>JAKJMR010017718.1:16318-43035 GCA_024449315.1 Daboia siamensis | reverse complement strand
GTCCACGAGTCATAAAAGAGCCAAGGTTGCCTACTCCTGGACTAGTCTAAGGGAACAGGGTATGTTTAGCCTAATGAAGTGATATGATAGCCATCTTCCATTATGTGAAGGACTGTCACAAAGAAGAAAGGGTTGATTTATTCTCCAAAGCACCTGAAGGCAGGAGAAGAAGCAATGCGTAGAAATTTCTTAGAGGGAGGTCCAGTCTGGAACTGAGGAGAACTTTCCTGGCAGTGAGAACAATTAATCAGTGGAATGGCCTGCTTTCCAGTGTTGTGGCGGATGGAGGTTTTCAAGAAAAGATTGGACAACCATTTGTCCAGGATGGTAAAAGTTCTTCTGCCTTGGGTAGAGGTTGGACTAGAAAATCTCCAAGGTCCTTTCCCATCCTATGTTTCTATTCTATTCTATTCTATTCTATTCTATTCTGTTCTGTTCTGTTCTGTTCTGTTCTGTTCTGTTCTGTTCCATTCTGTCCCATTCCATTCTACATTATTCCATTCTATTCTACTCTCGTCCATTCCGCTCTTTTCTGTTTTACTATACACACTAGGCTGCAGCCCATGGATTTACTGTAGGAGAAAATAGGAGAAGATGGAAAATTGGCAGGATTACAAATAGAGCATGATAGTACCAGGATCCTTTCCTTATACAAAATTCCACAAATAAAAAAAGTTACAACATTAAATGCTCTCTGGGTCTTTATCTGTTTGGGTATGTGTGTGGGTGTGTATGTATCCCTTCAAATCAGTCTTAACTCTGGCGACTACAAGATTTGAGAAGTGGTTTGCCATGGCCTAGTAGTTCTTGGGACTGAAAGTAACCGGCTCAAGGTTACCCAGGTGGATTTATGCCTAAAGTGAGATTAGAACTCACGGTCTCTTGATTTCTAGCCTGTCTTTAAATGCTACACCCAACTAGTCCTCCAAGGTGCTTATGGATTTCCATATAGATGTTTATCTATTTAATTTAAATCATTTGTCTTTTCACTTACCTATCTTGACCATTTCTTAAAAGACAGATGCCTTTTATCTTGGGGGGGGGGGGAATCAGGTAAAAGAGAAAAACACTGTGTATATTTATAAATCTGTAACAGTCACAGACTGCTAGACAACCTTGCTTAAATTGTGAAAACAAAACAGTTCCAAGCCTGGTTGGTATTTGTTTAGGCTTGCTAAGAAATCCAAAGGCTACATACTAAATTGGAGAGTAAAAAAGCAAGCAAACAGGGCCTGAGACTGACTTGAAAAATACTTTATCTTATAAACATGAATAAAATAATTACCAGTGAAGACATTTGGCCAAATCATCACAAAACTATGGAACACATCTTAGGGAATATCACCACTGCAGAAGGAGCTCGTTGAGTGAATTTGGACTAGTTGTTCCTGGGAAATTATTTTCAGCCCAGGCTATATTTCATACTAGCTGACAACACTGCAGTGACATTATTATGTTACATAAGTAGTCAGCAACATTTTCAAAGAAGCTTCAGTTTCTTTGGGAAAGAGGTCCCTGTTAATATAGAGTGGTGCGATTTAGGCAATTTAAAAGATAAAGCTTTTCTCAAGTTGAGCTGGTGACTTCATGGTTATATCTAGGTTGCTTTCTTGACAATAATATAGAAGTGGCTTGTCACCTGCTGCCGGCATCGACTTCCCTCCGCCCCGTGCGTTCCCACAGAGAGGGCCTCCTCAGGGTGCCACCAGTCAGAGAGTGTCGTCTGGTGGCCCCCAGGGGGAGGTCCTTCTCTGTGGGCGCTCCGGATTTGTGGAATCAACTGCCGGTTGAGCTCCGGACGGCTCCCGACCTTCGCTCCTTCCGACGCGATCTGAAGACCTACCTGTTTGAACAAGCCGGCCTGGCCTGATGGGTGATGGGTTGGGATTTTTTAATATAGTTTTAATCCATTTTAAATTTATTGTTGTTAGTTTTGGGCATCTGTTTAATCCTTTTTAATCTTTGTATTCTTGTATTTTATTAATTGCCCTGTTCACCGCCCTGAGTCCTTCGGGAGAAGGGCGGTATATAAATATAAATATTATTATTATTATTATTTACTTATTCCATTTTTTTTTTTAAAAAAATCTATTTTCTAGTCTAAAACCTGGATTTCTATTACTTACTGAAACAGGTTTTGGTGAAGAAGTAGTTCAGAGATCTCATGAGGCCCATGGAACTGGAGAAGGAAAAGTCTTCATCATGGTTCAGTCCAAGCCGGGGATAAACAAAATGGTGACTGCTTTAGGAAGAAGATTACAGCTTATTGCAGAGGAGAGCCAGGCAGAAAGATGGTTCTAGCAGAAAAAGGACTGAGCACATGTAGGGAGTGGGTTTTTGTACCCTCTGGAGCCTTTTGTTTGGAGTTATTTCCTTTTTCAGGCTTTTTATTTCCTGTGTCACGTATTCTGACCTGAGTCTGCCTTTCTGCTATTCTTGATGGTGGTGGGTTAATCCTATTATGTCCCCTGTTTCCCTGGGGCTGTGGCTGATGTTAACTCTAGAGATCTTTCTTCCTAATCTCAGTTTCCTGACAAGATTATCACATCTGCATTCCTGCAGACTTGGTTTCTGCTTGGGACAGAGACTTGGGAGCAGGGTTGGTTTCTGCTTTTAAAATCTTTTAGGGAAATATATTCTGCCTTTTTAATATTTCCTTCTCGCGGGGGGTGTGTGACTTCCCACGGAACATTCATTCTAATAAAAAAATAAAAATGGAATATAAATGTTTTTAAAAAATATCTATTTTCTCTAATGACATTAATGTACATAAGACCTCCAGGTATGTTCCAGTATGTATAATTTTCTCCAGTAATTTTTCCAATTTGGCAGGATATCATGACTACTGCACAACAATCTGTCAGTTGATAGAGCAAATGGTTTTAAAGGTGGAGGAAACAGTTAAGTCAATAGATGAGTGTTGTTGTTTTTCAGTCATGCCACGGCTTCTGCCTGAAGGTCTTTTGGCAAAGTTCTGAGAATAATGGCTTATAACTAATTTGAATCATGCTTCCCCAGATGCTTTTGATCAACTTTTGATCAAATGCCTCTAAATGTGCTGGTTTATAAATTCCCAATGACCAGGCAAAAATGGGGAAGGTTGTTTTTTTTTTATTATTATTTATTAAAGAATTTGCAGATGGAAATGTTTATATTTCTTGGATAATGCTTTTTTATTGAATTATTAGTGATCAGTTAAAATATGTACAATAGATTACAAAAGAATGGAAACACATGACTTCATTTATGTAGTACTATAGAAGACACAGTTTATTCAATTGATTTTAAGTCTCTAGAAGCTAGTTAACTTCAGAAGTAGAAAACGTTTCTTTTCCTAATAGCCTAATTGCCTTCTAGATGTTGTAGTAGGGAGAATTCCATACTATACTTCATGAAGTTACATGTTTGCAGAAAATTCGTATCAGAAAAAGTAGGGGAAAACAGGAACCCATTTTTCCTTCATTTTGGATACGGGAAGTGATTCTACTTGTTGTGAGTGGATTAGAAAGCCACACAAGTCTTATCCACCCTGCTTGTGGCAGAGAAAGCAATGTTTCCTATCCTTATATAATTTTATAGCAATTTCTTTAGCCTATTGCAGGGGTAGGCAGCCTCGGCTCTTTTATGACTCGTAGACTTCAACTCCCAGAATTCCTGAGCCAGCATGGCTCAGCTTGGAAACCTCTCCCTTTCCCCTCAGTATGGCTGGCTCAGGAATCCTGGGATTTGAAGTCCACGAGTCATAAAAGAGCCAAGATTGCCTACCCCTGGCCTATGGCAACAGATAAAATCCTCTGAGAAAGGGACCATGTATTTCTATTATGTCACATCAAATGTGGCCTGAACGCACATCACCTCCTCATCAGAGACTTTGAAACACAGTTTAGACCAGACATGTCAAACACAAGGCCCGGGGGCCGGATCCGGCCCGCGAAGTGGTTTCATGCGGCCCGCGAAGCCATCCTGGAAACAGTGAGGGAACGGCCCCCACTGCCTTGGCCCTGGCCCAGAGACCCTCCTTTTGCCAGAGACCCTCAGATCTGTCCCACTCCTGCCCAGGACCCCATAGGCACCCTTGATGCAAACGATCTAGAGCTGGCCATGCCCACCCAATAGGCCAGACACACTCTAGCCACGCCCACCCAGTAGGCCATGCCCACCCAGTAGGCCACACCCACCCGGCCCCCTGAGGGCAACCGCAATGCTGATGCGGCCCTCAGTGAAATTGAGTTTGACACCCCTGGTTTAGACTTTTGGTTTTGCTAGATTTCACAAGCCATGCCCTGTCTTTGAAACAGTAAACAGGGTCCTGCTCACAGTTAATTATGTGTCACAGCACAGGAAAAATTGGAAATGAGACAGCTGGCAGAGTAATATTACTGTTTATTTCCTCTTGAATAAAAACTCTTATCTATGGTTTTATAACTCATGAGAGTGACGCAGTCTAGCTCAATCATTAATCATCAAAATAGCCTAGGCTACTGACATGATGAATACAGAGAAGTTAAGAATAGTGCTGCTAGTATGATTTCAGACTGCGAAAAAATCTCAGTTATGCTCAGGAATGTAAAACAAAGACCTGCTGAACTGTGTTAAAACATTACTGATGACACATTTTAAGTCCTACATCAGTATCAACAAAAGTGTTGGGAGTGTACTAGCTAAGAAATTTTATGCAAGCATGTCTGAAAATGCATAGGTGGGGGAAAATACACTTAAGTGTCCCTCTATAACTGCTCAACTATGAAGATCCATTTAGAGGCTGTGCTCTCTGTCCCATCATAGTACATTAGAGACATTAGAGACCCAAAAGTGTTTTTCTTGAGTATGGCATCTTGACTATGGAATCCTCTTTTCTCCCAGGCCAGATTTATACCAACATTTATTTTATTTCGATGCTATGTGAAAACCTATTTACCTATCCTTGACTGTAGCTCAGTATTAACTATTCCTATTTTGATGTGCAAACCTTTACTATATATTATTATGGGTGGATTATTTTTCACTGTTTCATTCATGCTTATCCTACTTGGAGATCCACTGACACAAGGCACAATGGAAATATTCTAATTAATAAATGTAAATTCATAATAAAGATGAAGAGGTGGGTAGAAAAATATATTATGGAAACATGGTAGAAAGCTGGAGCAGAGCTGATTTCCAGTTAGAAAGGAATTACAAGCCTTTAGTTTAGGAAACGTAAATAAGTAATCCAAACAGATTACTGTAAAGGAATTGTGATATTTCATACTCCTTATCATCCAAGCAATGAAGCAATGTTTTGGGTTAAGGAAGAAACAATGATTTGTCAGGATTGCTATGAGAGAAGGTCACCCGTAAAAGTCACAAAAAATCCACAGAGCATGTTTAATTTCAAGAACAATTAACTGAGCTAATTAAAGAACAGCTAAAATAGTTTTTATACTGACATTTGTCATCTAATAGCTTATCTAGGCTGCAAAAATAAGTGAGATGTTTTTGACTTAAATCAGTGTTTTTCAAACTTTGAAACCTTTAAGTTGTGTGGACTTCAACTCCCAGAATTCCCCAGCATGCTAGGCTAGATAGAGAAGTCAAAAGCTATCTGGGAAGAAGCAACACAAACCATTTCTGTTTTGTTGCACAGATTTGTCCATTAAGCACCAGAAGACTTGCCTATCTCAAGGAGAATTTATCTTAAATTTCCAACAATTCAGATTGGACAATATCTTGTTAGCTACAGATTAAATCTAATATGTCTCTATTACGAAATATCCATTTACCTGAAGATCAATTAGTGCTCCCTGCTCTATCTTGGGCCTTCTAAAAACCCAATTTACTATTGTCTTTTTTTTTTAATAAAGCAAAATAAAGCAGTTGTGGCAACTACCCATCTGTGTTCCTTTTCCAATTCTTCTGTGCCTTACACAGGCCCAAGATGTATTCTAGAAAACAAAGACACTAGGGTTGCATTTTTGCAGCTTGTCAGACTCTTCAGTTTTTTAAAAAAAAACAGACTTTAAAACATTTGTTAAGTCGTAGGCTCTTGGGTACAGGAATGACGACAAGAGGCTGAGTACAGGATAACTCATACTTTATTCTTGCTAGAACTGTACTGGAACTTGGGCTGCAACCAGCCACAATATATAGTCTAGGGCCTAGGGGGCAGCCAATAGGTTTGAACCCACGCTTGCCGCCTGGGGCTAGCCAATTGCAGGACCAGAGACAGCTAGTCTGGGTTGCTGGAGAGCCGTTAGCTGCTCCAGCAACGCACGTGGTATATCACCACAAGCCCAGTACATAACAACATTTAAAATCAGTTGGGCAAGGGAGCTATCACTAGGCATTGTCTCACTGCAAAGAAAACAATGTCATCAAACTCTTTTCCAGTTTGTAAAATTCCATCAGGTTCATTGTACTAATTGCTACAACAGGCCAATATAGTTACAGTTGTGGATAATTATAAGATTAGAAAGACATCATAAATAGTCCTGAGACATTGGTGTCTTGGTGAATGTTCTAGCTTTGTTTGAATTGTTAATTTTGGGGGGCTCAGCTAACAATTGCTGCTTTGGTGTTTAGCAAAAGAAGAAAATAAATCAACTATCAGCTGTATAATTAGGGAAGACTCTGTTAAGTTAGGCAACTGAGCCCCCAAAAGATATTGGAATTCAATTCTAGGTAAACATGGACAAAATCCTAGGATTTAGCAGGGTACTTTACAGCTTTTATAAATCTCTGTAAAGCAAAATCTTTGAAGGTTTGTCATCCTGACACCAACCACACTTGTTACACCAATTTCAACTCTTCTTCAAACAGTACTTAGTAAGACCAAAATTACAAATTTCACAGTGATGTAGTAAATAAGTGGAGAACTGGACATCCATATGTCACTTTTCTGTACATCCAAAGCCAATTCATGTGCACATGTACTATATGCAGTAATATATACTATCCAAAGAGAAAGATAAATTGGTGTTTACCACTAGCTATTAAATATTGGCGGGAACTTTAGGCCCATCAGATTTTGTATTTTGTCTCTTATCACCTCTAGGCAGGAAATTCAAGTCCAACAAGTCTGGAAACTCCCTTATTCGTCAGCCTTAATAGGTGGAAGATTGCAATCAAGAAGGAGGAAAGAATAGAGAAAGAAAGGAGTCCTATTAAAAAGACAAATATATCAGCATGTTGAAAGAAAAATCAGGTCCCAGTTCCAACCCGGGAGTAAGATGCTGGAAGTAAAATGGAGGTTGCTTAGGAAAGACAGCTTTTGTTTATTGATGAGTAGAACCAACAACAGCATGCAGTCCTGGGACAGCTGACCACATGGAGTTGAGAGTGGGTGGGTTTTGATATCTTCTTTGGGCTTTGTATTTGAGATACCTATTCTTGTGCAAGAACATGTCCTTTATTATTCTAATGGCTGTTGTCAGATTCCTATGGGGTCATGTGGGGGTCATGGTTGGCTCTATAGGCAAAAAGGAAAATGCAAATCCTAGGTGTCTGAGCTAATCTTGTCAACTTTTGGCTTGCCTAATTGTGTTGATTAACTGGAGTCTCTGTTTGCTCTTTGCTTATGAATGGAGTGACCCAATCTTTCTGAATGGAGATAAAAATCTCCATTTCTAAAGACTTCAAGCTCTTCCGGTTTCTTGTAGCCAGAAGACTGGGGCAGCTTTCTGTCTTTGTTAAGATTTTTTTCTCCATTTCTCCTTTAGGGGAAATATTCTATCCTGCCTCTTTTTAATATTCCCCAAAATATTTCATTCTCTAGGAGGGGAGCGGTGCTGACTTCCTGCAAGCATAACAAAATTTGTAAAGAATTGGGGATTCATATTCATTGAGATGGGGCAGTTTTATCAGTCTAAGACTTTACCTTAAAAAAAAGGTAAAGGTAAAGGTTGCCCCGCACATGCGTGCTAGTTGTTTCCAACTCTAGGGGCTGGTGCTCATCTCCATTTCAAAGCCAAAGAGCCAGCCGTGATCATGTGGCTGGCATGACTAGATGCCAAAGGTACACGGAACGCTGTTACCTTCCCACCGTAGTGGTCCCTATTTTTTTACTTGCATTTTTACGTGCTTTCGAACTGCTAGGTTGGCAGAAGCTGGGACAAGAAACAGGCGCTTACTCTGTTACGCAGCACTCAGGATTCGACCCGCCAAACTGCCGACTTTCTGATCGACAAGCTCAGCGTCCTAACCCACTGACCCACCACGTCCCTAAGAGTTCACCTACTTATTATTAAAATACCTTACTAGATCAGACCCAAAACCACAATATTTGGTAAAATGGAATATCTCTTTCCAATAGACAATTTTTCTAGATAGTCCAGAACTGGAAATGATAATGATGGTGATATTTCCAAATGGAAATAGCAGTTTGCACAAGCTTTTCATATCTGCTTTCCAGCAGCAAAAATCCCTCTCAGATTCCACTCTGGCTCAACCCTAAGGCTTGAATGAGAATTGGTGATGGACCTCTTGTGTGATATTTTGATCTTTTGAGAGGTCATTGGCGTTTTTCTGAACTTTTTTTTGATAAAAAACAATTATTTGTTCTAAAAAAAATTTTTTATTGCTGTATTCTGTAAATCAACCAGAGTTACTTACAGAACAATAACAAGCTAGGGAGATTTAAACATTCCATAAATAAATAAGTATATACATGCTTATCCCAATGAAGGGTAAAGATTATTCTTTTATAAATTGTATAAAATGTAACACCAATGAATTGTAACACCAAGGTGTGAGGCTATCTATTTCCTGCCCAGACAGAGTGAATCACAAATGGTAATCAACAAAGTCTTTTTGAAATGTTAAAAAGCTTCAAAGGAAATAGGAACATCCCAAGATGAAAATTACAAGTAAACAAGATAAGATAGTGACAGATGTAAGGAAGTTGTAAGAATAAGTCTTTTGAAATGTTAAAAAGCTTCAAAGAAGATCTTTTAGAGATGTACATGACTTCAAAGACTAACTTAAGTTTCTTAGGGGTGGCATGTATGGTGAAAAGAAAGTATAAATGCCTGGTTTAAAACTTGCTCAGGGCGCTCTTGGAACCCAATCCAATTTGGGAAGAGTCTAAGAGGCCGCAAACGCTCCCCCCTTTTTTTTCAATTTTCTTTTCAATAAATCTTTGTTTTTGTTAACCAGACTTGTTTTCGTGTTGTGAGTATCAAATTTTGGGTTTTTGAATCTCACACCAAGGTCAGAAGATTCACTGGAGCAATACTTGATTATATATAAGATGTTGATTCCCAAGTAAATTGTTTTCTCTGTCAATATCTACAAAGAACATCTTTTTTTTAATCCTCTGAATGAAATGGTCAAATCAGAACCAGAATGGAATTTTGTCATTTTTATGACCTAAAACATGGGATGAATAGCTCTTCTGTATTTCCATCCCCACCCCCCAACCTTGCAAGTATCTAGTTTATTTGTTTATTTGTGTGGATATTATGAGAGAAGAACAACATGTCAATTCAACTATTTTTGCAGAATGACTAAGTAAAATGTTTTGAGCAATATAATGCTGCCAAAGTTTGTGGCAGAATTGGCATTCTATAATGTTAGCATACAAGACCCGTGTCCTATATTTGAAATACTTGGCAGGAACACAGTGAAAATTAGATGACAACAGCAAGAGCTTCACAAACACAAGTTTAAACAGGATTCAAGCAGTCTGGTGGTTTGAATTGCATAAGCATATTTTATAACTAAGGCAAAAAACAGAGTCAAATTCAATAAACAAGACAGGCTTGACTGAAGGGACAAACAATTCATTTATATGATGGCAAAACACTGTTTTAAGAGATGGGTATTCATTATCAACCCTGACTGCTCTTTAGAGGGCCAGATCCTGAAGCTAAAACTCAAATACTTTGGCCACCTAATGAGAAGGAAGGACTCACTGGAGAAGAGCCTAATGCTGGGAAAGATCAAGGGCAAGAGAAGAAGGGGACGACAGAGAAGGAGGTGGCTGGATGGACTCACTGAAGCAGTAGGCGTGAGCTTAAATGGACTCCAGAAGATGGTAGAGGACAGGAACGCCTGGAGGAACGTTGTCCATAGGGTCGCGATGGGTCGGACAAGACTTCGCAGCTAACAACAACAACAACATTCATTATTAAATGGAAAAGTAACTGGATTCATTTTCACAGTTACATAATTACTGACATTGCTTTCTATGATCAAGATACTGGCACATAAAAACTTGTACAACTTATTGCAAATAAGTGGATGGAATTATTCTGGAGTGGAGACCTACCTTTTGAAATAAACTTATGCAAAAAACAGAATGCACTGAAGTTGAAATGAACAAAAAGAGAAACACTGGATGCCTTTCAATTGGTATGGAGTAGAAATCCCATCAACTTCTACCCACTAATGCCAATAGGTGAGAGCAATGGATGCTAAAGAATGGTCCAGAATTTCAGATCTGATTCTGAAGAGTATTCCTTGTTCTAAAAGAAACTACAGTCTGAACTGCAGACTGAGGGAGGGGGTCCAAACAAAAGGAAGCATTAAAAAGTGAAGGTCAGCTATTACGCATAAAGCATGATTCACTCTTAATGCTTGCTTTCAAGAATGAGAACTGCGTTCCCTCAAGGAGTAAGATCCACTTACCAGCAGGCCAAGTAACAGATATTATTAACATCATTCTGTAATATTCGCTAAGATTCCCTTTTGTCTCCATTTATTTCAGCATGTTTCAATCTTGGCAACTTTGAGATGGGTGGAGTTTGACTCCCAGAATTTCCCAGTCAGCCTAGCCATCTTGAAGTTGCCAAGTTTGAAAAACATCAATTTAATTTTATGGATGCATCAAGAGAGATGTGCATTAAGTAGACTTAAGAGCTGTAGGAGCCACGCTGCAAGACTGCTCTGCACACTGCTACTTTACTTCACTGCACTTCAGGTCCTATGGGGTAAAGTAGCTATGAATGAAATGTTGAAAGAAGAAAATACGAATGAGCAAAACAAAACAGTTGTGAGGATTGTGGTGTGGGGATTTATGAAGGGGCCTAACCACAGCTGGATCCCTGGGCTAGGCTCAGCCACTGAGACAGATTTTGGAGGAATGTCCTCAAGAGACAAGGGAGCACAGAGAATATCCAAAACTATTCTACAGCGTGTTTCTATAACAAATACATAATTACTAGTTTCAGGATGCATTTAAAATAAAGTTTCATTTCCTTCTACAGAACATAATTCAAAACAGTTACCCGCTTTTAAACAAGTCTTAAAAACCTGGCTCTTCTCGGAGGTCTTGAGTTACAGTGTGTGGTTGGGCCTTTTGATGTTGGGGGATAAGGATATTATTTTTATTTTTTTATTTTATTCATGTGTTTGTATCCAACCTTTATAATTTTTATAAATACCGTATTTTCCGGCGTATAAGACGACTTTTTAACCCCTGAAAATTTTCTTAAAAGTTGGGGGGTCGTCTTATACGCCGGGTCGTCTTATACGCCGGAAAAAAAATCAGTCGAGCGTTCCAAAGCCGGGCCGCCCGGCGCTATTTCCGGCACGGCTCCGAGACATGGCTTGGCGGGAGCGTCGGGCGGCTCTCCCCACGCGAAGGCCGCGCTGCCCGTCGGCTCTTGTTACCAGCCGTGTCCCGGAGCCGTGGGCAGGCTCCCAGCTGGCCCGCGCGGGCCAGCTGGGAGCCTGCCCACGCCAGCGGCTCCGGCGGCAGCAGCGAGATGGCCGCGCGTAGCAGCTGGGGGCCTGCCCGCGCGGCCGTTCTGTTGCTGCTGCCGGGGCCGCGGGCGTGGACAAGCCCCCAGGTGACGCGCGCGGGCCAGCTGGGAGCAGCAACAGAACGGCCGCGTGGGCAGGCCCCCAGCTGCTTCGTGCGGCTGTCTCGCTGCCGCCGCCGGAGCCGCGGGCATGGGCAGGTTCCCAGCTGGCCCGCCGCGCCTGGGGAACTCGGGACTTCGCCTCTGCGAAGGACAGGGAGGAAAATACATGTAAGTATTTTCATTCATTTTCTTTCATTTTCTTTCCAGTATTTTCCGGCGTATAAGACGAAAAACCTTGAAAATCTTCTTAAAAGTAAGGGGTCGTCTTATACGCCGGGTCGTCTTATACGCCGGAAAATACGGTAATTCCAGGTTGCAAACATACCCAACACATCTTTCTGTTCCTATTTTCCCTACAACAACAAACTTCTGAAGTAAATTGGGCTGATATGAGAGGGTTTTATCCTTCCAAGCAATTTTGTTTTTTAGTTGGGCAGCCTAGATTTTTAGAAATAAAGGAAGGGGGGGGGAGAGCTTGCTGTTTTTACAGAGCTTACTGAGAAGACATGCTAGCCTGTGAAGCAAATGTTGTTGTTGTTAGTTGCGAAGTCGTGTCCGACCCATTGTGACCCCATGAACAGCTTTCCTCCAGGCCTTCCTGTCCTCTACCATCTTCTGGAGTCCACTGAAGCTCACGCCTATTGCTTCAGTGACTCCATCCAGCCACCTCCTTCTCTGTCGTCCCCTTCATCTCTTGCCCTCCACCTTTCCCAGCATTAGGCTCTTCTCCAGTGAGTCCTTCCTTCTCCTTAGGTGGCCAAAGTATTTGAGTTGCAACTTCAGGATCTGGCCTTCTAAAGAGCAGTCAGGGTTGATCTCCTCTAGGACTGACCGGTTTGATCGCCTTGCAGTCCAAGGGACTCGCAGGAGTCTTCTCCAGCACCATAGTTCAAAGGCCTCAATTCTTTGGCGCTCAGCCTTTCTTATGGTCCAACTTTCACTGGCATACATTGCAACTGGGAAGACCATAGGCTTGACTATACGGATTTTTGTTGACAGGGTGATGTCTCTGCTTTTTAGTGTGCTGTCTAGATTTGCCATGGCTTTCCTCCCAAGGAGCAAGCGTCTTTTAATTTCTTGGCTACAGTCCCCATCTGCAGTAATCTTGGAGCCCAGGAAAATAAAATCTGTCACTACCTCCATTTCTTCCCCATCTATTTGCCAGGAATTGAGAGGGCGAGATGCCATGATCTTGGTTTTCTTAATGTTTAGTTTCAACCCAAGTTGCCATTATTCATATATTGAGATAAAGTCTTTGGATGTCAAATGATTAATACATGAACCAACTAAATTACATCCTTGTAACTTTTTTCCCCATTTCTCTGGTCTCTGGTTTTTTTTTAAAAAAAAAACTATACTCTTTGGAAACCTTCAGTGGGATACCTCTAAATCCATTACAGCAGGGCTTTTCAACCAGTGGTCCGGGCACCACCTGTGGTACATTGGCACCTGGCAGGTGGTACACGATCATCCTAGAAAAGTGGTAGCGGAGGAGGGGAATGAGCTGAACCGGTAGCAGCACCGCACAAGCCTGAACGAGAGATGGCTGAAGCTGCAGGGCTGTCAGGGCTCAGCGGAAGCGCCAGGATCAGTGCCAGGCTTCAGCTGGAGCTCGGCGCTGATCCTGGTGCTTCTGCTGAGCCCAGAAGAAGCGCTGATCAGCTGGAATGTTGCAGCATCTCCAGGGTTTTGTGGTTTACATTCAGATGCTTGGCAACTGATTCATATTTATGACGGTCACAGTATCCCAGGATCATGTGAAGTGACCAAAACCTGCTGCAACCACCCAGCAGACCCCACCCCACCCCCACTGCCAATCCTCAACAGAAATGCTCACAACAATGAAAACTTCGTACAGGAGGAAGAGCGCTGCCGGGCAGGCAGCAGGTGTCTTGCTCGGCTGTGGCTTGGGGGGGCACTTTTTTCAGTTCCATTGTAACTTCGAACAGTCACTAAGCAAACTGTTGTAAGTCGAGGACTTCCTGTACTTCATCACTTTTATCCTTTTTTGCTCATCAAGTTTTTGACACCTTGCTAGGCAACTGGTGGTACTTGGATGTTGCCATATCCTAAAAGTGATACAGTGGGTGAAAAGGTTGAAAAGCCCTGCATTACAGGACTAGAAGTGTACAGAGTTGCTGATTGAGAGAGATAATACAACATCTAGCATTTTGTATGGGGCTGGGAGCAGCAATAATAACTCAGGCCTTGAGCCTCTGCTCTATTACATAAGTATTATACAAGAGATACTATTTTTTTCTACTGGAATTGCCAAATTGAACTCAAATGTCTTATGACAGGGGTGTCAAACTCAATTTCATCGAGGGCCGCATCAGCATTGCGGTTGCCCTCAGGGGGCCGGGTGGGTGTGGCCTGGGTGGGCGTGGCCTACTGGGTGGGCGTGGCTAGAGTGCGTATGGCCTACTGGGTGGGCGTGGCCAGCTCTACATCGTTGGCATCAAGGGTGCCTATGGGGGCCTGGGCAGAAGTGGGACAGATCTGAGGGTCTCTGGCAGGAAGAGAGTCTCTGGGCCAGGGCCAAGGCAGTGGGGGCCATTCCCTCACTGTTTCCAGGATGGCTTCACGGGCCGCATGAAACCACTTCACGGGCCAGATCCGGCCCCCAGGCCTTGTGTTTGACATGACTGTCTTATGACTTTCATTCTTCCCATATCGTTAAACTCTTGCAAGCATGACACTTTCCAATGTGCTTGCCAAAAGAAACTAATTTAATGAGGACTTTCCTCCATTTAAATCAATATTATTTAGTTAATATCTCAAATAGAGAGTATGTTTTAGGTGCTGTTAACAGGAGATGCCAACTATAGATAAAGTCTATAGATACATTTTTTTTTTCTCTAGATTTGTGCTATGGCTCCTCCCAAAAGAATTGGGATGCAATCCTGAGTCCTAAAGCTTGTATAAATTTTTTCCTTCACATTACAATGTAATAGCCACCATTTTGAGTTTATGTCTAGGAAAGCCAATTATTCAGTTTCTTCTCCCTTATATTATATAATATCCAATTATAAGGTATTTATAAATTGTAATGCAACACCCAGAGTCATTGGGTCAAGGTGGACAACTATGGAAATTAATTTTTTTAAAAAAAAAACTTTTCCATTTACTTAGTTTCAAATCTCAAAAGCAATTGGGTTTGTCAAAAACTAAAAAATAAAAGATATGGCCACTCTTAATTTTTCATTTGTTTTTAGCTTTCATGGGACACCTTGACAACAGCTATTCAAAAAGGCCATGAAGTAGTTGCAACAGATGTGCAGTTTATGTTACTATTACATCAACAGTATACAATCAGCATAAATTCAGTATATTACTAAAGGACAGCTTTTTTTAAGAAACAGGGCATCATAATTACTCTTGAAATATTTTATTTATAACCAGTGCTTTTTTTGTAAAAGAAAAAGGTGCCGGAACTCACACATGTCATACAACCCGCCTGGCCTACCCTTTAAGGTTCTATCCAAAAAAGATGCCGGAACTCCGTTCTGAGCGTTCTATGACAAAAAAAGCCCTGTTTATAACACTCACATCTGATTGATTCCTTCACTCCCTTTTTAAATTTATTGCCTCTGATAGGAAAAGAAAATCAGTCTTCAAAGCGGACTACAAATTTGGAGCCCAATCTAGTACTAACTTAACTGCTAAAGTTAAGGATTTTTTTGGGATTTTTTTTAATATAGTTTTAATGCATTTTAAATTTATTGTTGTTAGTTTCTGGGCATTTGTTTAATCCTTTTTAACGTTTGTATTCTTGTATTTTTATTAACTGCCCTGTTCACCGCCCTGAGTCCTTCGGGAGAAGGGCGGTATACAAATACAAATAAATAAATAAAATAAATAAATAAAGGAAGGATAAAGAGCAAATTCCTTTCTCACTTTTCTTTTAAAGAGGTGGAAGAACAAAAATCAATGAAAGAAGGCATGCAGAGATAGGTGAGCAGTGAAAAACAAGACAAGATCAAACACAGCAGGCATTTGCAGGACGGACACAAGACAGAACAAGTTAGGTATTTGCATAGCAGCTCAAGATACTTTTAAGAAATCTCATAAAGAAGTGAGGAACTGGAAGCTGGGTAGAAGTTCAACAATCCTCTTAACGTCCAGCAAGCCATGTACTGTAGGTAGTATGGAAAGCTGGGCAAGGGAGAGTCAGGGATAGATCTGGAATTCCAAAGGCCACATTCAAGAGAATTAAAGCAGAACAAAAGGAATAGAAAACGAAGGATATACAAATCTAGAACTATAGAACACAAAGTAGGTGATTATAGAACCAGCAAGTAAACATTAGTTGCGTCTGACAGAATAGATGACAAGTTAAAATAGGCAGTAGAAATTTCAAACTAAATTGAACCAAATAGGCTCAGTGGGCTAGGACGCTGAGCTTGTTGATCAGATGGTCGGCAGTTTGGCGGGTCGAATCCTGAGTGCCGCATAACAGAGTGAGTACCTGTTACGCGTCCCAGCTTCTGCCAACCTAGCAGTTCGAAAGCACGTAAAAATGCAAGTAAAAAAATAGGGACCACTACGGTGGGAAGGCGTCTGTGCGCCTTTGGCGTCTAGTCATGTCGGCCACATGACCACGGAGTTGTCCTTGGACAAGCGCTGGCTCTTCGGCTTTGAAACGGAGATGAGCACCGCCCCCTAGAATTGGAAATGACTATCACGCATGTGCGGGGGAACCTTTACCTTTACCTATAACAATTTAGCAATGAAAACAAAATTGTTCTCTGTACAGAAATCTTTATTTTGTAATACTTTCAAATTAAAAACTCCATTCATTTTGTATCCCTGACTCTAATTACCATAATGCCATCTCACAGTTGAGCCATTTCACAAGCTATAGTACTAATCTTCAAATGTTTGAACTAATTTCAACTTTTGGAGAATCATGATGACTGGAATTGATTTAACTTCTAGACGAGTCACATAGGAGAATGCTAATTATTAAATACAGAGGAAGTAAATCAGAAAATAGTTAGCATTGCTATTCTACCCCACCTTATCCCAGACCTTGTGCCTGAAGATACAATTGGATTTAACTCATCATTTGCAGGCAGCGTTTCCCTTAATTAGTCTGGATGGCTGAAGCGAAAACACTGTTGAGTCTATTACAGCCAGAAGCTACAAAGCTGATAAAGGCTGATGTACAAATAAGGGATTATGTAAGCTAGATATAAGTCTATATAGAGAGTGCATTGTGGATAACTGTTTTTATTCCCGTCTCTGGAGGTTTTATCTGATCAAGCTGAAAGTGGGAAAGGGGCAAGTATTTTATGCCAGTTCTCTTAGAGCTAGCAAATATTTAGACAAGATACGAATGAACGTTTGCTTATGAAATGGGCATTTGTTTATGAAATGAGCGATGCGTGTTTATGGAGAAGGCATAGTGATGGAGCCCAAAAAGATATGCTGTATTGAACGACTGATACGTCAATTCCTATTGGAAGACTATTTAGCAAAGTCATTCTGAACACTTTTAGGCAAAGATGTATATTTAGAATTTTGACTCAACTCATTATGAAGAAAACCACAACCTTTTCTTAAAGTTCACTTTGAAAAGTATTATAATGCCTTCAGCAGAAGTTCCCCATTATAAACCAAATAATCCTTTTTCTGTCTTTTGGCAAAAATCCAAAATCCACCAATCAAGCTTTTAACTCTGGAAGTGGAAAGGACAGAATGTTTACTTGAGTTACACAACTGTCTGCTAACTGGAAATAAATACTATTATTAACACCTTGGCTTTTTGTCCATGTGATTCTCAAGATGGCTTATGACAATCAGAGACATTTAAATCCATATACTATATTTTGTTCTTTGAAGTTAGCAGTTTAGAAAATGAGAATTATGAGGAAACTCCAAATACTAAAAATAACCTTTGGATTATATTTTAATGGATCAGTTTTTCTGCCTTGAATGAAAAATACTGATGCTCTAGACCGGGATCCCCAACCCCTGGGCAGTAGCCCAGTACTGGGCTGTGGCCTATTTAGACCTGGACCATGTGAGCAGCGGGCCAGCGCATGTGCACACACATGCACAGCTCAATTTGTGAAATTATTCCCCACATTGTCCTTTTTCAGGTTTCTCTTCATAATTAAATAAAAAGAAACTGTGGTGCAATAATTCTATTTAGAGTTTGAGTGCCGTTCTTGGAACTAATGATGATAAATTGCTATCCCAAATTCCTGCATGTGATTGTTATGTTTTCTAGAATACAAATACAAACTTTTCCAGGAACAAAACGGTTGAAAAACCTACTAAATACTGAATCTGCCCATTTAATATTAGCTCAAAGTGAAATCAAGTAAGGTTGAAATGAATGAACCTTTATTGTCAAAGGACAAAACATGTATATGTTGAGATTGGCTGAGCCTCCCTTCCTGCCCCCACCCCCAACTCACAGTGACAACAAACCCTCCATCTTATTACACCATGTGAGCTAATTGCACAACACACCGGCCTCACAAGTCAATCATACATAAAGTTTATAAAATTATTTCCCGTTCAAGAGCCTAACAGCCCATGGATAAAAGCTGTTCTTCAGCCTGTTGGTACGGCTGGCTATACTCCTGTATCTCCTACCCGATGGTAGGAGAGCAAAGAGATACCGACCAGGGTGTGAGTCATCCCTGAGAATTTTCCTCACTCTTCCAAGGCAGCGGCCCTGGTGATGTCATCCAGTGGTGTCAGGGGACAGCCCACAATGTCTTGTGCTGTGCTCACCACCCTCTGTAATACTTTCCTATCCGTGGCTGTCAGACCAGCATACCAAATCACAATACAGTATGAGAAGACGCTCTCTATAGTAGACCAGTAAAAGAGGGTCATTAGCTGTTGTTCTACCCTGTTCTTCTGCAAGACTGTTGGGCCTTTCTGGCCACCTGGGTTGTATTAACTTTCCAGGTAAGATCTTCACAGAGGTAGACTCCCAGAAATTTAAAGGAGGAAACTCTCTCCACACAGCCCACCCACCCACCCCGATGTAAAGTGGGACAGGTTCCTCTGTTTTCCTCCGGAAATCTAGCACCATCTCTTTTATCTTGCCGATGTTCAGGTGCAAGTTGTTGTTGAAACACCATATGGATAGTTTTTAAGATATTTCCAAGCAGAGCCATACAGAAGCGCACTGTCAAGCTATCATCATAAAATACATGTTAGGAAAAAGAGACCATTAAGTAGATTAGATCTGCTCTCAATAAGAACATAAGTGCACTGTAAAATTCTAATTCTAAAGATAAACTCAATAGATTTACCTCCTAATAAACATATATATGATTGAGCTGCTATAACAATCTTTAAACTGCCAACCACTGCCCTATGACTGCATTATAAGTACAGGGAATTTCATCACAGTTCTGGTCTAAAACACAGTATTAAAAAACAGAACATTATTGATGACAGTGGAAGCAGAAAGTGGATGCTTGGTTAGGAAAACATCTTAAGAAATTTAATAGCCAGTGGAATTTAAAGAAAAAGGCAGAAAGATAAATGGTTTGAAAACTAGGCATGAGACTGGACTCAACAGAGATATCTGCAAAACTAACATTAACACTTAAAAATAATATTTCATTGAGTAAAGCATTTCAAGGCTGAACCTAATCACTTTATATTTTTTCTTAATGAATATTTGTGGTGTATTTTAAGAGGCTCTATCCAAATAGAAAATGGATACAGTATCTCAAGAGAACAACGAAATGCTTTCACAACGACAAATTATGTCAAGAAACAAATTAGTTCCATTCAATTAATGAACATATATAGTACCTTTCAATGTTAAGAAATGGTTATTACAAAATATCCCTTTCTGCCTATACAAGCCAGTCTCCTTCAACTGGATGCCAATCAATTGTGATGGAACAAGGATTCCAACAAGGACATCATATATATACTAAACACATACAAAGTTAAGTTTTAGTGAGAATTTCATTGGATCAGGTATAACACTATATATTTTGGGGGAAAACAAATCTGAACTAAGGTAGATTTGGTATCCTTCGAAACTAAGATAGTTAAGATATTCTCTGCTTCCTCGTAAAACTGCCTTCTGGTTATTGGATTCAGATTCCAATGGCTGCTGCATGAAGCTCAAGCATTTTCTAAATCTGTCTCTTGTGTTTTTGGATTTACACTACTGTACAGAAGATGATCTAATACCATATAAAATTACAAAACATTGAGATTACATTTATAATGCCCAGGAAGGCAGTGGAGAACTGCAGGCAAAAATGGCTGCAGATCAAAGAACAAATCAGAGTTGCAGCAGTGGTTAAGCTGATACCAAAACAATGTTTATAACAACTATCCAGACCAGGATGTCCTCAACATCATGACAACAGGTGCTAATAGGAATCCTCGGGCTGTTTAATAGGGATCAGCTTCTTCCAGTTGATCCAGTAGAAAGAAATGGTAGACAGACAGTCTAGAAATAGTTGGAGCAACCAGTCAGATGTGGACAAAGAAACAGGTCGGAGAAATAAAATCATTCTTAACTACCCTAGTTTGATTAGAAAGGTTGAAAATCCTTTCTAGGAAGTATTGAAAAAGTAGATAAGGGCAGAAAGAAATCAAGAGAACAAGAGATTTATCGCTGGGTGATGGATACTGTATATGGCTTGGGCAGAGAAACGATCCAACCTTAACTCCCTTTTGGAAAGCAGTTACGCATGGACAAGAAAATTTGGAAGGAAAGGCTTTCTCTTGATGTTAGCAAAGGAACAATTACTTTACTGGAAATCTAAAGCAGCAGTTAAGGATTCTCAAAAATAGAGAAAACGCATCCAAAAGCTTGAATATGAAAAGTGGATTCCCCTAGCTGTGTACACTACTGTGCTAAACCGTACTCATAGTAAAATTTTATGAAGTAACCTCTGCATGAACATGTTACACAATGAGTCATTCATTTACTTAATCAGTTTGTCAGAAGACACATGCCCTCGTCAGAGAGAATGTGTGAGAGATAAATTTTTCTAACCAATCCTATTTCCTGATCACTTCCAATTATCTTTAAGTGGCTCTAAAAAAAGGTGTTTTCCTTACAGTACTGGATTATTACACAGAAAGTAGGGTTTTTTTAAATAAAGATTAGCAGGAATAGTTAGGTTATTAGCTAAATTAGACTTTGGGTGGTTTTCCAGCTGACAAATATATGAAAGAATTTTTTCCTATACAGTATACTATAGAAAAGGGACGCGGTGGCTCAGTGGGTTAAGACGCTGAGCTTGTCGATCAGAAGGTCGGCAGTTTGGCGGGTTGAATCCCGAGTGCCGCCTAACAGTGAGCGCCTGTTACTCATCCCAGCTTCTGCCAACCTAGCAGTTCGAAAGCACGTAAAAAGGCAAGTAGAAAAATAGGGACTACTCCGGTGGGAAGGTAACAGCGTTCCGTGTGCCTTTGGCGTCTAGTCATGCCGGCCACATGACCGCGGAGACGTCCTCAGACAAGCGCTGGCTCTTCGGCTTTGAAACGGAGATGAGCACTGGCCCCTAGAGTCGGAAACGACTGGCACGTGTGTGCGGGGGAACCTTTACCTTTACCTTATACTATAGAAGCTAAATATTAGCCATATAAATTTAGCTCACAGAAGTTATGTAAACTACAGTTTCTACACGATAAGCCATAGTTAATATTTGCTACTGTAGTAGCATACCTAGATATTTTCTTTGGGAAAAATATATTCTACCACCTTTTGGCTATCTATTTATCTATCTATCTATCCATCCATCATCCATCCATACATGTATCTATATCTGCCTTCACTGTATTATTTTTACAAATTCAACCATTTGTGACCCAACCATTTGTGAACCAAGCCCATTAACCATGTTTTAAAATAAATAACCTATCTTTCCATTCCAGACTTTCCTAATTTCCATACTATTCAGCCCCGCTGCTAATTGTAATAGAGAAGTAATGATTTGCAATAGGATCACTGGGAATCCCTGCTCCTTTCAAAAATTCTCCATTAAATTACTGTTTCTCCATTGTTGTTAGAAGCAGATGCCAGAAAATTGGAACAGGCTCAGTGGGAATGAGAAATGATAAAGTTCTACTGTGTATATGCAGATATGTAGAGCCCTCAGCCCGATTCCATGTCTGGTTTGCAGACTAAAATATTTATTCAGAAGAAAATGGCTTTTGTAATTTATCTGATGTGATTTTTAGGTGCAATGTTAGTTGAGTTGTCATAACTATTCTTCCTTTACCAATCACCAGTGTTGAAGGCACCTGACCTCCTGCCTCCCATTCCCAAAATAGATTCACAAAAGCAGAAGACAGGACTTAATATCTGCATTCCTCTTGCCTGAAGCTGATGTGCTTGAGTGGCGATTCTTCTGCCAGGAGTGGAACAGGATTCTAACACCTGCATTTTTGGTCTTGTAGAAGCGAATAAAATCAAATTTGTGCAAACTGTTTTGGAGGTGTCTGAATCCCCCAGTCAGCCATATTTCAAATGTTACCCTGCTTCTATAACATCTGAAAACAATTCGGTCTTTGGGACTACACTCAAAAGAGTTTATAAACCTTTCCTACAATAGTTTCCCTTCAAACATTAGGGCTGCAATACAAAGAATACTATTTGTGTATCTAGCTGGCCATGATTTCTAGAACATCTGAGGCTATTTTAAATCAGCAACACCATCTGAACAGTTCCGTTTATCTGAAATATGTATATTTGACGAAAGACCCCTCATCCCATCCAGGATATAGCAAAGAAGCATTGCTTGATCAGGGTCTGTAAGATTGCCTGGGACACTACACATCCTCTTCACAACCTGTTTTCCTTGTTACCTTCTGGGAGGAAGGGGGGGGGCTCTGTGGTATCCGAAGCAGAACATCCAGATTCAGCCAGTTTCGATCCATACAGTATTAAACCTGTGAACTCTCAAGCTTCCTCCTTCCAATATATGTTCAAGATGGACAGTGTTTCATATTCATATATTATGTATAAGTAGGGGTGTAGGTCTATACATATGTTGTATATAGTATGTATACGTTGTTTATAGTATGTTTAGGTGTGTTATGTATGTGTCCACTTTGTGAGTGGGCAACTAAATTTTATTTTTGATATGTGTCATTGTGCCCACAGTAAAAAATTACAATAAAGGTTATCTTATCTAGTCTATAAATCAATTAGGGTAAGGAAATGCTAGTTCTGAGGCTTACACAATTAACACAAAGTAATGGGAAGCGAATACGGTGGATGGGGACTTCTAATCCTTATTCTTAATTGCATGTTTTTATAAGAACTAGCTCTTATGAAAGGGAACTGTTCACAGTGCAAGCATCAGACCCTGGTAGGTCTCCAAAAATACCCTTGTGATCTAACCTTCCCCAGAAGAACTTGGAGGTTTATCTGTCTCCAGTGTACAACACAGTCCTTTCAACAGTTCCAAGAAAGCTCCACATCCATTTGCACTACTCTGGTGACCCTGAAGACACAGACAAACCTCCAGGCGGACTCAACGACTCTGTGAAAGAATACAAATGACCAGCTGCCTGCAAGGAGCATAAATCTTTCCATTCCCCACCATCCAGTCAGAGCAGAAGAAGCTTCTTTTGGATGAGAAGCGAAATGTCCTCAAAGAACAACAAGAAAGTCCAGTTGCACCTCTGGGACAACTGTGACCTGGATCAGGGCTTTTCAACCTTTTCACCCATTGTACCACTTTTAGGATATGGCAACATCCGAGTACCACCAGTTGCCTAGCAAGGTGTCAAAAACTTGACCAAAAAAAAGAGAGGAAAAAATGATTAAGTACAGGTAGTCCTCAACTTACAACAGTTTGCTTAGTGACTGTTCAAAGTTACAATGGCACTGAAAAAAGTGCCCCCAAGCCACAGCCAAGCAAGACACCTGCCTGCCCACCCAGCAGCGCTTTTCCTCCTGTCCGAGGTTTTCAATGTTGTGAGCATTTCTGTTTAGGATTGGCAACAGGGGTATAGAGGGGGGGAAGGGTGTTTTTTGTTTTTATTCCCCCTCCCTCTGCTGGGTGGTTCCAGCACGTTTTGGTCATTTCCCATGACCCTGGGACACTGTGACCGGCATAAATGTGAATCAGTTGCCAAGCATCTGAATGTAAATCACAAGACCCTGGAGATGCTGCAACATTCCATCTGATAGGCGCTTCTTCTGGGCTCAGAAGCACCAGAATCAGCGCTGAGCTCCAGCTGGAGCCTGGCGCTGATCCTGGAGCTTCTGCTGAGCCCTGACAGCCCTGATCCTGGCGCTTCCACTGAGCCCTGATAGCCCTGCAGCTCCAGCCGTCTCTCACTCAGGCTTGTGCAGTGCTGCCACAGGTTTATTTATTTAATTTATTTTAATTCCATTTAATTCCATTCTCCGAAGATTCAGGGCGGCTTACAAGCTTAACAGTAGCCTTCATTCTATGTATATGCCTGCTTATTAGGGCTTTCACACACACACACCCCAAGCGGCATTATTACAAAGTCAGCTTATTGCCCCCAACAATCTGGGTCCTCAGGTTCAGCTCAGGTTCAGAGAATTTTAATTTTAACTGGGGTTTTATTTTGTTCAGGGACGGATATAATTTTTTTAGCTGATTTTAACTTTTGTATTTCTGTTTTTATTTACCCTGTAAACCGCCCTGAGTCCTTCGGGAAAGGGCAGTATATAAATGTAATAGAATAAATTAAAATAATAAATAAAATAATTCCCCCCCACCACCACTTTTGTAGGATGGTCGCGTACCACCTGCCAGGTGCCCATGTACCAGGGTGGTACCCGTACCACTGGTTGAAAAGCCCTGACCTGGATGACTAAAAATCTCCATAGACGTAACCAGACTATACCTCCCACTTTATGTAGCACAGCTCCCATTGAGTAGCTTTTCCCTGCAAGCCTATGTAAAATAAAAATTAAAGTCCCAAGTTCGTTGGAGATTCCACTGCAGGCTTTATCGTCGCCCGGGAGAACACAAAACACCCAAAACACCCCCAAAACACGTGTGTGTGTGTGTGTGTGTGTGTGTGTGTGTGTGTGTGTGTGTGTGTGTGTGTGTGCGCGCACACACACACACACAACAAAAGACGGGATCCCCGAAACCGAGCCATCCGGGAAGCAAGCCCCGCCCACTGCTCGCCTCGCCCCGCCCCGCCCCGCCCCGCCCCGCTTCCCAACCGGCGAAGCCCTGAGCAGGCCTACGCACGTGGCCGTATTTTACCTTTGCCCCGCCCCCGCCCCTCCCTTTTCTTCCCTCGCGAAGAGCCAATCAAAAGTAAAGCCTGCGTAGAAAGTCAGACGACGCGCCGGGTGTTGTTGTTGTTGTTTTTTTCCCTTCGTTTTTGTTTTTTTTTCAACGGCATGGAGGCGGGGCTTCGCTTGGTGGCGGGGGGGGGGTTGGTCTCGCGCTGGCTTAAGGAGAAGGCGGGGTGGGAGGTGCACGCATTAAACCAGGGCTCTTCAAACTTGGCCCTTTTATGACTGGTGGACTTCAACTCCCAGAATTCTAAAATTCGGCACGCTGGCTGAGGAATTCTGGGAGTTGAAGTCCACCAGTCATAAAAGGGCCAAGTTTGAAGAGCCCTGCTTTTAAACGGAGTCGAGAGCGAGAGATTTTTTTTTTTTTTTTTTTTAAAGGGAGAGAGGAAGGAGCGGGAAAGAGGAGGCTGAGAAGCCGCGCGCCTAACGGCTACTAACGACCCAAAGCGCAAGCGCCGAAAGAAGGGAGGAGGAGAAGGGGAAAGAGGAGGAAAGAGACGGACACGCCCCCGGCTCGACGGCCGTCCCGTTCCCGCCCAGAGCGCGCGGCGAGCGGTGGCTGCTGAGGTAGCCTGACGTACCTCCCTTCCCCCCCCCCGCCGCCGCCGCCGCCGCCCCTCAACACCCGACTATTCCCGTCTCCGCGCCGGCAGAAGAAACCCGGGTGGAGAAGAAATGGCGTCCTCTCCGGTAGCGGCGAGTGCCGGGACGGCTCTGGACCTGCCTGGCGGACGGCTGTCGCGGCTCGGGGGCCAAGTGCCGGCGGAGCTCTTCCGCTGCCGGGGCTGCCTCAGCTTCCTGGGCGAGCCGGTGACGGCGCCGTGCGGGCACACCTCCTGCCGCCGCTGCCTCCGGGAGAGGCTTCACGCCCGCTGCCGCCACTGCGGGGAGCCGCTGGCCGGCACTTCGGTGGCCGTGGTGCTGGCTCGTTTGGCGGAGAAGTGGTTCCCGGCGGAGTGCGCGAGGGCTCGGACGTGGCGCCGGCTGGCCGATTTGCTCAAGCAGGGGCGGCCCCGCGAGGCTCGGGAAGCCGCCGACCAGGCGCTCCGAAAGGGTAAGAAGGCGGGAGACTTGCCTTTAATTCTCTCTCTCTCACACACACAGACACACGGCCCTTTTGCCTAAAACGCGTGGCAAGTCAGATAGTGGCTTGAGTTTGGCCGTCTGAAGGGGTCCCTCTTTTCATACATACATACATACATACATACATACATACATACATACATACATACACAAACACACGAGACCCTGTTGGCTAAAAGGCGAGGCGAGTCAGATGGTGGCTTGAGTTTGTCTGTCTGAAGGGGTCTCCTTTTATACACACATACATACATACACACAAACACACGAGACCCGGTTGTCTAAAAGGCAAGGCGAGTCAGATGGTGGCTTGAGTTTGGCCGTCTGAAGGGGTCTCTCTTTTAATACAAACATACACACACACACACACACACACACACACACAGACGACCCGGTTGCCTAAAAGGTGTGGCGAGTCAGATGGTGGCTTGAGTTTGGCCGTCTGAAGGGGTCTCTCTTTTAATACATACATACATACATACACACAACTCACACACAAGACCCGGTTGCCTAAAACGCGTGGCGAGTCAGATGGTGGCTTGAGTTTGGCCGTCTGAAGGGGTCTCTCCTTTAATACATACATATATACATACACACACACACACACACAC
>JAKJMR010017718.1:0-16218 GCA_024449315.1 Daboia siamensis | reverse complement strand
ACACACACACACACACACACACACACCACCCACCGGGCCCGGTTGCCTAAAAGGCGTGACGAGTCAGATAGTGGCTTGAGTTTGGCCATCTGAAGGGGGGGGGTCTCCGACCCGGGTTTCCTTGGGTTGAAGGGACCCGGCAGGTTTAAGAGGTTGCAAAGACGCAGCCTCGGGAGGCTTCGTCCCTGCGGTGACCCGGACGTTGCGGATCCTCGAGGTCCAGAGGATTCATCGGATTATGTTGTGTAATGAAATGCGTTCTCTGCTTCTGCTTCTTCTTTTTTTCTCTCTCTCTCTCTCCCTGCATTGGAAAGCCGAAACTAGGTTTTCAGTGAAAGTTGTCTACGGTAAATCAAATTTATCTACGGTAAATCAAAATTTCATCCTTAGGGTTCTCAGACGCCAGTCTTTCTAACCGGCTGCTGTAGGGAAACGGAGGGTTTTAGACGGGAAGCGAATAAACCCACCGGATTCATTTATTTATTTATTTTTCTCTCTCTCTCTTAATGTAAAGGATAGAAAGGGCTAATCATAATTTGCCGTGTGGTGCGAAACGGTTTGCTGTGTTGGCAATAGCACAGTTGTTTTAAGACTTGGTATACAATTCTGCAGAAGGTGCAGAAGCTGGCACTCTTTATTCTCTTATAGGAACGGGTTGGGGAGGAAGTTTAGTTAGAGGCATTCTTGAAAGATGTTGCCTTGTTAGTTAATGCAGCAGCTAAGAGGCAGGTTACTTTGGGCCCTTAATTTTTTAGAGACGGGGAAACAGCCGTCATATTTCAAAAGTCATCTTCAGAGTTTATGCACGCCAAGGAAATCTTTAGAGGGACAAGCTCATATTTTTTAGGAAATGGCTTGAAAATGTTTTCATGCACCTGTTTGGAGAATTATGGACCTAGTCATTTTAGGAAAAGGAAGAATTGCATGCAGCCTCCTTCAAGGGTTAAGATAATTCACCTGGTTCTGGTTGCATAAGGAAATGTGGGCGTGGAAGGGGAAATATTGTATAATATTAGTGATACCATAGATAGGCAGATAGGGCTTTCACAACACCTTGCTGCAAAAAGACTTGTATATACCAGGGTTAAGAGATTAGTGTAATTTAGTTAGCACCTTAGTGCATTCTTAACTAGTATGTACTTACAGTGCAATGTGAAAAATATAAAGGATAGTTAAATTATATTGCTTTATTTCCTTATGCATGTGGACTGGTAGCCATCATGACACACTAAATTTGTCCAATTGTTTTTCTGGTAATTTCTCATACTACAGATTATGTGCACACACATATGTAAAACATACTTACGTATTCTTTATTAATATTCAGTTTTTATTTTGTACATAAGATTCTATGAGCTTCACGTTGCAATTTTCTAAGATGAAAGCATGCAGGAAAAGAAACTAACCAGTTTAGCATAGTTTCAAACTTGAAATTTGAAACCAGATTTCATCATGTTGAGGGAAAGATCTTTTACAGTTGATCATTTTGTCAAGGAATTCATTTAATATATACGAATTGCAAAGCATTAATAAACATTCAATTCTGGGCATTTATATGTCTTACAAAGGATGATTTGGAGTGTCTGATACAATTGTTAGATAATGAGGTGTGGAAATAGCTGCAGCAAAAGTCTGCAGTCTTGACTTTATATGCATAGAGCAGAGTAGCAGTAAACTAATGCAAAAGCACAGTCAGAGGTCCCCAACCCCTGGTCTGTGGACCAGCACCGTTCCGCAGCATGTCAGCAAGCGGGCCGGACAAACAAGCAAAGCTCCATCCTCGTGATACAGGCAGTATTCAAAACAATACCCCCTCTGGTCCACAGTAAAACCTTTCTCCATTGCACCAGTCCCTGGTGCCCAAAAGGTTGGGGACCTCTGCTATAAGTTATTTATGTAAAAGTTTAATACAATAGAATATAAAAATGTGCCTTGTTTATATAATCTAGCATAAGACTTTATTAACAGAAGTTATTTATTTATTTTTTATTTATTTATTTATTTTAATCCCATTTATATCCCGCCCTTCTCCGAAGACTCAGGGCGGCTTACAAGCTTAGCAGTAGCCTTCATTCTATGTATATGCCTGCTTGTTAGGGCTTTCACACACACCCCAAGCGGCATTATTACAAAGTCAGCTTCTTGCCCCCAACAATCTGGGTCCTCATTTTACCTACCTCGGAAGGATGGAAGGCTGAGTCAACCTTGAGCCTGGTGGGACTCGAACCTGCACTAATTGCAGGCAGCTGGTGTTACTTAAGGAGGCAAACACCAGGTCTTAAGAGATCAGTTATAAGGGACTTCAGCAATACTTGTTTTAAATACTTTTTCTTACTGTGTATTAACAAATTTTATAAAATATTTGGAAAGCATCTGTAGCGATAACTTTTTTAAAAAATTTAGATTCCAAATGTGAGCAATAAAGCCTTATGACAGTTTTAAAAATTGCTGCAAGTTATTGACTAAAATTGTGTTACCAAGACAGCAATTATATAATTTTGGTGTGCTGCCTTAGATACAATTATAGCATGGTTCTTTCCTAACTTACTTCCCTGCCTTTAAGCAAAGGGCCTTTAAAATGAAGATTAGTAAACCCTTAATCAAAAGTTGCATTGATTTTGGTTGTTCTTTTTTTGTATTTTTAAGTAATTGTTTTATGGAAATATCAGTTACAAAATGGACTGCTGAAAAAATCCCTAAAAGCATTGAATTATGCTCTCTTTGCTTTTTGGCACATTAAGAAATATATTTACATAAGATCTTATGTAAATTCATAAATCAAGGTATTGCTTGCTATTTATGTTAAAATTTATGAAGCCATATGTGGACCTAAACTCTGTTGTACTTTCAGAATTATATTACAGCTGACCTAAAGTGGTATTGAAATAGCTTTCATAAATTTCTTGTCAGCATATATACAATATTTAATTATGCTACCTTCTTTAGTACAGATAGTTGTCAAAATGTTGGTAATCTATCTACTTCAATCATAGAGGCATTTTCCCGCATGTTTATCTTACCATTTGAATATCTCTTTTCTAGGTTTATATTACTTTTTATTATTTTTCCTCACAGGTGCAAGGCTGCTTTTCAGATCAATCAAATGTTGATCCAGTGGGTGTGATAGGGATTGTCACCCAAGCCTGAGATCATGGGCTAAGAGAGAGAAGTCACGTAGCCTAAGGCAGGACTAGAACTCACTGTGTCCTGGTTTATAATGGGGTGCCGTAATTACTAGATCAAATGAGCTCTCTACGTTTATATTATATACTGTATGCTGTTTAAATTACAGTTTTAGAATTGGGTTCAGTGAACCGCATTCTAAATATGTGTGTATTTCTTTTAGATCCCGGTGATTTAATGTTAAGAATTTACAGAGCTGAATCTTATGCTAGTCTCCAGGAATTTAAATCTGCACTAGATGAACTGAATGCTGTTACTGCTAAAATGCCAAATTGGCCTGAGGTAAGAATAAACCCAAAGTGAAGTTACTTATTTAACATAGGTGTCTTTATTTTTCATAATGTATCTGAGAGGCCAACATAAGAAATGAAAAATTATGTCCAAAAGTATTTCTGGTTTTGTTTTGTTTGGGATTTTTTAATTTGTTTTTTTAAAGTAAGTATAATGCATATTTCTTGGAAAATATCTGTATCATTGCTGCCATTCTGTAGGATGCAAAAAACATTGCCCGGTATGGGTTTCAAACTTTTTCAGGCTGCAGGGATCTACAGCTTAAAGGGGGAGGGGGGGAGAGAATTCCCAGAGCCCCTCATCAAAGTTCTAGTGACGAAAATGGCTGTATTTAAATCAGCTTTTTTTTTTCCCAACCTGTAGCCTCTCATGGAATTTCATCGACTTTTTCATCAAGGGCTCCAGGATTTTGTGTTTGTTTGTTTGTTTAATATACAGATCCCTGCAGCCTGAAAAAAATTTGAAACCCATACTCTTGGCAACATTGGGTCCTACAGAATTATGGCAATGATACAAATCTTTTACAGGTTAGATAATGAAATAATATAATCAGATAATCAAGTAGACTAAATCAGCAATGGAAAATAACATGGGAGCAGGGCGAAGGCTCCCCACTCAGAAGAAAGCCTTTGACTATATCCAACCCATGGATTAGAGAATCTGCCTCTTGTTCTGGAAGCAAGGGTGGTTGAAGTATCTGTAATCTGACTCGGTGGCTGATCATCCTTAAGTCTACAATGGAAGTGGCCAGTGTTCGGACATATTACAGGGAGTCCTTGACTTATGACCCCAATTGGAACCAGAATTTCGATTGCCAAGCAAGGTGGTTAAGTGAGTTGGCCCAATTTTATGACTTTTTTTTTTGCCACAGTTGTTAAGCGAATCACTGCAATTTAGTGAGTCGTGGTCTTCAAGCAAATTCAGCTTCCCACATTGACTTTGCTCCTCAGAAGCCAGCTAGCAATCACCACGATCCTGGGATGCTGCAACTATCCTAAATACATGCCTCTTGCCAAGCACTCAAATTTGGATTGTGTGGCCATGGGGACGCTGTGGTGGTCCTTAAGTGTGAGGACTGGTCTTAACTCACTTGTTTTCAATATCATTGTGACTTTTGAAGAGTTGCTAAGCAAATAGGCGAGAACTACCTACATATAATGAATGTCAAGTCAGTGTGCAGTATCTGGAAAATTCTGAGGTAAAGGATGTTTAAAATGTGTAGACTAGAAGTACTGTATTCTGTAGTGTAGTTTGTATTAAGAATATAAAGGTTTCCAAAGGCGAAAAATGCTGTGTAATTTGTGGTATGACATCTTGTGGTAACCTCCCTGATAGTTACAAAAGCAATGAAGTGTTACGATTTGTACAGTAGTGGCCAAAATTGTGGAAACCTTTTTTGGGAAAAGTGTACAGTAGAAATGCCACCTTTGGTTAAGTTTCTGCCAATTTTTCTTCTAATTTCTTTATAACTGTAGCCTTGTTCACTTAATACTACTATTTTACATCGCTTTCTGGGCAACCAGTCAACTCTTTGCACCATTACTTTAATTTTATTACATTTTACAAGCTCACTAAGTGAAAGAACACAAAAAAACCCCAACCAACTCGATAGCGATCACATAGCACACTGACAAATGTCCTCCTTTCAGCTTCAATACCTGACCTCAATAACTGAATCCTACTGTGATCTGATTGGCTCATTGCCAAAGCAAGATGACACCTGATTGGCTCTCTAAACACTCATGCTCATTGGCTACAATCAGATGAAGGAAAGCTACCTGATATCAGCCTAAGCAAGTTGTGCTTCCTTTTTCTGGATATTTGGCTATAACTTTTCATAGAATACCGTACAGATAATTGAACAAACTATGTTGCATTACATTCTTGATTAAATTATCTTTCCATTGATATATAATTTTATGGTACTAGTCCAAAAAAAGTGACGTTATTAGCCATCAAACCTCAAAAATACACTCCCCAAAAGGTTTCCACAATTTTGGCCACTACTGTGTATTATATTGGAAAATTCAAAAGGTCATGCTTTGACAGGAAACATTCTGTTTCCTCTCTTTGGTTTATAGGCTATATATTCTCATTTCATGGCAATAACAGGACTTTTAGTTGATATGTCAGACACATCTGCCTGAAATGGTATAGAAAGGGCAGTTACATGTGGTCACGAACTGTAATATCTGATGTGAATGTACTTCTAAATTACGTATCCAAAATTTATACATATCTATATGAAGAACTACAGTTTCATTTATCATGGAGTAAACCTGTGTTACTGTTCTGTACTGAAAAGAAAACATACAGTTCAGATATAGAACGTTATATCTACAGTATACAGTATATTTAGTTCCTGTTTCTGAAATGGCTGTCAATTGGTGTACTGGAAAGATCCACTAGTATTCCATGTGGTGAGGATTTAATGATGTTTCATAAGACAAAATTTATATCATTGTTGTACCTTATTTATAAATTGTGGATGAAACCAACAGAGAAACCAAACATGTTAAAAACTACATTATTAAATGGATGCAGAGTTTCAATATAATAATTGATATGCAGCAGTGGAAATTTCATTGGAAGAAAAAAAATTACCCTAAATGTTATACTTAAAACAGCACTTATGTAAGATGTTTTATCACTGGTATATTTTTCTGGTACTGGATTGATAAAATGGAGAGTTCATTTTCAAAAATTGTTGGAAATTAATGGCTATGTTGAATTGTTTTGCTGTAGCTGCTGGCAATAATGTTAAAGCTCAACAATTTGGGGAATTATTTTTAATAAAATAAATTGTTAGAAGCTCAATTTCCAACATGCTAATTTTAAAATAACACTAAACCTGATATTCAAACAAAATGTACCAAGTTTATATGTAGTAAATATTGTAATGATACTGTAAGTTTCTTATTGGAACCCAGTTCCTTCTTCAGAAAAATGCTAATTAAGCCCTGTGAGTATACTATAATATCCAAAATAAATTTGTATTACAAATGTAAATCCGATACAGAATTTTATTCAAGTTGGAAATCATTTTGGGGTAATAACTATATACAGCTTGTATCACATCTGAAATTTTGGTTTCACTGTAAAGTCTTCAATTACTTGGATAGAAAGCACTGTAATACTTAATCTCATTTTTTTAAAAAATCTGCATTAATTATATTAATGTTACTTGGATTGTCACAGTGATTTGTAATTTTTAAAACAATATAGTATAATCTGTTATTAAAAACTAATCAGTGAAATATTTAAAATGTAATACTATTATTCTTGTATATTCACTGTTTTTCCACTTTATGCTTTATTTTCCTTCTTACCTTTTCTTAAAATGCTTAATAAAATAAAGCAGATGTAATTATATATTTTAAAACTGCACCAAAATATTTCCTTTATAAGTAATGTAGTATATTATTGTTTTCCGTTAGCTTCATGTCTGTATGGTTTATTTTAGTTCTAGTTTTAACCTCAGGGAATCTACCAATGTTTTTAAAAACAAGCTTAAACCTACTAATAGGCAGTAATAGGAGTTTCAGTAAAAGCATGCTTGGGATTAGGTTTGTACAGCAAATTCAATCACAATAAATGTGTCCTATATTAATACATAAAATCATCTTGCAGGTATATTTCAGAAGAGCAACAATACTTAATAATGCTGGTTCTGCAGAAGACGCCTTAAAAGTCTTTCTTCATTGCCTATCCCTTGACGAAGGATTTGTTTTAGCAAAAGTAGAAGCAAAAAAGGTACTTAAACATTCTTATAATAGCTTTTCTGGTCAGACTTATTTTTGTTTAAGAAATTAGACTGGAAAGGAAATAGACTGAAAATAATAATAAAACGAGATTTTCATGCTGTTGAGATGTTGTATAAGGGGAAAAATTTTTGTAAGAGTCCAAGAAATGTATTTAGGCTACCAAAAACCAATACTTATGCCATCAAAGCCCTCTGACAAAATCTAGGAATTAAATTATCTGTATCACACAATAGACTTTAGGAGTTACATGAGGACCATAGAATAATGTTATGCAACTACTTTCATTTTAATCCATGTTACAGATAACTACTATTCAAACCAAATGTCATCAGAAAATTCTAACTATAAAACTGTGTGGTTTCAAAGCAGTAGAGTAACATTAGGATAAATAATTGTTGGTTACTTTGAGACTTCTTTCAGATTGTAGGAGAATGATGAGCTATTGTCTAAATATTGGGACCATATTAAAGAAATCTATGTTACATACAAAGTGTAATAGTCATTATATTTTATTCCTTAATGTCAATTTTATAGATATTGCGTAATTTGCTGTCACCAGAAAACATTAGTGAGAGTTTGAAAGAATCTGCTTTAAATACTTCGTATGTTCGAAGTAAACAACTTAAACACAGCTCTGCATTTGAAATGGAAGAGTCTTGTGATTGTTTACAGCTCACCCCAGTGTCAGTAAGTAAATATTCTCATGCAAAATAATTAGGAAGATCGCTGGAAGCAGTTTCAGATGTGCGTTCCACATATCTGTTTGTGTCTTGAAAATGTTTTAATGCTGATGAACTGAAGTTCAGTGTGTCAGTTAATTAAAATGGTCAGTATATAAGTTCAATAAATAAAGATAAGAATACTGAAAACAGAATCTGCTAGTGGAATATTAGTTTATATTTCATTATAAAAAATGTAGAGGATAGGTTGAATTTTGTTGGTTTTTTTTAATCTTTTCTGATAGGTGTTAGAAGTGCCACAAGTTATATTAGACACTGTTGGAGGAAGTTTGCAACGTGCCCAGTCTGCAAATTCTCTTGATTCAATAGAAAAAGATGCCAAAGACGATGTATTAAAAAGAGTATCTTCTGAACCATGGCTTTCTGGCCAAGAGAAAGGTACTTATTTTAAAAAGAAATTGCCCTTTTCCAAACAAAATGCTACTATTTATGAAGATGGAAACAAGAAAACAAATATTTGGTCATGTGTATTGTTTTTATGAGTTATGCACTATTTCATGTTTTAATTTGTTTAGAAACTCCAAAAGGGAATGCTACCTTTTCAATCACTTGTGGAATAGTTCCAGAAAATTTGGTTGATGTAACAGACTTTGAATGCTCATTGTGTTTGAGGTAATACAGTCTGATTTCAACATTTATGATCTTTTTATCATACTATAGCATTATCTTAAAGGAAGCCTTAATATTAAACTCAATGCACAGAGGCTGCTAAACTCATTTCTTTATGGAAATGTGCTCATGATTTGTTCTAAATCCCTTAATAAGACTGCAAAATAAGGTGAGGTCTCAGGCTATTTAAATAAGCCCTAATTAGACTTCTTTAAAATTAGCTTATTGTCGGACTGGGTGGCCTCAGAGGTAGTTTTCTGGTAGCATTAGGAGTCTTTCAGAACGACACTCATAAATAATACTAGCATACACTCCACCTATTGTTTTAGATTGAAATGAAAGAAAATTGGCTTAATACATCTATAAACGTTTCCTGTTTCTGGCTTCCATTGCTGGAGAGCCAGTTTGGGATAGTGGTTGAGGCATCAGGCTAGAAATTGCGCAGTGGCAAATCACTTCTGAATTCTTACTAAGAGAACTGGAGGGGCTTGTTTGTACAGGGAGCCTCCAGGAATTGACGCTGACTCAGGGCACAAATAAAGAAAAGTATAATAAAATAAAATTGCCAGTTGAAATGTTCCCTGTCTCTAACTTACTAATAAATGCAGGTTGTCCTCGACTTACAACAGTTGGTTTAGTGACCATCCAAAGTTACGACAGCGCTGAATAAAGTAACTTAGGATCAGTTTTCACACAACTGTTGCAGTTGTGATCAAAATGCTAATGCTTGACAGCTGACTCATATTTAGGAGGGTTGCACTGTCCCCGGTTCGCCTTTTGTGATGATCTGACAAGTAAAGTCAGTGGGGAAGCCAGATTTGACTTCACAATGGTGTGGCTAACTTAAGAAATGTAGTGATTTGCTTAACAACTATGGCAAGGAAGGTCGTAAAATGGGGGCAAAACTTACTTAGCAAATGCCTCGCTTAGCAAAAGCAATGTCGGGCTCAATGGTGGTGATAACTGGAGGACTACCTTTACTAACAGTTTTTGTGTGCGTCCTTCAAGTTACTTTCTTCTGCTTCATTGGTATTTGCATCTCAATGATAATTCACTAAAACTTGCAACCTTTCTTTCAGACTTTTCCTTCATCCGGTGACAACACCCTGCGGCCATACATTCTGCAAGAACTGTTTACAACGCTGTTTGGACCATGCTCCAGAATGTCCCCTCTGTAAAGAAAACTTAAAAGAGGTAATGCTTCTTCAGGAACATTTATAAGAGGCTTCCGTCATAAAGCAAGGTTTGAATCAAAAGCTGAAAAACACAGGTGGAACTGCAATAACTTTTTGTTCTGTGAATCGAAATGGCTTCTGTTTGCAACTTTTCCCTCTTAAAAATGCAAGAAAGGCTGCAGAGTAATGTTAAAAAAAAAGCCCTTATTCCTGACCTTTTATCAAGATCTCATAGTATTTTAAGAATCTCCCAAATCGGCTTTAACACGTAAGAATTTTATTGCAGTTATTATTTTAAATATATAAAAAGGATTAACTGCGTAGTACAATATCGTTGATTTTTAGTTATGAACTGACTGACGTCTTTTTCATAAAATTGGGGAACTACTAGCAAGAGTTAATGGAGTTTCTCAACATGGGAACATTTCATTAAAAGAGATTATGTCCTGTTTCCAGCTAATGCCAGTGTTGCTTAATTCAGACCTTGCTTGAGCACTGTGTATTACTATGTAGTGGTGCATGTATAGTAAAAGCAAGTGCCTAGGAACATACAGGTACAACGAACCCAACCAGACCTCCAAACATTAAAAGAATTAGTGGTTGGCTGCAGGACTTGCATGCATACACATAAAGCAGGCATGTCAAACTCGCGACATCCCATGATGTCGCGCGACCTATCGTGACTTTTTCCCTATTGCTGGCAATGGGGAGGGCGCGGTTTCGTCGTGATGCATCCAGCCCGCGGGCCGACAGTTTGACATGCCTGCCATAAAGGAATAATTTGCCTCAGAAGGAATGATAATCTGCCAGTACCGTTCTATTTCTGACAGCATCTGACGTTGTTATGGACCACCACTGCTACTATTCTTTCCTTACATGCAAGAGCTATTTATATATGCAAGCCCTGGGCACCAGAACAAACTTTTTGACAAGTGAAAGAGGAGACACAAAGATTGCTATTTTTGTGAATTTCTAAAAACAGGGTAAGGAAAATGTTGGACCATGAGTTTCTCAATTGCAAAACTAGTCAGGTGAAAGACACTTATGCTTAGGAGACACCCACACCCACAGTGAAAATTCACTCTCTGTCATGTATCATTACCCTGAAGTTCAGTATGGTCAGCTGTTTTCGGCTTAATTCTTTGAAACTGAACTAGAGTTAGAATTCTTTATTGGCCAAGTGTAATTGGACACACAAGGAATAACTCAGTCATAGTCATAGGATGCTAAATAAAAGCAATCAACGTAAATCATGAGATACAACAACAAAATAATAGTCGTGAGATGCTAAAGGAATAGGTAATAGGAAAGATATAATAGGAAAAATAGGAAATGATATGAAGCCAAAAAAGCCTGCAGTTTTTATGTAAAAAAATATAATGGCTTAACAATTTTATCTCATTTAGTTTTTGGCACGTAGGGAATACAGCACTACACAGTTGCTAGAAGAACTAATAGTGAAGTATTTACCTACTGAATTATCCGAGAGAAAAAGAATTAATGACGAAGAAATAGCTGAACTTTCAAGGTATGTGTGTGTATGCATATGCTTTTGTATATAGTAAAGCTTGTTAACAGATATTTAGAACAAAGACTAAACTGTCTGGGAACAGTAATCATACAGAATATTATGTAAATCTTTGCTACAAAACCAAAGTGAAAAATTCTAGTAATTAAAAACATCCATGTTCCATTTATGCAGTTAAGTGGAATAAGATTTTCTTAACACTCCTTATTTATATTAATATGTTAACTGTAAGACTTTTGTTCAGTTACTGAAAGGGTTTGTAATGATATAAATATGCAGAAGACTATGCAGAAAATATCAATATGTATTTAATATGAAAAATAGTGCTATCTATAACATTTCACAAGTTGAATGATAGTCCATTTTTTAGCCACAATTGTGCTTTGGGCTAGTGGTCCAGTCACTTTGAAGAGAATGCACAAGGATATAATGTAATGTTGGGGAAAGGATATTTCTGAGGAATGTGATATCTTGAGTTAAATCTTCCTGCGTGGGTAGAATTCTAAGTTTAACTTTATTTTCTGCATTCTGTTTGAAGTTTGACGAAGAATGTTCCTATCTTTGTTTGCACTTTGGCCTACCCAACTGTGCCTTGCCCCCTCCATGTGTTTGAACCAAGATATAGACTGATGATTCGAAGAAGTATAGAAACTGGAACAAAACAATTTGGGATGTGTGTACATGACCCCCAAAATGGGTAGGTTTATATTCAAAAATCACAAAATTAAAATGTCTAAAATATTTTTAAGCTGGCCATTGACCACAGTGCCCTTTCTTCTAGATTTGCAGATTATGGCTGCATGTTGTACATTAGAAATCTTGATTATCTGCCAGATGGACGATCTGTTGTTGATACAATTGGATTAAACAGATTCCGAGTTATTCGAAGAGGGATGAAGGATGGTTATTGCACTGCAGACATTGAGGATTTAGAAGATATAAAGGTACATAAAAGATCTATTTTTTTATTTTTTATTTTTTTTTATTGAAAAGTTTTTCAGTACATTTTAATTATTACATCCCATCCCCCAACCCTTCCCAACCCTATCCCACCCTCTCACCCTCCCCTTCCCCCCTCCCCCCCCCGGACTTCCCAGAGCTAGATACAAGGTATAAAAATAAAGTAACCAATCATAAACTCCCATATACTAACAACAATAAACTATTAAATCTCTCGCACTTTAGCTCTTATAAATTGACTACAAGCAATATACTTATTCAAATGCTAGATGAAACTTTTTAGTCCCGTATTTATTCTGGATGTAATCAATCCATTTCTTCCACTCCACAATATATCGTTGTTGTGAATGGTCTTTCAAATATGCTGAAATCTTCGCCATTTCCGCCAGGTTGGAAACTTTTAAAGTCCATTCCTCTATGGTCGGCAGTTCTTCCTTCTTCCAGTATTGCCCTATTAAAAGTCTCGCTGCCGTAATTAAGTTCAACATCAAATTAATGTCCAGCACAGTAGTATCAGTAATAATGCCCAATAAAAACAACTGCGGACAAAACTTTATCCTTTTCTTGAATATCTTCTGCATATTCCACCAAATTTTAATCCAAAATGCTTTGATCTTTTTACAAGTCCACCATATATGAAAGTACGTTGCATCTTCACCGCCACATCTCCAACATTTAGGCTGATAATTCGGATACATACTTGCTAATTTTCTAGGATCTAAATGCCACCTATAAAACATTTTATAAAAGTTCTCTCTTAAATTTTGAGCTTGCGTAAATTTCACATTTCTCACCCAGATCTTTTCCCAAGTGTCCATTGTGATAACTTCCTGAATATTCTGTGCCCATTTTATCATACAGTCCTTAACAATTTCTGTTTCTGAATCAATCTCTATCAATGCAAGATATATCCGTTTGATATGCGCTGGTCCCTGATTTCTAATTTGCTTTACCAAATTTTCATCATTCATTAAAAAACCAATCTTCTGGTCCTCTTTCCACCTGGCTTGTAATTGTCCATATTGAAACCAATTTTGTACAATCTTTTTTTCTCGTAGAAGATTATATGACTTCAAACACCACACATTCCTCTCCAAACTCAAAATTTCCTTATATGTAGTCACATCATGTTTGAATCCAACATTTATATTCTCTATTGCGTGTTTGGGTATTGCCCATAACGGTATCTTATAATTTAACTTTTGTCTGTGCTTTTTCCAAACTCGCAACAAGGCATACCTCAAAATATGCATTTTAAACACATTGTCTACCTTTTTGTCATACAATAAGTATGCATGCCAACCAAATAACAAATCATGCCCTTCAAGATTTAATAGTCTCCCCTGTGTCAAATTAATCCAATCACTTATAGCTGATAATGCAGCAGCTTCATAATATAATTTAAAATTGGGCATTCTTAGACCACCTCTTTCACGCGTATCCTGCATAATTTTAAATTTGACCCGTGGCCTTTTCCCTGCCCAAACAAATTTATTAATACCCTTCTGCCATTCCTCCAAATTTGAATCCTTTTTGAGAATGGGTATCATTTGAAACAAAAATAAAAATTTTGGCAGAACATTCATTTTTACTGCTGCAATTCTTCCCAATAATGACAATTGTAATTTTTTCCAACTGTCCAATTCTTTTTGCACTTTATTCCATAACTTTTCATAATTATTTTTATATAATTTAACATTTGAGGGTGTTAAGTATACCCCCAAATATTTAACCCTTTCAACAATTTCAAATCCAGTTAAGCTTTCTAAAGCTACCTTTTGTAATGCTGTCATATTTTTAGATAAGATTTTAGTTTTTTGTATGTTAATCTTAAATCCAGAGACTTTCCCATATTGCGATATTAACTCCATCAATTCTATAACAGAATTTTCTGGATGTGTCAACGTAATAACCAGATCATCCGCAAACGCCCTCAGTTTATAATCCTGATCTCTTATTCGAATTCCCTTAATTGTTTCCGAATTCCGTATTTTAATCAGTAATATCTCCAACGTTAAAACAAATAATAAAGGTGATAACGGGCAACCCTGCCTCGTACCCTTTTCAATATTACACATTTCAGTCAAACTATTATTAACAATTATTCGAGCTGTTTGCTTCTGATATATTACCCTAATTGGTTGTAAAAATTCATCCCCAAAATTCATTTTATCTAATACTTTTAGCAAAAATTTCCAATCCAATTGATCAAAGGCTTTTTCAGCATCCAAAAAGATCAATGCTGCAGAGATCTGGTTATTCCTTTCCAAAAATTCCAACAAATCAACTATATGTCTCACATTATTTTTCATTTGTCTACCACTTATAAACCCAGTTTGATCACCATGAATTACCTGTTGCAATACCCTCATCAATCTACTAGCTAAAACCTTAGCAAATATCTTGTAGTCCGTATTCAAAAGTGATATTGGCCTATAATTTCTTGCTTGAGTAACGTCCTGATCTTCTTTCGGAATTAAAGAAATAAAAGCAGTTTTCCAAGACGGAGGCACTCCTCCCCCTTTTTGAATTGTCTGAAACAGTTCCTTTAATGGCTTTATCATCTCAAACTGTAGATTTTTATAATACGCAGCGGTCAAGCCGTCGGTGCCTGGTGCTTTACCTACTTTTAACTGTTTAATTGCCAAATATATTTCTTCTTCTGTTATCAACTGATTCATTTCTTCTTTTTGGTCTTGCGTAAGAACCGGGATGCTAAAGTCTTTTAAATATGAATCAATGTCCATTTCATTAATCTTGTCACTAGCATATAATTTAGAAAAAAAATCAACAAAGGTTTCCTTAATAAGATTCTGTTGATACACAATCTTTCCCTTATGTTCTATTTTGTCTATATTAGAAACCCTTTGCTTCTTTCTTAGCATATAAGCTAACCATCTGCCTGGTTTATTGGCATTGCAAAAAGTATTATGCCTTGCAAACCGTAGATTAGTTGCCACCTGATCGGCCATTAACTTATCAAATTGTCCTCTTAATAACTTAATAGTCTCTTTAGTCTTCACATCCGATGGGTTCAAAATTAAAGCCTTTTCTTTTTCCTTAATCTCTGTCTCTAATTCTTTCCTCCTAAATTCCAAATTACGTCTATATTTATTATTAAGATATATCAACACACCTCTCATGTACGCCTTACTAGCATCCCATACCATTTTCATAGAAGTACCCTTATGCATATTTGTTTCAAAAAAAATCTTCATCTGTTTTTTACACTCTTCCACATTTTTCTGGTTTCTAAACAAGTTCTCATTTAAACGCCAGGAACGTCGTTCTCTAGTGTCTTTTCCAATCTCTAACCAAAATGGGCTATGATCAGACATAGTCTTTGAACAAATCTTTATCCTCTTAGTTCTAAAAAAAAGATCATTAGACAATAATATAAAATCAATCCTGGAAAAAGATTGATGTCTATCAGAAAAAAAAGTATAGTCCCTTTCTTGTAAATTCCTTTCCCTCCAAACATCACGTAAATCCATATCATCCATCATCTCAAAAAAAGATTTAGGCAATTTAGCATGACTTGGGATACTTCTGTAAGATCCACTCTTATCCATTTGTACATTCAAAACACCATTCCAGTCTCCCATAAAAATAAAAGATTTATAATCCAATTGAGTAATCCTGCTGTGTAATAAACTATAAAAATCAGCTTGCTGTTGATTAGGCGCATATAATCCAACCAAAAGAGTTTTTTTACCTTCTAGTAACAAGTCCACAATAACATATCTTCCTTGTTGATCTGCTTCAATTAACTGTGCTGTAATTGTATTCTTAACATAAATAACCACTCCATTTTTCTTGTTAACTGCAGAAGCAATAAATTGTGTACCTAATCTTGAATTTGATAAATACTTTTGGTCCATAGCTCTAATATGTGTTTCTTGTAAGCAAATAACATCAGTCTTAAATTGCTTTAAATATTGAAAAATTTTCTTTCTCTTTTGTGGTGA
>JAKJMR010017717.1:58907-82570 GCA_024449315.1 Daboia siamensis | reverse complement strand
TATTCTATTCTATTCTATTCTATTCTATTCTATTCTATTCTATTCTTCTCCAAACCATCTGAGGGCAGGATAAGAAGTAACAGGGGGAAGATTATGAAAGAGAGTTACAATGGCACTGAAAAACGTGCCCCCCAAGCCACAGCCGCCCGGTGGCGCTCTTCCTCCTGTCCGAGGTTTTCACTGTTGTGAACATTTCTGTTGAGGATTGGCAGTGAGGGTGGGGTGGGGGGATGTTTGGTTTTTATTCCCCCCCACCTCTGCTAGGTGGCTACAGCAGGTTTTGGTCACTTCATATGACCCTGGGACACTATGACTGTCATAAATATGAATCAGTTGCCAAGCATTTGAATGGAAATTACAAGATCCTGGAGATGCTGCAACATTCCAGCTGATCGGCACTTCTTCTGGGCTCAGCAGAAACGCCAGGATCAACGCCGAGCTCCAGCTGGAGCCTGGCGCTGATCCTGGCGCTTCCGCTGAGCCCTGACAGCCCTGCAGCTCCAGCCGTCTCTCGCTCAGGCTTGTGCGGTGCTGCCAGCAATTCAGCTCATTCCCCTCCCCCGCTACCACTTTTCTAGGATGGTTGCGTGCCACCTGCCAGGTGCCAATGTACCACAGGTGGTACCTGTACCACTAGTTGAAAAGCCCTGGACTAGAAAACTGAGGGTTTTGAAAGAAGAAACCAACATTTGTAGCAATTGCAGCCATGTAAACTCCTCCCCCCAGCCCAGAATATTTTTCTGGTCCAGATCCCTAAGTTGGAAGCAAGCGGTTCCACTAATTAGTTGTTCTAATGCCAGGAAAAGGGATGCGGTGGCTCAGTGGGTTAAGACGCTGAGCTTGTCGATCAGAAGGTCGGCAGTTTGGCGGGTCGAATCCCGAGTGCCGCGTAGCAGAGTGAGCGCCTGTTACTCGTCCCAGCTTCTGCCAACCTAGCAGTTCGAAAGCACGTAAAAAATGCAAGTAGAAAAATAGGGACCACTACGGTGGGAAGGTAACAGCGTTCCGTGCGCCTTTGGCGTCTAGTCGTGCCGGCCACATGACTACGGAGAAGTCCTCATACAAGTGCTGGCTCTTCGGCTTTGAAACGGAGATGAGCACCGGCCCCTAGAGTTGGAAACGACTAGCACGCATGTGCGGGGGAACCTTTACCTTTACCTAATGCCAGGAAGTTTCTCCTTAGTTCTAGGTTGCTTCCCTCCTTGATTAGTTTCCGTCCATTGCTTCTTGTCCTGCCTTCAGGCACTTTGGAGAATAGCTTGACTCCCTCTTCTTTGGGGCAGCCCCACAAATACTGAGTTATGGCTATCATGTCCCCCATGGTCCTTCTTTTCTTTAGACTGGCCATTCCCAAATCCTGCAACCGTTCTTTGTGTGTTTTAGTCTCCAGGCCTTTAATAATCTTCTCTGTACTCTTTCTAAAGTCTCAACATCTTTTTTATATCGTGGCAACCAAAACCGGATGCAGTATTCCAAGTGTGGCCTTACCAAGGCCTTATAAAGAGGTACTAATACTTCATGTGATCTTGATTCTATCTCTCTGCTAATGCAGCCTAGAACTGTGTTCGCTTTTTTTGGCAGTTGCCACACACTGCTGGCTGATGTTTGACTGTCCACTAGGACTCCAAGATCCCTCTCGCAGTTGCTACTATTGAGTCAGGTATCCCCTATCCTATATCTGTGTATTTGGTTTTTCTTGCCTAAGTGCAGACTCATCACCCATGGAGATGTTTCTTAGATGAAAGGAGGTTGGATGAGTGAGGTCATGAGGTCACAAAGGCCAATGGGCACAAAAGTCCTGGGAAAGTTGGCTTGCTAACATTGACGGAAAGCTCAGAAGCTTCCAGGAGAGATCAAGCAACACCAACCAAGTTCCAAAGTCGTGGTTATTAGCCATCAACCTTCTAATTACATGGATGTTCTAAGGCCCACCAAAGTTGATGCTCCAACAAAAGACCTTTGAAGTCCTTTCGAAGAGACCAGCCCTTGATTATAGCTAGAATGTCTTCTATTTTCCCAGCGTTTGTACGTGTGATTATAGCGATCCTTCTTCATCTGACCAATAATGAAGCCTTGATCCGGGCCGTGTACAACCATAACAGCATCAGCCAAGACTTCGAAGCTTTGAATTCTGACTTTGGCCCTGTGCTCCAAAGCGAAGGTCTTCTTGGTTACCTCATCGAAGCCAAACCAGCCAACGCTTGCCAACCGATCAAAGCACCGCCTCTGACCAACAGTTCTTCGGTGGCCTACGTGGCTCTCATCCAGAGAAATGACTGTTCCTTCACCACCAAGGTTCTCCACGCCCAGCAAGCTGGCTACCAGGCTGCCATCATCCACAATGTCAACTCCCAAGCCCTGGTCACCATGTTGGGAAAGGAGGACCTGGGCCATCAAGTCAACATCCCGTCCGTGTTCATCAATGAACTGGCCTCCACTCAGCTCAAGAGGATCTTCCATTACGACCGGACGGCCTACGTCATCCTCATCCCAGAGTGCCACTGGCTCTCCTGCTGTGATCTCCGATACAACTGTCAACTCCATCCCCATCCAACGAGGCCGAGACTTTCGAAGCAGGCGTGGCCTTGCATGTCCACTCATTCCCACATCTTCGGCAGCACGCCTTACCTGTTTATCGGTTTCACGCTGGGCATCTGGATCTTGGCTTTCTACATCCTGTGGTTTCTGTAGTGGCTTGGTGGACTCTGGGACTCAGCTTTGGCAGTACCCAAGGTGGTTTTTGGGGTGTCCTTTTGGGAAACTTGTCAAATTAATACAGAGTCCATAGACCAAAACGTCTAGAGTTGGGATATGAAGCTGTTCTTGCCCCTTCCCCCCCCCCCCCACCCAAATTCAGTTCTGCATGTCACTTGGGGCAGGGATGAAAGGGTTGAATCAAGTGTAGGAAACTCAGTTGCAAGCTTCCCCTCATTGGCTGATTTTAGGCTGGTCCCTCCCTCTCAGACAAAGAGCCAATCTGGTTCTGGACTAGGATGGGGAAGACCTGGCTTCTAGTTCTCCCTCATCCACAGTAGCTCATTGGCTGACTCTGGGCCGGTCCCTCCCTCTCAGGCCAAGAGCCAATCAGGTATAGTGGAGAAGGGGCTGGGCTAGGAGCGGGAAGACATGGGTTCTAGTCCTGCTTCATCCACAGTAGCTCATTGCCTGACTCTGGGCTGGTCCCTCCCTTTCAGACCAAGAGCCAATCAGGTATAGTGGAGAAGGGGCTGGGCTAGGAGGGGGAAGACATGGGTTCTAGTCCTCAGAAGCTCATTGACTGACTCTGAATCAGTACTTCCTTCTCATCCCAAGAGTCAATCAGGTATAATGGAGCATGGGCGGGGCAACGTGTTCCAGTCCTCCTCAGTCATGGAAGCTCATTGGATGACTTTGGGCCAGTTCCTCCTCCTCAGCTGAATAGCCAATCAAGTGTAATGGAAAATGAAAAGCATTAGGAGTGGGAGAGACCTGGCTTCTAGTCCAACTGAGTCACAAAAATCTATTGGCTGGTTCTGGATCTGATTTCTATCTCACCTCTCAGCCAGAGAACCAATAAGGTGTATAATGGAGAACAACCCAGACCAGGGTGGCAAGATCTGAGTTCTAATCTCACTCAGCCATGGAAAATCACTGGGCAATTTGGGGCTGGTTAATTTCAGCAACAAAGCATGAATAGGGGACTGGAGACTTAACATATACGAAGAACGGTTACAGGAATTAAGTATGTCCAGTTTAATGAAAAGAAGGATGAGCGGGAACATGATAGCCATGTTCCAATATCTCAGGGGCTGCCCCAAAGAAGAGGGAGTCAAGCTATTCTCCAAAGCACCTGAAGGCAGGACAAGAAGCAACGGATGGAAACTCATCAAGGAGAGAAGCAATCGAGAACTAAGGAGAAATTTCCTGACAATGAGAACAATTAACCAGTGGAACAACCTGCCTCCAGAAGCGGTGAATGCTCCAACACTGGAGGTTTTTAAGAAGAGACTGGACAGCCATTTGTCCGCTACGATATAGGGTCCCCTATCTGAGCAGGGGGTTGGACTAGAAGACCTCCAAGGTCCCTTCCAACTGTGCTATTCTGTTAATCTGTTACAAGAAATATTAGTGAGCAAGAGATGCTTTATATGCTTTGGGAACAAGGTTGTAATGCCTGCCTGCCTGCCTTTCTACCTACCTACCTACCTACCTGTCAACTATAGGTTGTAAGTGCTACCATAGTAAACCATGAGCAGAGCAGGAGTTGAAAATTGGTGCATTCCCCCCCCCCCTTCTGTTCTGTACATCCCTCCTTTTCTTTCTCCACTTATCTCTTCCTCCCTTCCTCTCTCTCTCCCATCCCCTGGCCTCAGGTCTCTCAGCACAGTTCTAAATTAGGGATTAAAAAGAATTTCATCACAGTTCCAGCTGCGAGTGAATTGAAATCCTTTCCTCCCAGCAGATCCCTGGCAAGGACAAATGCCAGCACAAATCAAGCACAACTTGTATGTGTGTCTGTGTGTGTGTGTGTGTGTGTGTGTGTGTTTCGCCCTTTCCCCAAACACACACGTTTGGTAACGCATAAGGTGTCTTTTGCTCTGAAAAATCTTATTACCCTTAGTCCTCGACTTACCCTGGTTGGTTTAGTGACCATTCAAAGTTACAACGGCACTGACAAAGTGACTTATGACCATTTTGCATACTTACGACTGTTGCAGCATCGCCATGGTCACGTGATCGAAATCCAGACCCTTGGCAACTGGCTCATGACGGTTGCAGTGTTCACTTAACAACCGGGTTACAAACTGATCAACCCCAGTGATTCACTTAACAACCGTGGCAAGAAAGGGGCAACATGAGGCAAAATTCACTGAACAGCCGTCTCGCTTTGCAATGGAAATTTGGGGGCACACTGTGGTTGTGAGTCAAGGACTACCTGTATTGCCTGTACAGGTAGCCCTCGAGCTATGACTGTATTGAAGCCTGCCACAAGTTGTAACAATAGAGAAAAAAAGGTTTTTTGCAACAGTCATTAAATGAATGCAGGGGTCGTAAGGGTGAAACCGTTGCTCACGATGGGCGCGACTTCCTGAAAATCGGAAGGAACGGTTGTAGGCAAAAGCATCACAGAATACCCAGTCACATGATCACAGGATGCTGCAAACAGCTGTAATTGCAGCCCTGTTGCTATGCACCCAAAGTGCGGTCACATGACTTTTTTTTTTTATTGAAAAGTTTTTTAATACATTTTATTTATTACATCCCATCCCCCAACCCTTCCCTCCCTTCCCAACCCTATCCCACCCTCTCACCCTCCCCTTCCCCCCTCCCCCCTCCCCGACTTCCCAGAGCTGAATACAAGGTATAAAAGTAAAAAAACAATCAAAAACTCCATTACACTAATAACAATAAACTATTAAATCTCTCGCACTTTAGCTCTTATAATTTGACTACAAGCAATATACTTATTCAAATGCTAGATGAAACTTTTTAGTCCCGTATTTATTCTGGATGTAATCAATCCATTTCTTCCACTCCGCAATATATCGTTGTTGCGAATGGTCTTTCAAATATGCTGAAATCTTCGCCATTTCCGCCAGGTTGGAAACTTTTAAAGTCCATTCCTCTATAGTCGGCAGTTCTTCCTTCTTCCAGTATTGCCCTATTAAAAGTCTCGCTGCCGTAATTAAGTTCAACATCAGATTAATGTCCAGCACAGTAGTATCAGTAATAATGCCCAGTAAAAACAATTGCAGAAAAACTTTATCCTTTTCTTGAATATCTTCTGCATATTCCACCAAATTTTAATCCAAAATGCTTTGATCTTTTTACAAGTCCACCATATATGAAAGTACGTTGCATCTTCACCGCCACATCTCCAACATTTAGGCTGATAATTCGGATACATACTTGCTAACTTTCTAGGATCTAAATGCCACCTATAAAACATTTTATAAAAATTCTCTCTTAAATTTTGAGCTTGCGTAAATTTCACATTTCTCACCCAGATCTTTTCCCAAGTGTCCATTGTGATAACTTCCTGTATATTCTGTGCCCATTTTATCATACAATCCTTAACAATTTCTGTTTCTGAGTCAATCTCTATCAATGCAAGATAAATCCGTTTGATATGTGCTGGTCCCTGATTTCTTTTTTTTTTTTTTTTTTTTTATTGAAAAGTTTTTCAATACATTTTAATTATTACATCCCATCCCCCAACCCTCCCCAACCCTATCCCACCCTCTCGCCCTCCCCTTCCCCCCTCCCCCCCCCCCCGGACTTCCCAGAGCTAGATACAAGGTATAAAAATAAAATAACCAATCATAAACTCTCATATGCTAACAACAATAAACTATTAAATTTCTCGCACTTTAGCTCTTATAAAATGACTACAAGCAATATACTTATTCAAATGCTAGATGAAACTTTTTAGTCCCATATTTATTCTGGATGTAATCAATCCATTTCTTCCACTCCACAATATATCGTTGTTGAGAATGATCTTTCAAATATGCTGAGATCTTTGCCATTTCCGCCAGGTTGGAAACTTTTAAAGTCCATTCCTCTATAGTCGGCAGTTCTTCCTTCTTCCAATATTGCCCTACTAAGAGTCTCGCTGCCGTAATTAAGTTCAACATCAAATTAATGTCCAACACTATAGTATCAGTAATAATGCCCAGTAAAAACAATTGCGGACAAAACTTTATCCTTTTCTTGAATATCTTCTGCATATTCCACCAAATTTTAATCCAAAATGGTTTGATCTTTTTGCAAGTCCACCATATATGAAAATACGTTGCATCTTCGCCACCACATCTCCAACATTTGGGCTGGTAATTCGGATACATACTTGCTAACTTTCTAGGATCTAAATGCCATCTATAAAACATTTTATAAAAGTTCTCTCTTAAATTTTGAGCTTGCGTAAATTTCACATTTCTCACCCAGATCTTTTCCCAAGTGTCCATTGTGATAACTTCCTGAATATTCTGTGCCCATTTTATCATACAATCCTTAACAATTTCTGTTTCTGAGTCAATCTCTATCAATGCAAGATATATCCGTTTAATATGCGCTGGTCCCTGATTTCTAATTTGTTTTACCAAATTTTCATCATCCATCAAAAAACCAATCTTCTGATCTTCTTTCCACCTGGCTTGTAATTGTCCATATTGAAACCAAGTTTGTACAATCTTTTTTTCTCGTAAAAGATTATATGACTTCAAACACCACACATTCCTCTCCAAGCTCAAAATTTCCTTATATGTAGTCACATCATGTTTAAATCCAACATTTATATTCTCTATTGCGTGTTTGGGTATTGCCCATAACGGTATCTTATAATTTAACTTTTGTCTGTGCTTTTTCCAAACTCGCAACAAAGCATACCTCAAAATATGCATTTTGAACACATTATCTACCTTTTTGTCATACAGTAAATATGCATGCCAACCAAATAACAAATCATACCCTTCAAGATTTAACAGTCTCCCCTGTGTCAGATTGATCCAATCACTTATAGCTGATAATGCAGCAGCTTCATAATATAATTTAAAATTGGGCATTCTTAGACCACCTCTTTCGCGTGTATCCTGCATGATTTTAAATTTGACCCGTGGCCTTTTCCCTGCCCAAACAAATTTGTTAATACCCTTCTGCCATTCCTCCAAATTTGAATCCTTTTTGAGAATGGGTATCATTTGAAACAAAAATAAAAATTTTGGCAAAACATTCATCTTTACTGCTGCAATTCTTCCCAATAATGATAGTTGTAATTTTTTCCAACTATCCAATTCTTTTTGCACTTTATTCCATAACTTTTCATAATTATTTTTATATAATTTAACATTTGAGGGTGCTAGATATACCCCCAAATATTTAACCCTTTCAACAATTTCAAATCCAGTTAAGCTTTCTAAAGAAACCTTTTGTAATGCTGTCATGTTTTTGGATAAAATTTTAGTTTTTTGTATGTTAATCTTAAATCCAGAAACTTTCCCATATTGCGATATTAACTCCATCAATTCCATAACAGAATTTTCTGGATGTGTCAAAGTAATAACCAGATCATCCGCAAACGCCCTCAATTTATAGTCCTGATCTCTTATTTGAATTCCCTTAATTGTTTCCGAATTCCGTATTTTAATCAATAATATCTCCAACGTTAAAACAAATAACAAAGGTGATAACGGGCAACCCTGCCTTGTGCCCTTTTCAATATTACACATTTCAGTCAAACTATTATTAACAATTATTCGAGCTGTTTGCTTCTGATATATTGCCCTAATTGGTTGTAAAAATTCATCCCCAAAATTCATTTTATCTAATACTTTTAACAAAAATTTCCAATCCAATTGATCAAAGGCTTTTTCAGCATCCAAAAAAATCAATGCTGCAGAGATCTGGTTATTCCTTTCCAAAAATTCCAACAAATCAACTATATGTCTCACATTATTTTTCATTTGTCTACCACTTATAAACCCAGTTTGATCACCATGAATTACCTGTTGCAATACCCTCATAAGTCTACTAGCTAAAACCTTAGCAAATATCTTGTAGTCCGTATTCAAAAGTGAAATTGGCCTATAGTTTTTTGCTTGAGTAGCGTCCTGATCTTCTTTAGGAATTAAAGAAATAAAAGCAGTTTTCCAAGACGGAGGCACTCCTCCCCCTTTTTGAATTGTCTGAAACAGTTCCTTTAATGGCTTTATCATCTCAAACTGTAGATTTTTATAATACACAGCAGTCAAACCATCAGTGCCTGGTGCTTTACCTACTTTTAACTGTTTAATTGCCAAGTATATTTCTTCCTCAGTTATCAACTGATTCATTTCTTCTTTTTGGTCTTGCGTAAGAACCGGGATGCTAAAATCTTTCAAATATAAATCAATGTCCGTTTCATTAATCTTATCACTAGCATATAATTTAGAAAAAAAATCAACAAAAGTTTCCTTAATAAGATTCTGTTGATACACAATCTTTCCCTTATGTTCTATTTTATCTATATTAGAAACCCTTTGCTTCTTTCTTAACATATAAGCTAACCATCTGCCTGGTTTATTGGCATTGCAAAAAGTATTATGCCTTGCAAACCGTAGATTAGTTGCCACCTGATCAGCCATTAACTTATCAAATTGTCCTCTTAACAGCTTAATAGTCTCTTTAATCTTCACATCCGATGGGTTCAAAATTAAAGCCTTTTCTTTTTCCTTAATCTCTGTCTCCAATTCTTTCCTCCTAAAATCCAAGTTGCGTCTATATTTATTATTAAGATATATCAACACACCTCTCATGTACGCCTTACTAGCATCCCATACCATTTCCATAGAAGTACCCTTATGCATATTCGTTTCAAAAAAAACCTTCATCTGTTTTTTGCACTCTTCCACGTTTTTCTGATTTCTGAACAAATTCTCATTTAAACGCCAGGAACGTCGTTCTCTACTATCTTTTCCAATCTCTAGCCAAACTGGGCTGTGATCAGACATAGTCTTTGAACAAATCTTTATCCTCTTAGTTCTAAAAAAAAGGTCATTAGACAATAGTATAAAATCAATCCTGGAAAAAGATTGGTGTCTATCAGAAAAGAAAGTATAGTCTCTTTCTTGTAAGTTTCTTTCCCTCCAAACATCACGTAATTCCATATCGTCCATCATTTCAAAAAAAGATTTAGGCAATTTCGCATGACTTGGGGTACTTCTGTAAGATCCACTCTTATCCATTTGTACATTCAAAACACCATTCCAGTCTCCCATAAAAATAAAAGATTTGTAATCCAATTGGGTAATCCTGCTGTGTAACAATCTATAAAAGTCAGCTTGCTGTTGATTGGGCGCGTATAATCCAACCAAAAGAGTTCTTTTACCTTCTAGTAACAAGTCCACAATAACATATCTTCCTTGTTGATCAACTTCAATTAACTCTGCTGTAATTGTATTCTTGACATAAATAACCACTCCATTTTTCTTGTTAACTGCAGAGGCAATAAATTGTGTACCTAGTCTTGAATTTGATAAATACTTTTGGTCCATAACTCTAATATGTGTTTCTTGTAAGCAAATAACGTCAGTCTTAAATTGGTTTAAATATTGAAAAATTTTCTTTCTCTTTTGTGGTGAGTTTAATCCATTAACATTCCAAGTTAAAAACTTAGTCACCATTTCTGGCAACCTGAAGCTTTTGAAGCGCATCTTCCAGAATCCCTTTTACATTTTTAGGTCGTGCTCCTCCCACAGCTTGGCTATAGGTACATTTTGAAGGTTCCACAACATTCTGCTGGGCTTGGTCTTGATCACGCCTGGCTCGTCTCGAAGCAGCTTGGGTGACCCTCTGGTCCTTTGCTTCTTCTACTGTTGAAATTTGAATCACTCCTGGTGCTGTCTCATCTATCTGTATTCCTTCAGCATCATAAGACTTTCCCTCCTTTATTGATTCCAGAAGTGGTATAGGAATTGCTTTTAAAACATTGCTATAAAAATCACGTGCCTGCAGGACCGTAGCGAGACGGTATCTTGTATCTTCAAACATTACCACCATACCCACTGGAATCTCCCATCTGAACCTGACATCGCGTCGCTTAAGCTCATGTGCTAGAAATGCAAATTCCTTTCGTTTCCTTAGGATTTTGGAGGGATCTCTTTTAAAACCAAAACTTCTTGGTCAGCAATCACAAGCTTTGTATTGTAAGAAACTTGAATAACTTCATTCCTGATTGCTCTCTTTGTAAAGTAAACAACCACATCTCTAGGTAATTTCCTTTGTCTCGCAATCCAGGAGTTAACACGGAAAATTTTGTCTATATCTTCTGCAATTTCTTCAGCTGGCCTTCCCAGCACGTCTTCGAGAGCAACAGAAACTAATTTTTTCAAATCCTCCTTTAAATTCTCCTTAAGACCCCTTATCCTCACAGCAAACTCCATTTCATGATATTGTACCAATGTCAAGTCATAATCAATTTTATCCACCACATTCTCAGTCTCTAATATCTTTGCATCCAGTTTAGTATTATTTTGAGTGAGATCCTCCACTCTTTCGTCAAGGCGTTCAATACATATCGCCATGCCTTGAAATGCAAGCAAGATGTCCTCCCTCATTACTGTAAATTTTTCTGTCAGCTTCTCATCCATCTTCTCATCTATCATCTCAGCCAAATGCTGTGAATGTTTTTCCAAAGCATCTTCCAAAACTTTAAGTGTTAAGACAGGCGAAGGTAGAGGTGCAGGAGGTGCTAACACTTGCGCTGAAGAATGCGGCAGGGGAGAAGCCCCCGCAGTTTTAGGAAGTTTAGAAGAAGATTTAGCCGCCATTTTTTCCCCCTTTTGCAACTACGCACTTTCACTTTCTAAGTCTTCAATGTAGATTGAGCCAAAGTTCAAAAGTTCACTTACTCCTTGTTCTCTTGCATCGCTCTGCCTGCTTCCATTAACTTCCAAAGTCCATTCTTGTAGGCAGGGATGGTTGCGTTCGCCTTGTTCTGCTCCAGGAAAAACGGAGCAGACACGCTGCGCGGCCCGGAGAAATTCAAGCTTCGGGGGGGCTCAATCTTCCAGCCGCCAGAGCTTTAAGCCCTGACGGCCCCAGAGAGCCCTTCCCCTACTTGGAAACTCACCCCCTCCTCTTCTCCCGAGGAGGGGGCTTTCGAACCGCCGAAACAGCTGATCGGCGCTGTTTTCGGCGGTTCTACAAAGCCGCGAAGCTGACAAGCTAAAAGCAGCTGTCGGCGGCGGCGCCTTGCCACCCGGAAGTCCCCTGATTTCTAATTTGCTTTACCAAATTTTCGTCATCCATTAAAAAAAACCAATTTTCTGGTCCTCTTTCCACCTGGCTTGTAATTGCCCGTATTGAAACCAAGTTTGAACTATCTTTTTTTCTCGTAAAAGATTATATGACTTCAAACAGCATACATTCCTCTCCAAACTCAAAATTTCCTTATATGTAATCACATCATGTTTTAATCCAACATTTATATTCTCTATTGCGTGTTTGGGTATTGCCCATAAAGGTATCTTGTAATTTAACTTTTGTCTATGCTTTTTCCAAACTCGCAACAAAGCATACCTCAAAATATGCATTTTAAACACATTGTCTACCTTCTTATCATACAATAAATATGCATGCCAACCAAATAACAAATCATGCCCTTCAAGATTTAATAGTCTCCCCTGTGTCAAATTAATCCAATCACTTATAGCTGATAATGCAGCAGCTTCATAATATAATTTAAGATTGGGCATTTTTAGTCCACCTCTTTCACGCGTATCCTGCATAATTTTAAATTTAACCCGTGGCTTTTTCCCTGCCCAAACAAATTTATTAATACCCTTCTGCCATTCCTCCAAATTTGAATCCTTTTTGAGAATGGGTATCATTTGAAACAAAAATAAAAATTTTGGCAGAACATTCATTTTTACTGCTGCAATTCTTCCCAATAATGATAATTGTAATTTTTTCCAACTATCCAATTCTTTTTGCACTTTGTTCCATAACTTTTCATAATTATTTTTATATAATTTTACATTTGAGGGTGTTAAGTATACCCCCAAATATTTAACCCTTTCAACAATTTCAAATCCAGTTAACCTTTCTAAAGCTACCTTTTGTAATACTGTCATATTTTTAGATAACATTTTAGTTTTTTTGTATATTAACCTTAAATCCAGAAACTTTCCCATATTGCGATATTAACTCCATCAGTTCCATAACAGAATTTTCTGGGTGTGTCAATGTAATAACCAGATCATCCGCAAATGCCCTCAATCTATAATCCTGATCTCTTATTTGAATTCCCTTAATTGTTTCTGAATTCCGTATTTTAATCAGTAATATCTCCAACGTTAAGACAAATAATAAAGGTGATAACGGGCAACCCTGCCTCGTACCCTTTTCAATATTACACATTTCAGTCAAACTATTATTAACAATTATTCGAGCTGTTTGCTTTTGATATAATGCCCTAATTGGTTGTAAGTGCGGTCACATGACTTGTGCGGTCACATGATTGCTGGGTAGGCAAGATGCTGCATCTGTAAACTGCTTAGAGAGGGCTGTAAAGGACTCTGAAGCAGTATATAAGTCTAAGTCAGGGGTCTTCAAACTTGGCCCTTTTATGACTTGTAGACTTCAACTCCCAGAATTCCTCAGCCAGGCAGGCTGGCTGAGGAATTCTGGGAATTGAAGTCCACAAATCATAAAAGGGCCAAGTTTGAAGACCCCTGGTCTAAGTGCTATTGCTAGTGCTAACTATTCTCTCTCTCTCTCTCTCTCTCTCTCTCTCTCTCTCTCTCTCTCTCTCTCTCTCTCTCTCTCTCTCTCATTCTCTTTTCTTCTGTCTACAATATCTGTCCATCACTGTCTGTCTGTCTATATTTTCTCTCTATCAAACATTCTCTTCTATCTACAATTTCTGTCTATCTCTGTCTCTATATTTTCTCCCTCCTTCTCTATCAATCAATCTCTCTTCTATCTACAATATGTCTATCACTGTCTATATTTTTTCTCTCTCTCTTCTATCTACAATATCTGTCTATCTGTCTATATTTTTTCTCTCTCTCAGTCATTCTCTCTTCTATCTACAATATCTATATTTTTTTCTCTCTCTCAATCAACCATTCTCTCTCTTCTATCTACAATATCTGTCTATCACTGTCTGTCTGTCTATATTTTCTCTCAATCATTCTCTTCTATTTACAATCTCTCTCTCTCTCTCTCTCTCTCTCTCTCTCTCTCAAGCTCTGCTGGCCCAGTGGTTACAATGCAGTATTGCAGGCTGACTCTGCCCACTGCCAGCAGTTCGATCCTGACCGGCTCGAGCTTGACTCAGCCTTGAGGAGCCCAGATTGTTGGGGGCAACAGGCTGACTCTGTAAACTGCTTAGAGAAGGCTATAAAACCCTGTGAAGGTAGTCCTCAATGTATGACTGCAATTCAGTCCAAAATTTCTGCGGCTAAGTATGACATTTCTTCAGTGAACGTTGCCCCATTTCATGACTTTTCCTGCCACATTTGTGAAGTGAATCACTGTGGTTTCTTAAATGAGTAACATGGGTTTTTTTAAGTGAATCTGGTTTCTCACTGACTTTGCTTGTCAGAAGGTCGCAAAAGGGGTTCACATGACTCCAGTGGCGCTGCAACCGTCCTAAATGTGAGCAGTTGTCAAGCATCAGAATTTTGATCAGGTGACCATGGGGATTAATGCAGCGGTTGTAAGTCTGAAGCCACTTTTTTCAGTGCCGTTGTAACTTCAAATGGTCACTAAGTGAACCGTTTTAAGTCGAGGACCACCTGTAATTGCAGCCATGTGGCCCAGCACCCAAAGTGTGGCAACAGAACCACAGCGATGGGTGGCAGCTATCAGAAGTTCAGATCCAGGCTGCAAGTTCACTTTTTTTCCAGGTAGGTCATAACTTCAAGCCGTTGCTAAGCAATCAGTCATAAATCAAGGACCACCTGGACTTCCTTCAGCTACTCCTTGGAAATGGACCCTGTGTGACCTGATTTATGCTTGTGTTTTTCTAACTCTCTTCCTCCTCTCCACAGCAAGCCGGCCACCCTCTCTGGCCCATTGATCCAAGACATTTTGCAGCCTCATTCAAGCTGCCGTTTTATATTTTTATTTATTTATTGGTTGCAAAATAAGTTTCTCGTTTGTCCTCTCCGTTTCCCTCTCCGGCTTACCCTCCAATCCTTGAAAGGATTTTTGCCTTCACTTTTACCCTGCCACCGAAGTCAGATAAACTTCTGCCGGTAGGATCGATAGTTCTCCGAACTTGATAGAAAATTAGCCAGCTTTAATAAACTTCATGCATGGCTTCTTGTCGGGGCTGTAGATCAAAGGAGAAAACAAATATATCGACTCGTTATCCTTTGGAATAGTGCTTATAAGTCACACCGGTGCAATATTCCTCTTGTTAAAAAACGGGGATGACAGTCAAGCCAGCCCCTCGTTGAGAGCCGGTGGGCTGCGAAAGAGACCGAAGCCTCCTCGTTGGAGCCAAGAAGTGACCTTGAAGGAGGAAATTCATGCATTATGCAAAATGCAACCTGCCCGGTTTCTCAGATATTTTCCTTCCAATGCCGCCCTTCGAAACTCCGCAGTTGGTCGGAAAATATAATAAACAAAAGGTAAGTCTTTGGCAAACGATTCGCAACTGACCCCAAAATTTACCTGGCTAAGTGGGACCTTTGTCAAGTGAGCTTTGGCCCATTTTTCTAGCCGTTAAGCGAAGCATTGCAGTCATTAACTGGGTAAGCTGGTTGGTAAACCAATTGACTTTTCTTGTCAGGAGGGCACCAAAGGGGATCGCGTGACACACACACACACACACACACACACACACACAACGGGACACGGCGACCGTCGTAAAATTCAGACGCCAAGCATCTGGATTTGGATCACGTGACCCTGGGGATGCCGCCAGGGTCTTGTGAAAAACAGTCCTAAGTCGCTTTTTTCCAGGGCTGTTGCAACTTTGAACGGTCACTAAGTGAACTGTTTTAAATCAAGGAACTACCTGTACATTTGAATGCCCCCTTCAGATCCTCCTGGAAAACCTGAACATATTCTTGGGGACCATCCGCTCCAAAGACCCATTGAGAAACTGTAGAAGTGATGGTCCCCCTAAAATGGCTAGGGGTACCATAGTTCTTTCAAATTACACAAGAATGACCCCCCCCCCAAACCACAGCTGTTTGCATCTGCTGGGGCTGTAGGTATATTCTCTGAACATGGTTGCCCAGTGCCAAATTTTAATTTTTCCCAGGAGGCAAGTAAGTTATCAATTGCATTTCATTTATTTAATTTTTAATCAGCTTGAGTTTCATTAAATTGATGATCACTTCCCTCCAGCTGTCATTTATTTCTTCGCCCGGTCTTCCTTAATTCTTGGGATAGGATGACATGTCACTCCAAAGGGATGTAGGACTGCCCTGCTGGATGGGGAACTCTGGAAGTTGAAGTCCACCCATGTTAAAATTGCCAAAGTTGAGAAACAAACAGCCTAAGCTCTGAGAGTCAAAATTTCTCCAGCACTTTTCCACCCGCCGTCGTCTCCTGGAAGGATGAGACTTCGGCTGGTGAAGCACATCCCATGAACTCAGAATCCCTGCACCTGAGAATGAAGATGGATCCAGGGTCAGAAAGTCATTCCTGCAGATCTTGAGCCCACCAGGCTTCTTGGTTCACCTCCTTCTGAAAAAGTCTGGATAAAAGATGGATAAATCGGCGAATGAGTGAAACGCTCAAAAACGGGAGGAGGATACGTGGTTTTGGCCCACAGCTTGAAAAAGACACAAGAAAGGCCCAGCCAGCTGGCAAAAATCAATTCCAAAATCCATTGTCAAAAACGAAGGAGGAGAGCCGTGTTTTTGTGTTTTATTGCTACACTGCTACGTTTCTGGAGAACTTCTGGACAATTCCTCTGGGTGGCATTTTTTTGAGCTCAGTGGGTTAGGACGCTGAGCTTGTCGATCAGAAGGTCGGCAGTTTGGCGGGTCGAATCCTGAGTGCCGCGTAGCAGAGTGAGTGCCTTTTACTCGTCCCAGCTTCTGCCCACCTAGCAGTTCGAAAGCACGTAAAAATGCAAGTAGAAAAATAGGGACCACTCCGGTGGGAAGGTAACAGCGTTCCGTGCGCCTTTGGCGTCTAGTCATGCCAGCCACATGACCACGGAGACGTCCTCGGACAAGCGCTGGCTCTTCGGCTTTGAAACGGAGATGAGCACCGGCCCCTAGAGTCAGAAACGACTAGCACGCATGTGCGGGGGAACCTTTACCTTTACCTTTATCTTTAGAGCTGGTCTTGAAATTATGAGCGGTCGCTTAGCAACTATTTGAAGTTACAACCTGCCTGAAAAAGGTTCAGATCTTCAGTCCAATAACCAGAAGACGGTGAGTTCTAGTCCTGCCTTAGGTAAGAAAGCCAGCTGGGTGACTTTGACCCAATCACCAGGAGCCTGAGAATTCTAGCCCCACTTTAGGCAGGGAAGCTGGCTTGGTGACTTTGGGCCAATCACCGGGAGAGTTCTAGTCCTGCCTTTGGTGCAAAAAATCAGCTGGGTGACTTTGGTGACTCTCAGCCCAGCCCACCTCACAGGGTTGTTGTGGGGAAAATAGGAGGAAGGAGTATGAGCTATGTTCATCACCTTGAGGAATTTATAAAATAACTCAATAAACAATATTTCTGCACTGGGCAGAGGGATGGACTAGAAGACCTCTAGGATCACTTCCAACCCTATGCTTGGAATTGTGTGTGTGTGTGTGTGTGTTTGTGCATGCGCGCGTGTGCCCTCACTAAATATCTGCATTTAGCATCCAGTTTTTGTTTTTGATCTTGCCGAAGACAAAGCTGATGTCACACAACCATACTCAATTTGAGTTTGCAACACCAATAAGAAAAATAGTTGAAATGACACAGCATTTTCCCATTGTTGCCTAAAACACATTTTCAACTTGCTATTTAAAAAAATGAAAATGAATAGAAAAGAAAATAGAACAGAACAGAATAGAATAGAATGAGAAATGAATATAAAAAAAATAGAATTGGAATCAGGATAGAATAGAATAGAATAGAATAGAATAGAATAGAATAGAATAGAATAGAATAGAATAGAATAGAATAGAATAGAGAATAGAGTAGAATAGAATAGAATAGAATAAACAATAGAGAATAGAATAGAATAGAATAAACAATAGAGAGTAGAATAGAATAGAATAGAATATAGTAGAGTAGAGTAGAGTAGAGTAGAATAGAATAGAATAGGAATAGAATAGAATAGAATAGATAGAATAGAATAGAATAGAATACAATAGAATAAACAATAGAGAATAGAGTAGAATAGAATAGAATAGAATAAACAATAGAGAATAGAATAGAATAGAATAGAATAGAATAGAATAGAATAGAATAACTTTATTATCTGTTTAAATATAAAGTAATCGGCATACATTAAAATGAAATTTCATTGCATACAGCTCTCAAAGGGTCATCACCTCCAATATACACTGCATAAATATGACCATTTTTTTTTTATTGCATATGGCCACATACCCACATATATTCTATGACACAGGGACAAATCCACGGCTATAACAAATCCATGGCTAAAAATACAAAATCTACCGAGAGTCCTAACATCTACTGTAAAGAGCAGAAAAAATAAAACAGAAATAAAAATTAATGCGAAAGCACCCTGACAGTGTAACAGAGTTAAAATATTAACATAACAATGATAAATAAAAAGGTAAAGGTTCCCCCGCACACACGCGCTAGTGGTTTCCGACTCTAGGGGCCGGTGCTCATCTCCGTTTCAAAGCCGAAGAGCCAGCGCTTGTCCGAGGACGTCTCCGTGGTCATGTGGCCGGCATGACTAGACGCCAAAGGCGCACGGAACGCTGTTACCTTCCCACCAGAGTGGTCCCTATTTTTCTACTTGCATTTTTACGTGCTTTCGAACTGCTAGGTTGGCAGAAGCTGGGACGAGTAACAGGCGCTCACTCTGCTATGCAGCACTCGGGATTTGACCCGCCAAACTGCCGACCTTCTGATCAACAAGCTCAGCGTCCTAACCCACTGAGCCACCGCGTCCCTTAATAAATATTTAATACTAAAATAACATTAATATATGAACAAGGGGCTTAGTTGGCCTGCAATCTGCACATTAAAGGAAGATTTGCAGAATGCTAAAATTTTACAGTCACTGGACCCGTTTCTTTTGAATTTCATTTTGACACCAGAAACCCTTTGGCTATCTTGGTCAATATAGGTAGTCCTTGACTTATGACCACAATGGAGCCCAACATTTCTATGGCTAAGTAAGACATTGTTGAGTGAGTTTTGCCCCATTTTACGATCCTTCTTCCCACAGTTGTTGAAGTGAATCAACACAGTTGTTAAGTGAGTCACATGGTTGTTAAGTGAATGTGGCTTCCTCATTGTCTTTGCTTGTCAGAAGATCACAAAAGGGGATCACGCGACCCCAGGACACTGCAGTTGTCACAAATATGAACCAGTTGCCAAGCATCTGAGCAGGGATAGGCAACCTCAGCTCTTTTATGACTTGTGGACTTCAACTCCCAGAATTCCTGAGCCAGCGTGGCGCAGCTTGGAAACTTCTCCCTTTCCTCTCAGCATGGCTGGCTCAGGAATTCTGGGAGTTAAGTCCACAAGTCATAAAAGACCCAAGGCTGCCTACCCCTGACCATGGGGATGCTGCAGTGGTTGTCAGTGTGAAAAATGGTCATGTCTCTTTTTTCCCTTGCCGTTGTAACTCTGAACGGTCACTAAATGAACTGTTGTAAGTGGAGGACTACTCTACCTGCAGTCAAGTCTGGAAGAAAGTGAAATACAAGGCAATTTTGTGGGTTCCCCTGGATCTTTCAGTGCCGGAGCCTCCAACCTTGACCACTTTATGGACTTCAACTCCCAGCTGACTTTCATGGTAAGGCAGAACTTGAACTCGTGGTCTTCTGCTTTCTAGCCTGATACTGAACCACTAAACCATACTGGCTCTTTTTTCTCACTTGCAGGAAAGCCTTCAATCTTGCTGATGCCTCCAGTCAAGAAAAACAGTTTCCTGTTGCAGAAACTAAAAGACTTGACATTTTTGAACCGATTCCTTGAACTGCAGTGAACTTCTCCTAGATTCTAAGCCAGGAGTCTTCAAACATGGCCCTTTCATGACTTGTGGACTTCAATGCCCAGAATTCCTCAGCCTGTGTGCCTGGCTGAAGAATTCTGGGAGTTGAAGTCCACAAATCATAAAGTGACCAAGATTGGGGACCTCTGTTTTAGTAGCTCCTGCCACTGTTGACCATGAAGACACATTCAGTGGGACATTGTAAGTGCTGAGCCGAGATATGGATCTTCTAATGGGATGGATCCCTAATAATTAATCAGTGGGCTGACTTGCCTCCAGAAGTTGTGGATGCTCCAATACTGGAAGTTTTTAAGAAGAGATTGGACAGCCAAATGGTTTCCTGCCTGAGCATGGGGTTGCACTGGAAGACCTCCAATGTCCCTTCCAACTTTGTTATTCTGCTAATAAGCTGAAGTTGAGACTTAACAAAGCTTTTTATGGTCTCTCAAGATTTTTTTCCTGCCGTTGGTTACCTCAGTCTCCCCGGAGACCCACTTTTCATGCAACGTGATCAAAGAACTCTACTAAAAGGGGAACAGATTTCTTAGATCCTGGGGGATTTCATCTACTGCTGGAGGAAAAAGTGGAGACCATCTACAGCAGAGGTCTTCAAACTTGGCCCTTTTATGACTTGTGGACTTCAACTCCCAGAGTTCCTCAGCCAGCATGCCTAGGTGAGGAATTCTGGGAGTTGAAGTCCACAAGCAGGGGTCTTCAAACTTGGCCCTTTGATGACTTGTGAACTTCAACTCCCAGAATTCCTCAGCCAGCGTGCCTGACTGTGGAATTCTGGGAATTGAAATCCACAAGTCACAAAAGGGCCAAGTTGGAAGAGCCCTGTTTTAAGAGACTGGAACACAGGCAATAAGTGAATAAGTGAAGTGTTAAGCTTCCCCGTTGACTTTGCTGGTCAGAAGGTCGGAAAAAGGGATCAGGTGACTCCACCAGGACACTGCAACTGTCATAACTAGGAGTCAGTTGCCAAGCATCTGATTGATGATCTCGTGTCCGTGGGGATGTTGCAACAGTCGTAAGTATGAAAACCGGCCTTACGTCACTTTTTTTCAGTTGTAACTTCGAACAGCCACTAAATAGAATAGAATAGAATAGAATAGAATAGAATGAGCTGGAAGGGACCTTGGAGGTCTTCTAGTCCAGCCCCCTGCTCAAGCAGGAGAACCTATACCATCTCAGACAAGTGACTGTCCAGTCTCTTCTTAAAAGCCTCCAGTGATGGAGCGCCCACGATTTCTGGAGGCAAGCAGTTCCACTGGTTGACTGTCCTCACTTGTCAGGAAGTTTCTCCTTAATTCCAGGTTGCTTCTCTCTCTGATCAGTTTCCAACCGTTGTTTCTTGTCCTGCCTTCTGGTGCTTTGGCAAATAACCTGGCCCCCCACTCTGCCTTGTGGCAACCCCTCAGATACTGGAATACTGCTATCATGTCTCTCCTGTTTCTTCTTTTCTTTAGACTACCCAAATCTAAGTCTCACAGCCGTTCTTCTTATGTTTTGGTCTCCAGGCCTTTGTTCATCTTAGCTGCTCTTCTCTGAATTTTTTCCAGACTCTCAGCATCTTTTTTGTGATATGGTGACCAAGGTAAAAGGTAAAGGTTCCCCCACACATGCGTGCTAGTCATTTCCGACTCTAGGGGCCGGTGCTCATCTCCATTTCAAAGCCAAAGAGCCAGCGCTTGTCCGAGGACGTCTCCGTGGTCATGTGGTCGGCATGACTTGACGCCAAAGGCGCATGGAACGCTGTTACCTTCCCACCGTAGTGGGACCACATAATGGTGACCAAAACTGGCTGCAGTATTCCAGGTGTGGCCTCACTAGGGCTTTATAAAGTAGGACTAACTGTAATTCCTCATTTGACCCTTCCTTGTGACTGGGATGGTTGCTCTCCAGCCATTGATTTCTTAATTTGCTCTGCCTTGTAGAGCTGACAATAGTCTGGTAGCCTCTCATTAGTGTGACTGAAAGATATTCGACCTGGATCTGCCCTTGAAGATGACCTGGAAAATTGCAGGATGTTAAAAATAAAGCAGGTTGTTCTTTGCAAACATCAGTGTCATGGTTCCGAGTCTGACAGATGAAACTCTTCAAAAGAATTTCGAGGCATTGTTTACCTTAAAGAAACTTTTATTGGAGAAACAAAGTTATCGGCACTACATAGTTGAAAGCAGAAACTAAATTTCCCTCCCTTGGATACAAAGTAAAAGGTAAAGGTAAAGGTTTCCCTGCACATGCGTGCTAGTCGTTTCCTACTCTAGGGGTCGGTGCTCATCTCCATTTCAAAGCCAAAGAGCCAGCGCTTGTCCGAGGAAGTCTCCGTAGTCATGTGGCCGGCATGACTAGACGCCAAAGGCGCACGGAACGCTGTTACCTTCCCAACGTAGTGGTCCCTATTTTTCTACTTGCATTTTTACGTGCTTTCGAACTGCTAGGTGGGCAGAAGCTGGGACGAGTAACACGCTCACTCTGTTACGCATCACTCGGGATTCGACCCGCCAAACTGCCGACCTTCAGATCAACAAGCTCAGCGTCCTAACCCACTGAGCCACCGCGTCCCTTTTGGATACAAAGTAACAATGTGCAATTCCCTCCTCCGATAAGCAGTCATAAATCACATCCCCCAATTAGCTTCACACCCCGGGCTTTCTCCCCAGCTCTCCAGCCCACCAAAACACTATCAGCTCTGGGCCCAATGTCCTTGGGTTCTGCAAAGTCGCGTGGTTGAACGGAGAGACGGACACTTGAGCTGGGTAGTATTTCTTTATTGAGTCAGAAATGAAGCTGGGGCAAAGGGGTTACCTGGCGTCTCTTTATACCTGCCCAGGTGAATGGTGACCAATAGATTTCAACCTGGGCTTTCCGCCAGTGTAGGTGGCCAATGGATTTAAACCCTGGCTTCCCGCCAGAGCTGACCATGTCCTGGGGCTGTCAATGACTCGCTCTATTCAGGCTTTCCCGCCAAAGCGGTTATAGCCTGGAGCTGTCCAGCCCCCTGTTGTGATGACATTTCTGTGTATGCTTTAAAGGCATACACTACAGGTTCCCACGGCTGAGTTATTATTGTGATGATTAGCTGGACTCTCATCCCTATTCCCCCGCCCAGCAGCAACTAATTCTAAAAGCAATAGAGAAAATGGCTGCATTTCCATCTGTTGTCAAAGCAAGAACATCCGACGTTAACAGCGCTGACAATCAATGAATCAGAACAGAGCTGGAAGGGATCTTGGAGGTCTTCTAGTCCAGCCCCCTGCTCAAGCAGGAGAACCTATACCATTTCAGACAAGTGACTGTCCAGTCACTTCTTAAAAACCTCCAGTGATGGAGCACCCACAACTTCTGGTGGCAAGCTGTTCCACTGGTTAATTGTCGTCACTGTTAGGAAGTTTCTCCTTAGTTCCAGGTTGCTTCTCTCCTTGATTAGTTTCCATCCGTTGTTTCTTGTGATGCCCTCTGATGCTTTGGAAAATAAGCTGGCCCCCTCTTCTTTGTGACAGCCCCTCAAATACTGGAATACTTCTATCATGTCCCCTCTAGTCCTCCTTTTCTTTAGACTAGCCCAGGGGTAGACAACCTTGGCTCTTTTGTGACTCGTGGACTTCAACTCCCAGAATTCCTGAACCACGCTGGCTCAGCTTGGAAACCTCTCCCTTTCCCCTCAGCATGGCTGGCTCAGGAATTCTGGGAGTTGAAGTCCACAAGTGAAAAAGCGGCCTAGGCCTAGGCCAGGGGTAGGCAACCTTGGCTTTTTTATGACTCGTGGACTTCAACTCCCAGAATTCCTGAGCCAGCACGGCTCAGCTTGGAAACCTCTCCCTTTCCCCTCAGCATGGCTGGCTCAGGAATTCTGGGAGTTGAAGTCCACGAGTCATAAAGCGGCCTAGGCCTAGACCAGGGGTAGGCAACCTTGGCTCTTTTGTGACTCGTGGACTTCAACTCCCAGAATTCCTGAGCCAGCATGGCTCAGCTTGGAAACCTCTCCCTTTCCCCTCAGCATGGCTGGCTCAGGAATTCTGGGAGTTGAAGTCCACGAGTCATAAAAAAG
>JAKJMR010017717.1:25094-39880 GCA_024449315.1 Daboia siamensis | reverse complement strand
TAACATCATTATTGCTAGAAGGGAGTTGGGTTTGTGGAAAGGAGGAGCAGGAGGACAATAGCAACTGTGGGGTCCTTGGTGCTCTCCCCAACTCCCCAACTCAAGACTTCTCAAGACATTTCATGGGTGGGAAACACCAACACAAGACATCTAAATCCACTTCATGGGTGGGAAGCACCAACTCAAAACATCTCAAGACATTTTCATGGGTGGGAAACACAACTCAAGACACATCAAGACAGTTTATGGAAACATCAAGGACAGGGTTTGCTATATAAGCAACTTTGCTGCAGATATTTTTTGTCGACCAAATGAAGTTAAACTTCTAAGGATCTAACCAAAGGGAGAACCCATGGTTTAAATCCTAAATCCTTGTTTTTCTTCTAACCTTTGTTGTAACTCACTTCTTGTATCCCAGTTCTGAGGCTTGGATGTTGAGGGCCCCTGCAATGGGTTTGCACAACTATCTCAACTGGTTATCTAGATCTTTATTTTCAACCCTCTGTTTCAACCCACACCTTCCAACTCAATTTTGTTATCTAACAGATAAGCAGAGCCTTCTCCTTCTCTTGGCAAAGAACCTTTGTCAACAATTATTTCCAAAGACAATTGAATGGTTGAACTATTGAAATATTCACATGTCTAAAAGTACCCACTGAGCAGATTCATGATATGGTTAGAAGTGGCTGGTTGGATGGCAACCTTCTCAGGCTGTTAGTCACAAGGTCTTGGAGGTCCTAAGTCAAGAGACATTCATTTCAACCTAGAAAGAAGAAGAAGAAGAAGAAAAACAGGTTCAGTGAGTGATAGGTTAAAAGCCAAGAATGGCTACTTATTCCTTACTATAAAAAAGATGTTGAGATTCTAGAAAGTATGCAGAGAAGAGCAATAAATATGATTAGGGGAATGGAGGCTAAAACATAGGAAGAACGGTTGCAGGAATTAGGTAAAGGTAAAGGTTCCCCCGCACATGCGTGCTAGTCGTTTCCAACTCTAGGGGCCGGTGCTCATCTCCGTTTCAAAGCCGAAGAGCCAGCGCTTGTCCGAGGACGTCTCCGTGGTCATGTGGCCGGCATGACTAGACGCCAAAGGTACACGGAACGCTGTTACCTTCCCACCGTAGTGGTCCCTATTTTTCTACTTGCATTTTTACGTGCTTTCAAACTGCTAGGTTGGCAGAAGCTGGGACGAGTAACAGGCGCTCAGTCTGTTATGCGGCACTCGGGATTCGACCCGCCAAACTGCCGACCTTCAGATCGACAAGCTCAGCGTCCTAACCCACTGAGCCACCGCGTCCCTTTGCAGGAATTGGGAATGTTTAATGCAAAGAAGGACTAGGGTTGACATGATAGCAAGCTTCAATACCTACAAAGAAGGTATTGCCACAAAAAGGGGGGGGGGGGTCAACCTATTCTTCAAAGCACCTGAAGGCATCAAAAGAAGCAATGGATGGAAACTCATCAAGGAGAGAAGCAATCCGGAGAAGTTTCCTGACAGTGAGAACAATTAACCAGTGGAAGAAACTTGCCTTCTGAAGTTGTGGGCACTCCAACAATGGAGGTTCTTAAGAAGAGACTGGACAACCATTTGTCTGAAATGGTACTATAGGGTTTCCTGCTTGGAAGACTAGAATGACCTCCAAGGTCCCTTCCGACTCTGTTATTCTGCAATTCTGTTATTCTGTTTCCTCCACAACGTTTTGCCTTCTTTTCAAGAGGTAAGTGGGACCTTTTTCTGCTTAATTGCTCTGCTCTCACACAACCACAGCTGCATTTCCTTGGTGGCTTGTTGACATTTAAATACATCAAAATCCTAACGAGCAAGTCTACTGCAGAGGCGGGGGAGGGAAGGAAGGAAGGAGGAATGGTGATGGGCCAAGCTGGAGGAACCAGGGGAGAGTTTTATGATGTGTCCATAGTCCACTGCACAAGGAAATCAGACAAGATGTATTTGTTGAGTGGAAGATGGAAATATAGTCCTGGAGAAGAATTGTAAGGTCCAAACTTTCCCATAGCTAATGAGATGTATGGATCTCAAATCCCCCAAAATAACCACCAGGAAGATATGCTTCTCAGCTTCGACAACTTTAAGACATCTGAACTTCACCTCCCAGAATTGCACAACTAGCCTAGCTGGTTTAGAAAAAGTCGACGCAGACAGGGAGAAAAAAAAAAAAAAAGCTTGCTCAGCAGTTCAGGATTAAAAGCGCCACCTGAACTATCCTGAGTATTCTTATGAGATTCATACAGTTCAGAAAAACCTATTACTTCCTTATTTGAGGAGCAATCTATAATAGTGAACTAAAACCAGTTATCATTTCAAAGGCAAGTTATGTAAACAGGATTTTACTGGAAACAGGGGAGATGTTAACTCAGCAGTCGGATTCAGCCGGTTCGCCCCGGTTCAGCAGAACCAGTAGCTAAATTTTGCTGAGTTCAGAGAACTGGCTGAACGGACACTGCTTCCGGAAGTCCAGTCTATGCCTCGGAGGCCTCCCGGACCTAGAAAGGCCCACAGGAAGTACATGGATGCCGCTTCTGGAACTCCGTTCTAGGCCTGGGAAGCCTGGAGCAGGCCTCCCAGGCCCCAAGAACAGCCTGCTGGAAGTGCGTGGATACTATTTCCGGAAGTCCGTTCAAGGCCTCAGAGGCCTGGAGGAGGCCTCCCAGGCCTTGAACAGCCCACTGGACGTGCAGGGATGCCACTTCTGGAAGCCTGTTCTAGGCCACAAAGGCCTGGAGGAGGCCTCCCAGGCCTAGAACAGCCCACCGGAAGTGCGGGGATGCCACTTCCGGAAGTCTGTTCTAGGCCTCGGAGGCCTGGAGGAGGGCTCCCAGGCCTAGAACGGCCCACCGGAAGTGCGTGGATGCCACTTCCAGAACTCCGTTCTAGGCCTTGGAGGCCCAGGCCTGCATCCAATAAGAGAGCTGGTTGTTCAGGTATTTGAATCCCACAACTATGCTATCTCCTCTACAAGCCCAGTAGAAGATAATGAATATTAGTACAGCTCAATGAATAATGTTAAGGTGGGATGTGGAAGCCCAGAAGCTATTTACCATCTGACATATGTGTAATGTATTGGGCTTTGTCTTGTTAAGGGAACACCATGTGGGTTAATTGCTGGAAGGCTGCTTAAGCTAAGAAGCTGGGTAACGGCTCCTTGCTCCTCAGACAACCCGCCTCCAGCGCCGCTATTGGTTGCCTCTAGGGTGGCAATAGGTTGCATTAAACCTGTTGGCTGCCAGGGTATAAATTGCTGCATTTGCAGCCCTGTTTCTCAGTTCAGATCCTGCAAGCAATAAAGAATGATCTTTGCTGAACTCACTCGCCTCGTCTCATCTTTGAAGCAACAAACCCAGTACATAACACTGGCGACGAAGGTGGGATGCTGCTCCTTCAACTGAGCTGAAGAAATCACTAGGGGAGAGACAGCGCACGCCTGGCGGGAAAAGCAATTCCCCCCCTATGGTTGGCTAGCACAGCCACGCTAGCGACCACACACCCAGAGGACCAGTTCCTGGGCAACGGAGGAGCAGGATTCAAAGACACTGAGCACCAGCCGCGAAGACCTGCAGAAATGGCCAAGGTCGGAAAGCTGGAAGAATTCAACACAGCTCAGCCAGAAGGGTGGTCCTCGTACCTGTCCAGGGTCGAGAACTACCTTCGAACAAACCAGGTTGCCGAGGACGGACTGAAGGGCGCCACGCTACTCTGTGTGTGCGGCCCAGCAACGTTCGACATAGCGGAGAACCTGTTCGCGCCAACGCCATTGGAGTCCGTATCATTCGCAGACTTGAAGAAGAAGCTCGGAGACCACTTCCAGCCCAAGCTGTCGGTAATCACTTGGCGCTATGCATTTGAGCAAAATGTCCAGCAAGCAGGTGGAACCCCATCCGAGTTCATCGCGGCCTTGAGGCAGGCCGCACGCCTGTGCCAGTTCTCCAACGTTGAGGAGAGACTACGAGACTGGCTTGTCTGTGGCCTCCAAAACTGAGAGCTACAGCAAAAGCTCTTCACCAGAGAGACTCTTGTCGTTCCCAGATGTGCTGAAGGAAATCATGGCGGACGAAGCTGCCGGCAGGGCCGTACGAGCCATGCAGCCCGCCAAAACCACACAACGCGAAGAAGCCATCCAGCACGAGGACGCCAAACACACCAAAGACCCTGAAGATGACACAGAAGTCGACAAGCTACACAGACACCATGACCAAAAGCATCACAGCAACAAGCAACAGGGGACTACTTACAATGTAGATCCCTTCCTTAGATGCCCAGGTTGTAGCAGCCGCCACCAATGCTTGGACTGTAGGTTCCGGACAGCCATGTGCCAGACCTGCCAGAAGACCGGTCACATCGCGTCCATCTGCAGAGGTCGCCAGAGGGGCCGGCCTGCGAATCGCCAGTCGGAAGATCTGACCAGGAGAGGTATTGGGGCCCTGGGGCTGTACAGCATGGGGTTTTGCTCCAGCCGCAGAAGCGTTTGCCGTACCGGGGCCACCACCCGATTAAGCCCAAGTATAGACTTCAGGTGGAGCTGCAAGATGGAGCTGGACACAGGCTCCGCTGTTTCTATTATTTCCCTTGAAACATTTAATTTTGTTTGTAGTCGCAGTAAGAGATGGGCAAAGCTGAGGCCTTCTGACATCGTACTAACTGATTTCCAGAATGCCAGAGTCCCAGTCAAGGGTGAAGTCACTCTAGCTGATAAATTTAAGGGGTTTTCAGGGCACCTGGATGTTGTCATAGTAGGGGGCCAGCGAACGAGCCTGTTCAGGCTCAATTGGTTTGATGCACTAGGCATCCAAGTAACCAGGATCAACCGCAGATGTGTTTGATTCAGCTCTGGGGACATACATGGGCTCGCCAATAGCATTTAAACTAGATCCAAATGTAGTGCCAGTCAGGATTAAACCTCGTAGGGTTCCATTTGCTCTTAAACACAAGATAGACGCTGAATTAGATAAACTCATTGAACAGGGCATTCTGCAGCCAGTAGATGGAGGTGAGTGGGAAACCCCAATGTAATGCCAGTAAAAGCCAAAGGGGAAGTTAGAATCTGTGCAGATTATAAATGCACAATTAACCGTGCACTCAAACAGCATGCATACCCAGTACCAGTAGTAAGCCACATCCTGGCATCCTTGCAGGGTGGCACCATTTTTGCAAAATTAGATTTGGCTCAGGCCTACCAGCAGCTCCCTGTTGATGAGGCCACAGCTGCAGCATAGACAATTGTAACCCACAGGGGGTTGTTTAAAGTAAAGTGCCTGGAATTTGGGGTCAGTGTAGCCCCGGGCATTTTTCAGGGCATCATGGAATGTATATCAAGGATATTCCGGGGATTTGCCCCTATTTTGATGATGTGCTCATCGCCGGTGAATCCACTGAGGTGCTAGCAAGGAGACTCAGAGCCATCCTGCGAAGGCTGCGTGAAGCAGGCCTCAAGCTTAAGAAAATATGTGCAGTATCGGAGTTCCCTCAACTGAGTTCTTAGGGTTTCACATTGATGCTGACGGCATCCACCCTGCTGAGTCTAAAGTAAAAGCCATTCAGATGGCACCCAGCCCTAAAACAAAAGGAGAGCTGCAGGCATTCCTAGGCCTCCTAAATTTTTACCATGTGTTCCTTCCTAACAAGGCCACAGTGGCAGAGCCGCTTCACAGACTCTTAGATAAAAATGCTCCATGGAAGTGGAATAGCATTGACGAAAAATGTTTTCAGGAATTGAAGGCACTTCTGTCGATCAGTTCCACCATCACTCATTTCAAGGAGTCTAAACCAGTTTGCATAGTGTGTGATGCATCCTCATATGGAGTGGGTGCAGTCTTAAGTCACTTAGAGAAAGATGGAACACAAGTTCTAATTGCTTTTTATTCAAGGACACTGTCCTCCACTGAGCGTAATTACCCTCAAATTGACAAAGAGGCACTGGCCATAGTTGCTGGAGTTAAAAAATTCCATGACTACTTATACGGCAGGGACTTCACGGTCTTCACAGACCATAAACCGCTATTGGGGTTATTCACTACAGACAGACAGACACCCCACATTTTATCCCCTAGAATGCTTAGATGGTCCATTTTTTTTATCAGCTTATACTTTTAAGCTAATTCACAAACCCAGCAAGGATATGGGCCATGCAGATGGCCTGAGCAGGCTTCCACTGCCTCAAATTGAACCAGATCTGGCCCCAGCAGCCCACATTTTGTCCATTCAGGACTTGCTGGAGTTACCCCTCCATGAGGGGGACATAGCTGCAGAAACAGCAGCAGACAAGACACTAAGTAGAGTGCTATCTTGGGTACACACAGGGTGGCTGGATAGAAGCCCAGGTCCTGAGTTTCAGAGCTATTTTACAAGGAGACATGAGCTCTCAGCTCACAAGGGTTGTATTCTTTGGGGGAACAGGGTCATAGTTCCTACCTCACTAAGAGACAGGGTTTTGCAGTCACTGCATGAAGGCCATCCTGGTATTGTTCGCATGAAAGCTTTGGCTAGAAGCTATTTATGGTGGCCAGGATTAGATAAAGCCATTGAGGCCCAGGTGCATGGGTGTTATACATGCCAGCAATCAAGGCCTGAAATGCCGCACGCTCCAGTTCACAGATGGGAGAAGACTCACACTCCCTGATCTAGGATTCACATAGACTTCGCTGGGCCCTTTCAGGGACAGCTCTTTCTTATAGTGGTCGACAGCCAATCTAAATGGCTAGAAGTTATTCCAATCACAAACATGACTACTGCTAGGACCCTCCAGGTGCTTAGGAAACTCTTTGCCACTCACAGGCTTCTGGACGTCGTAGTGTCCGATAACGGGGCCCAATTTACTGTGGCAGAATTTCAGGCATTTCTTAGAGCAAATCTCATTAGGCATGCAACATCGGCTCTGTTTCACCCATCTACTAATGATCAAGCCGAATGTATGGTTCACACCACAAAAGAGTCATTGAGGCATGTAGTGACTGGGGACTGGCACCACAGACTAGCCGACTTTTTGCTGTGCCAACATTCCACACCATGCACGGCTACGGGGAAAAGCCCAGCAGAGCTGTACTGGGGGAGGTGACTAATCACGAAACTGGACAGGTTGCACCCAGACCAGGTGTCAGCGTCTCGCCCAAAACCCCTGAGGGGGCTGCAAGTGGGTGACGGGGTGTGGGCCAGGATCTACGGGCATGGGAACTTGTGAGTGGCAGGGAAAATCACCAAAACGGCAGGCCCTCTCTCATACAAAGTGGGCCTAGAGGGCAGGCGAGTCGTCCATCTCCATATCAATCAACTTAGAAAGAGTTTTCCAGAATGGCCACAAAGCAAGGACTTCATTACAGGTCCTTTTCACGGACCGCAAACCGGCAGCCAGGCTGATCAATTCATAGGCTCTGAGTGCTCAAGCAACCAGAGCAATGGGGAGATGGCCGTAGGAGAGGGAAGCCCAGGAGTGCAACATAGGTCCCCTGATGGAGAAAGCCAATCTGAAAACTACAGCCACTGTGCTAACTCTGTGGAGCAAATTGACTCTGGAAGGGCCAGCCAGAGAATTCCGAGTCAACCAGACTCACTTGAACTTAAAGACACTGGTCTACCCAGCCCGGCGGGCAAGCTGGTCCCCCAGGCATTCCACAAGGGTTCGCAAGCCTCCTGCATATCTACAAGATTTTGTTCTGAAATAATGAAGCTATAATGTTGTCTGCATCATTATTGTGCTGCTAGCTAGGAAGCATCTGTATTAGCCAGGATGGAAAACGTGTAATTGCACACTATTGTTGTACCTTTGTAAACTTGGATTGCTGTAATCATTTTCCTTTTGTTATTATAATGGTTGTACATTTTAGGGGGGAGGGGTGTAATGTATTGGGCTTTGTCTTGTTAAGGGAACACCACGTGGGTTAATTGCTGGAAGGTTGCTTAAGCTGGAAAGCTGGCTAATGGATCCCAGCTCCTCAGACAACCCGTCTCCAGCGCCGCTATTGGTTGCCTCTAGGGCAGCAATAGGTTGCTTTAAACCTATTGGCCACTGCCTAGGGGCCAGGGTATAAATTGCTGCATTCGCAGCCGTTTCTCAGTTCAGATCCTGCAAGCAATAAACAATTATCTTTGCTGAACTCACTCATCTCGTCATTGAAGCAACAAACCCAGTACATAAAAATATGAATGACATTTCTTAAACGCAATGTTTCCCAGCTTAGGCAGCTTCTGAATAACTGGACTTCAACTCCCAGAATTATCATCAATGATCAAGCAGGCAGGGGCAATTCTGGGAACCAAAGTCATCTGTCCTGGAGTTCCCCAAGTTGGAACTGATTACAGGTCGTCCTTGACTTACGACCACAGTTCAGTCCAAAATTTATGTTGTTAAATAAGTTACATAAGTTTGGTTAAGAGACGTTTTGCCCCATTTTACGACTTTTCTCACCACGGATGTGAAGTGAATCACTCTAACACTGTGTTAAGTTGCAAGGGACCTTGGTGGTCTTCTAGTCCAACCATATATCAGGAGTGTCAAACTCGCAACGTCATGTGATGTGTCGCGATGTATTGTGACTTTTTCCCTATTGCCGGCAATGGAGTGAGCACCGTTTCTCTATGATGCATCCGGCCTACGGGCCAGCAGTTTGACACCCCTGCCCTATGCCATTCCAGTGGCTGTCCAGTCACTTCTTAAAACCTCCAGTGATGGAGCATTCTCAGCTTCTGGAGGCAGGTCGTTCCACTGGTTAGTTGTTCTAACTGTCAGGAAGTTTCTCTTTAATTCCAGGCTGCTTCTCTCCTTGGTTAGTTTCCATCCATTGTTTCTTGTCCTGCCTTAAGATACTGGAAGACTGCTGTCCATGTCACCCCTAGTCCTTCTTTTCATTAGACTAGACATACCCAGTTCCTGCAGCCATTCTTCATGTGTATATCAGTACATATGGTGGGAAGGTAACAGCATACTGTATGCCTCGGCATATAGTCATGCCGGCCACATGTGCATGGAAAATGTCTTTGGACAGCCCTGGCTTCCTTGGCTAAGAAACAGAGATGAGCACCACCCCCTGGAGTCAGACATAACTGGAAAGGGGAAATCTTTACCTTTTATCACGCAAAGTACTAGTACCACTTTACAAAGCCCTAGTAAGACCGCACTTTGAATACTGTAGCCAATTTTGGTCACCATATCACAAAAAAGAGGTTGAGAGTTTGGAAAAAAAAAAGTTCATAGAAGAGCAGCTAAGATGATCAAAGGCCTGAAGACTAAAACATATGAAGAACAGCTACGGGACTTGGGTTTGGCCGGTCTAAAGAAAAGATGTAATAGGGGAGACATGATAGCCGTATTCCAGTATCTGGGGGGCTGCCACAAGGCAGGGGGGGCCAGGTTGTTCACCAAAGCACCAGAGGGAAGGAAGAGAAACAATGGTTGGAAACTGACCAAGGAGAGAAGCAACCTGGATTTAAGGAGAAACTTCCTGACAGTGAGGACAATCAACCAGTGGAACAGCTTGCCACCAGAAATCGTGGGTGCTCCATCACTGGAGATCTTTAAGAAGAGACTGGACAATCATCTGTCTGAGATGGTGTAGGTCCTCCTGCTTGAGCAGGGGGCTGGACTAGAAGACCTCCAAGGTCCCTTCCAGCTCTGTTGTATTCTATTCTATTTTACTTTTACCTGTCATGTTTAAGTACACACTTAGCTTTCTTCTTTCCTTATCTCTCAGAAATGGTAGCCCAAGCAATGAGCACGTGATGTCATAAGGGAGTGGGCTGTTTCAAACTACTAACCCTGGGGGGAGGGGAGGGGGGAGAGACCGAGCCACATACTCATGTGGTTGAGTGAACAAGTTGAGTTTCATAATTTCAAGAGACAAAATTCCAAGGAAGGAGACCTCTGCATTCTGCTCTTGGAGACCATCGTACGGTTGACGTGGCCTCAACGGCTCCCTGACCCAGCTCTCCAAAATGCCAAGGGGGTGAGGCTCAGATACTCCACCGGTCTCTCCACCTTCCATCCATTGTGTCTGGAGGAGGCGCTCTCCACCATGTGGGACCTCTTCCATGTGGGACTTCTTCCTCTGCTGGTGACCATTTCCTTGTTTCTTGAGACAGCCTGGGCCAAGCCATTTGTCCACCTGGTGTACAAGCAGAATGACACCTGCATGGATTTTAATGCTGCCCCAGCCTGTTTCGGCCCACCCATGCCCGTCACCGGTCTGAAGGGTTACCTGGTTGAAACAGTGCCTGCCAATGCTTGCCACCCCATCAGTGCCGCCCCGGTTTCCAACCGGACTCCTTCTGGCTTCGTCGCCCTCATCCGCCGATACGACTGTTCCTTCAAGCTCAAAGTTTTCCACGCCCAAGAAGCTGGCTACCGCGCAGCTATTATCTACAACTTATGCTCTGATTTTTTGGTGAACATGGCGGTCAGCGTGGAAGAGAGAAGACTGCCGATCACCATCCCGTCGCTGTTTATTGGGCGGACAGCTTCTAAGCTGTTGAGAAGGCAGATTCATTCAGCGAAGGACGCCCAAATTATGGTGGTGGTGCCCCAGAGTTACTACAATTCCTGCTCGGATGAAGCCTATGTGGCTCTTTGGGAATTAGCTGTCTATGTCCTGCCAGTCTGGCCTGGTTACTGTACTCAACAACTATTCCTCAAAGTCCTCCAGGAATTCGGGCTGCTGATCAGCCTCAGCATGGGCGCCAGCTTCTTTCTGCTGGTCAGCTGGGTGAAATGGGGCCAGCCCAACCCAGGTATCCGAGTGAAGACCTTCAAACGGGGCGACAGGTACGACACCTGTGTGATCTGCATGGCGGAGTACGAAGCAGGGGACTGGCTGAAGATTCTTCCCTGTGCCCATGTCTTTCACATCACCTGTATCAACACCTGGTTACTCATCCAGCCCACAGCCGGGAAGACGTGTCCGATCTGCAAACAGAAGGTCAACAGTGCGATCTAGGGCAGTGGATGGAGATGTGGTTGAGAAGAAATGGAGACGGCACCTCCAGATACAATGGGAGGGGTGGGGACAGAGAAACAAAACCACTCCCCCCAAACATGGACATCGTGCCTGTTGTTTTTTAGGAATTTGTGGGTTTCACTGGTCAGAAAAGAGCAGAGGGGAGGTGTGGTCAGGAGATCCACTGGGGTGGTATTTTGGCTTTTTGGAAATCACCATCATCGTCACCACCACTGCCACCACCCCACCATCATCACCATCATTTTATCATTACACAGAGGGTTGCCCAGAAAGAATGGAATGGAATGGAACAGAATGGAACAGAACAGAACAGAACAGAACAGAATACAGAATGGAACGGAATAGAATAGAATAGAATAGAATAGAATAGAATAGAATGGAATGGAATGGAATGGAATGGAATGGAATGGAATGGGATGGGATGGGATGGGATGGGATGGGATGGAATAGGAATAGGAATAGGAATAGGAATAGGAATAGGAATAAGAATAAGAATAGGAATAGAACAGAATGGGATGGGATGGGATGGGATGGGATGGGATGGGATGGGATGGAATAGGAATAGAATGGAACAGAACAGAACAGAATAGAATAGAATAGAATAGAATAGAATAGAATAGAATAGAATAGAATAGAATCAGTTGGAAGGGACCTTGGAGGTCATCTAGACCAGGGGTGTCGAACACAATTTCATTGAGGGCCACATCAGCATTGCGGTTGCCCTCAGGGGGCCGGGTGGGTATGGCCAGAATGGGCGTGGCCTACTGGGTGGGCGTGGCTAGAGTGCATATGGCCTACTGGGTGGGCGTGGCCAGCTCTACATGGTTCGCATCAAGGGTGCCTATGAGGGCCTGGGCAGGAGTGGGACAGATCTGAGGGTCTCTGGCAGAAGGAGGGTCTCTGGGCCAGGGCCAGAGACCTCACTGTTTCCAGGATGGCTTCGCGGGCCACATGAAACCACTTCGCAGGCCGGATCTGGCCCCCGGGCCTTGTGTTTGACATGTCTGATCTAGACCAACCCCCTGCTCAAGCAACAGACCCTATACCATTTCAAACAAATGGCTGTCTAGTTTCTTCTTAAAAGACTTAGAGTAGAGTAGAACAGAATAGAACAGAGCCTGAACTAATTGTGGAAAGATAGCAATTGGAGGCCAATCACCCCGCCCAAATGTGAATTTACAGGATTAATTTACATCATTGGCTTGGTTTTATGCCATTTGACTAATCACACCACAATTGCCAAATTCTGCTAAATTCTGCTAAATGGTGTGAAGGATGTCCCTTTTTCCGCACTGCTCGGCAAATCCGCGACTTAGTTTAGGGTTGAAGCTCAACGGTTGTCGGTTGCATCCGAAGCCCGTGGAGGGGGGCTTCGGTATGCAAATCCATTTCCCCCCCTGTGGTTACTTAATTTGCATTGGCAGCGCTTTCCGTAGCTCTGATGCCATCCTGGGTGAATGTGAATTTAGAGTTCAGGTAAAGTTGTTCCTGGACTGAAAAGCATTGGAATGCAGCTTGAAGACTACAGGCAGTCCTCGACTTACAGCCGTTCATTTAGTGACCGTTCGAAGTTACAACCACACTGAAAAAAGTGACTGGTGTCCCTTTTTCACACTTACAACCGCTGCAGCATCCCCCCGGATGCCATACACTTCTGTGAGGTCATTTAAGGGGGTTTTTTTCCCCTCCCTTAATTTTAGTAAGAATCTATTAAGAATGATTCGTGTAAAGAACGAAAGTCAACACAAACTACAAAAAAAAAAATACACATAGAAAAACACAAGAAAGGGAGGGGTGTTTGAAAGGAAAAAAAAATGGGGGAAGAGGAAAAGAAAAAGGGAAAAAAAGTAACTTCTTTCATCCCAGCAGATTAAAAACAATTTTAACAGCTTATCACCATCTCTCAGTAAAATATAATCTCTCTTCTGGCCATAGCATAGCTCATCTCTTAGATACAGGAAAACAAAATCAAAATAGTGTGTCACTCCATCTTTGTCAGCAAATGTCCAGTAAGGACAACCAGATAATAATAATAATAAAGTTGGAGGGGACCTTGGAGGTCATCTAGTCCAACCCCTGCTCAGGCAGGAAACCCTATACCAGTGATGGTGAATCTTTTAGAGACCGAGTGCCCCAACTGCAATGCAAGACCCACTTATGTATCGTCGGGTGCTGGGTGGGCATGGCCCATTGGGTGGGCGTGGCTGCAGTGGTAACGGCAGACTGGGTGGGACTAAAACGTTCAATCAATCAGTTCCAACTTGGCGAGATTTTTTTCCCCCTGGGAGAAGTTGAAATTGATTGATTGATTGAAACTTTTTTTTTTTTTGCACACGGCGGCAGAGGCCTAAAGGGAAAAGGTTTTATAAAATCCAGCTGAAGGCCTAGGACTGGGGTGATGGCGCACGTGCCCACAGAGAGGGCTCTGCATGCCACCTGTGGCACGCGTGCCATAGGTTCGCCACCAGGGCCCTATACCATTTCAGGCAAATGGCTGGCCAGTCTCTTCTTAAAAACTTCCAGTGTTGGAGCATTCACCGCTTCTGGAGGCAGGTTGTTCCACTGGTTAATTGTTCTCACTGTCAGGAAGTTTCTCCTTAGTTCTAGGTTGCTTCTCTCCTTGATGAGTTTCCATCCGTTGCTTCTTGTCCTGCCTTCATGCGCTTTGGAGAATAGCTTGGCTCCCTCTTCTTTGTGGCAACCCATGAGATAGGTCTGGGAGGGACCACAAAGGTCTTCTAGTCCAACCCCCCCCCCTCCTCCCCTCCCCCATGCTCAGTGCAAGAGATCTTGTATCAAATGAAGAGCCTAATGAAGAGAAGGACCAGGGGAGACATGAAAGCCGTGTTCGAACATCTCAGGGGTTGCCACAAGGAAGAGGGAGTCAAGCTATCCTCCAAAGCGCCTGAAGTGGTGAATGCTCCAACACCGGAAGTTTTTAAGAAGAGACTGGACAGCCATTTGTCTGAAATGGTATAGGGTTTCCTGCCTGAGCAGGGGGTTGGACTAGATGACCTCCAAGGTCCCTTCCAACTCTCCTATTCTGTTATTTTCTTCTTTTAACCCTGATTAAAAACACATGACGTTTTATCTAGTAGATGTGAATGCATTCAGTGATATTCCCACCCACCCCCCGCCCAGCCCCCATCCCGTAACCCAAGTTATTTTAAAAAAAAATCTGGGATCCGTGCCAGACTGTTAAAGTATGAACTCAAACATTCACTATAGGGCAAGGCTGTGGAAAGAAAGGTCGTAAAATGGCTTCTAATTTTAATTGGGGACAGGATGAAGAAAAAGGTTCGGGAATGGAAAGGAAAATTACAGTCCATATTTCCTTCTCTGCCTTCTCTTTCTCCTCCCATCTTTTTTGCAACTGCAGAGGCCGGCAACAATTTAGGCTCTGCATGAGAAGTGTTCATCTTGTGGTGTTTGCCCTCGTTCCAAGATAATTGTGCAACCTTGTTTATTTGGTGCAAGGGAAGCCGTCCCAAGACTGTGTTGGAAGAAAGAGGGCGTTTCCTGAGCCCAAACTCATAAATTACATTTCTGTCCTTTGGGGCAAGTAATGCAGATGTCCGAAGCATCGCAAATTGCTCTGGACACAGATATTCTGAGGCATTTTTCTTTAAATTGAAACTCATTTCATATGCCAGGCCAAAGTTGCTCTGGAAGTTCTTTAAGGAGAAAAGAATGAGAATGAAATTCCTTTAAGTGGACTGTGAAATTCTTGGGCTCATTTTTTTTTGGGGGGGGGGGGGGGGGGAGGGCGGGGAAAAATTAAAAAAATTAAAAAAATAATAATAATAATAATAATAATAATAATAATAATAA
>JAKJMR010017716.1:889447-909923 GCA_024449315.1 Daboia siamensis | reverse complement strand
CCTATAAATGGAGTCATTCAAGTTATTGAATGTGAGAAAGAAGAGAAGGGTTGTTAACATGGCATAGTCCATCCTCAGTATGGCATGAATGATATATAACAATTCAAGCAAAAAACTTTAAACATTGTGAATAGGTAGCCCTGCAAGAATGGATTAAAAAGCATTAGTGCCAAATTTTTTAAAAAAATCCAGTGTGTGAGTTTTCCATCCTCAGAATTTTCATGCTGAACAAGGAAAACAAACCCCAGGGTCTAGCCCTGGGGTCCCCAATCCCTAGTCTGTGGACCCGCATTGGGCCATAGCAAACCAGCAACTGGGCTGCGCAAACAAGTGAAGCCCCATCCCCTGGATGCAGGCACACAAAACCACACGCCCTCTGAGAAAAATCTTTCTCCACAGAACCAATCCCTGGTGCCCAAAGGTTTTGGGGGAATCTGGAGTAGCCCATTTGAGCTTTAGCTTTATCAGGCATCCACCATAGCCCACAGCCTGATGAAGAATTTTATCTCTATTACCATGTGTGGTGGAAGCACAATTAAAGAAAACAAAGATATGCATCTTCTCCAATTCTACACCAAAAGGTGGAAACTGGGAAGGTCAGAACAGAGATGCTTTCTGGAATCCTTCAGAGATGTTTAGTGGATGGCAGAAAAATCAAGATGATATGATAATGGAAGCCTCACTCATTTTATGTAAAAAATAAAAAATGAGCCAGGCTACAATTGTGCAGTTGTACCTTGTCTTTTTAAAACTCATTGGGTGCCTCTGTAGTATGTATGTATGTATGTATGTATGTATGTATGTATGTATGTATGTATGTATTTGGATTTATATACCGCCCCTCTCCCAAGGGACTCAGGGCGGTGTACAGGGCAATTAAAATTCTATGAACAACACATAATATACAAAAATTAAAATGAAATTAAACCAAATAACCCTAAACAATAAAACACATTCTAAAATTTAAAATTTTTAAAATTTAAGATCTAAAATCCCAGTCCCTCAGTCCAGGCCAGCAAGTTCAAATAGCCAAGTCTTCAGGTCGCGGTGAAAAGAGCGAAGGTCCACTTTCATGTCAAGGAATCCCTTCATGCCAGTTTACAGACACTGTAAATTTTTGTCTTCTACACATGACTATTCTTACTATATATTCTTTCTGTTTTCTCTCATTTAATTGATTTTAATATTTTATATAACTAATTTTAACATTTTATGTTGTTGTAAATTATGTTAACTAACTAAATACATAGGGAAGAGGGCATATAAAATACTATAAATAAAATATTCTTATTTCCTTTCTCTTCCTTAGGAAAAAGAAAGATCCTGTTTCCTCTGATTTCTGTTGTACAGGAAAAGATAATATTTACCAAGTTCTTGTCTTCACTTTTAAACATATTACAGTAATCACCTTTAAACATACAGTATTATTTCTAGTGGTATGGAACTTTAAAAAAAAAAAATCTGGAAGTTATAAAAAAAAAAAAAGCCAGTTTCAAATAAAAAAACCCTTTGCACATTTTTATGCTATAAATCAGGCATGTCAAACTGCTAGCCTGCGGGCTGGATGCATCATACTGAAACCACGGCCACCCCATTGACGGCAATGGGGAAAAAGTCGTGATACGTGTGACATCATGTGACATCATGACTTTGACATCCCTTATAGATCAAGGGAGGGACGCGGTGGCTCAGTGGGTTAAGACACTGAGCTTGTCGATCAGAAGGTCGGCAGTTTGGTGGGTCGAATCCCGAGTGCTGCGTAACAGAGTGAGCGCCTGTTACTCGTCCCAGCTTCTGCCCACCTAGCAGTTCGAAAGCACGTAAAAATGCAAGTAGAAAAATAGGGACCACTACGGTGGGAAGGTAACAGCGTTCCATGCGCCTTTGGCATCTAGTCATGCCGGCCACATGACCACGGAGAAATTCTCCGACAAGTGCTGGCTCTTCGGCTTTGAAACAGAGATGAGCACCGGCCCCTAGAGTTGGAAACGACTAGCACCCATGTACGGAGGAACCTGTACCTTTACCTTTATAGATCAAGGGAGATACCCAATATTAATTACTGCAACTGTCCCTCTCTACATTGTGAAGGGAAAAAAATCAAGTTTTGTACATTGAAAAGAAAACTCTTCCAATACACATTTGGAGATAGTATGAAGACACACAGGGAAAATAAAGGAAAGGACAGAGGATAGAGGAAGAGAGGAAGAGAGGGAAGGAGGAAGGGAAGGAGGGAGAGAGGGAAGGAAGGAAGGAAGGAAGGAAGGAAGGAAGGAAGGAAGGAAGGAAGGAAGGAAGGAAGGAAGGAAGGAAGGAAGGAAAAATGAAAAGGGGTAAAAAGAATGGTATTCAAAAGAAAAGACAAACCTAGGAGGGCTATCTACATAGCTAAGCAGATAATAAAATTATTCCAAACAATAGAGTGTGCCACTCTGCTAGCTGGCTGAAAATTTCCTTTTGATAAATTAAACCTACATTTCTGAGGTTAATAATACAGTAATTGTAGAAATCGCTAGCAAAATTTACATGTTTGTAAAAGATACATGTTTGCTTGAAAAACTTTCTGAATTTCCAATCTCAAACTTTTTACAGAGAATTTTAAAAAATGTCTGAAAATCATTTCACTTTCCAGTTCATATTGTATGAAGATACATGAGAAATTCTAAACTTAACATTTGTTATCTGCAAAAGGTAGTGCTCAGAATTAAAGTTAGGCAATGACTACATGTTAGTGTCCTAAACACAGTTATAATTTATCTTTATTATTAGCACCAGCAATAGCACTTATATACTGCATCACAGTCCTTTACAGCCCTCTCTAAGCAGGTTATAGACTAGAGGCAGCATATTGCCCCCAACAATCTGAGTCCTCATTTTACTGACATCTGAAGGATGAAAGAATGAGTCAACCTTGAGCCAGTCGGGATCAAACTGCTGAACTGCTGGCAGCCGAAAGTCAGCAGAATTAGCCTACAATTCTAACCACTGCGCAACCATGACTATTGTTCAGTTACATAAAAAGAGTGAGGCTTCTACTGTCATATCATCTGCAGAAATAAAATGCTGAGCACACGGTGCTTCCATACCTGGTCATGCAGTGCCCATAAAGGAAACACAGACATGAGAAAGATGCTGAAAAGTTGTGAAAGAATTATACAAAGCATTCACATGTTGAGTCTTTAGAATATACTAATGTATAAATAGGCTGAAGTCTTTTACTCAACAGTATGGGAGAACCACCTCTTTATCATATGTATATATCATTGCTATGTCATTTCTTGTTATATCATCATTTTGAGTGAGTCAGAGAATTAATAGCAATATGAGATATATTATAGATTCAAAGGTCAGAAGAAACAGCATATCTTGCTAATGGTCCAATTTGACTTTTTACTATCCCATTTCACTAGTTCCTTCTTTTGCCTCATTTCTTATTCATTAATACTTTTAATAATTAAATATTCACTAATTATAAAGAATTGCATTTAATTATTTTATAAAATATCCCAGTAGCTAGATAACATGGATGCTAAACAGCAAAATCAATTTGTATCTTAGATAAAACCCAGAAATCTTTGGTCTGTAAGCTAAACTGGAAAGTTACCAAAAGCCCATAAATATAAAAATGAAAAAGGCAATGTCAAACTAATATGGACTTTCTTTCGAAGTATTTCTAGCAGGACTACCCGATTCTGTAATAGCTTTGTTCCCTATGCCATCTGTCTGGTAAACTCACAAGATTCATTTTTCTCGCCATGTACATGTATACATAACACGAACTAGACTATTGTTTCTCTGTGACATATAATATATGGGGGTATATGCATAATTCTGCATATTTATTTATTTTGCCATATTTATGTACAGTAGTATATATTGGAAGTGGTGATCCTTTGAGAGCTGTATGCAACAAAATTTCATTTTAATGTATGCCGATTAGTGTACATTCAAAGTGACAATAAAATTATTATTCTATTCTATCTCGAGTGACCTCTCCTGTTATACAATTTTAAGATTCAAAGTTCTTTGACAGATAGTTGTGAACAGGAAAAGTAAAATTCTTTCAAAATAGAGCTCTGTCTTTTAATTCCCATCTTCTCTTCTTTAAAACGTAATATCTCCATTCAGCCAGTCTTCAGTAAGATAGCTACCCCTACAGTATTAAGCTACTTTTTATATGGCTTTTTAAAAAATGAATTGTATTTCAATATTTGAATGCTTATTATCTTGCTCAGTATTCGAGGTTTTAATCAGTACTCATTTTATTGAATTCACAATTTTATCTGACTGACAATTGGTTCATTGGTCTTTTGTACATTGCTCTAGAGAAGGGGTCTTCAAACCTGGCCCTTTTATGACTTGTGGATTTCAACTCCCAGAATTCCTCAGCCAGCAATGCTGGCTGAGGAATTCTGGGAGTTGAAGTCCACAAGTCATAAAAGCACCAAGTTTGAAGACCCTTGCTCTAGAATAAGTCTTCACCACTATCATTGCATCAAAGCAAGATTTGAAGGAAATGCCTCTCTGAAGCCTAGAGAAGAATCAGTACAGAACCAAGTGATTACTGTAGACTTCATACAACAGATTCTTTAGCTCATGTTACCTCATGATCAGAAACAGGGACATCTGTACAGCATTTTGGAATTGAACCACAATATGCTGTTTTTGAGGATCACTTTACTGGGGCTTTTTGATTTGAAAGGAGACCCATGAAAATAAAGTGAACATACACCAAAATGAAAATAAAAGCTGGAAATATGTGGTATTAACATTTATCAAGACTAACACCATGAAATTTAAAACACTGAGCAGCTGGTTGGATATGCAAATAAACATTTGGAATTAAAAATGTGTTTTTTTAAGCTCTAGAGAAAATATTACATAAACAGAATTCAATATTATGATTTATAACAATTGATGGAATTGGCAATCTTAATCCATCAGTGATATTTTTAAGTTATTTGCTTTGGCAAATAGTACATGAGGGATAAAATTAATACTCCAGTATCAACCAGAAAATCTTTCAAAATCTGTGACATCAATAAAATAAATGAGTGCCATATTCAAATATATCTTAATTCCACTAAAAAACTACTATTTCAGCTTCTCGTCCTCTTTTCTTCAAACTGAAGGGGAATTAAAAAATTAAAACATTAAAAATTTTTATCCCGCAATATATTGTGGATCCATCTAAGATAAAGAATATAAAGAACTCTTCTTCCTCCTCCTACTTTCCCCATAACAATTCTGTGAGAGATTTAAGTTGAGAGAAAGCATCTGGCCCAAAGTTACAAAATCAGGATTCATGCCTAAAGCTGGATTAGAATTTATGGTCTTCTAGTTCCTAGGTGAGGGACGTGGTGGCTCAGTGGGTTAAGACGATCAGAAGGTCGGCAGTTTGGCGGGTCGAATCCTGAGTGCCGCATAGCAGAGTGAGCACCTGTTACTCGTCCCAGCTTCTGCCCACCTAGCAGTTCGAAAGCACGTAAAAATGCAAGTAGAAAAATAAGGACCACTACGGTGTTCCATGTTCCTTTGGCGTCTAGTCATGCCGGCCACATGACCACGGAGACGTCCTCGGACAAGCGCTGGCTCTTCGGCTTTGAAACGGAGATGAGCACCAGCCCCTAGAGTCGGAAACGACTAGCACGCATGTGCGGGGGAAACTTTACCTTTACCTTTTAGTTCCTAGGCAGCATAACAGCTACACCAAACTGGCTCTTTTTGCAATGATTTTTCCAAGATCTATTTTTGCTGTTGTTGGCATCAGGCTGTTATTTTCCAGATTCTGCTTACAGCCTCTGAGATAATTCATTCAAAAAAACATTTATTCCTACTGTCCTCCCTTTTCCAGGCCTTCTTGTTTACGTTTCTCAAAACTTTATACATACATACATACACATATACATACATACATACATACATACATACATACATACATACATACATACATAAAGAATGAAACCTGCAGTGTAAGAAGTTTCAAATGTTTACGTTTCAGTTAGGGAATCTGAATTGCTCTCATTAATCTGTGAAAAATAAAGACTATTCAAAGACTAACTCCATAATTTATACCATGTATGAACAGCAGGATACAAAGCCTGATGTGTCACATTAACAACAAGTGTCAGTATAGAATTAGAACTGTGGACATGCAGAATGTTGGAGCCTAAGAACAGTTTTTCTGGATCAGGCTGAGCATCATCTTACTTTAACATTTTGGGTCTGATGGGGGTCAACTATGAGTTCATTGATGCTCACAAATCAAATACAAACCTCTCCCATGTTTGTGTCTTTGTAATTGATGTTTGGAGAAAAGCTGCCCCAATGCCAAGATAACACTGAGTTTTAAGACTATTAGCTGTGGGGATTCTGGACTGAAAGAATTTATCAACATCCTCTTCTTCACACCTATGGAATTGAATTTCACAGATTAATTATGTGCAGAAAGATGAAATGCTTCATTTTGTTTATTTCAAATCCCCTTCCAGTTTTATTGGATGGCCTCTGGTCCTAATCCTTTGGAAGGGAGGGAAAATATTCTTTGCCGATTTTTTACGATCCCCTGCATGATTTTTTACACTTTAATTATGTGTACTATTCAGCTCCTCCACCTTATTTTTTCAAAACAAGAGCCCTGGTTATTTTAGTTCCCCGCTTCTGCATTTTTCCATTTTTGATTATTGCAATTGCATGCTGTATTCCAGGTATTGACCTATCAAAGTTTTGTGTCAGACCACCCTTCGTAAAAATTACTTGGAGCCAGTCATATTTATCAATCCAATTTATTTCACAGTTCTGTTACTTTGTGTAAATCAAAAGAGAGAGGAATATCCCTTAGGTTTTTGGACTAAAGGTTGGATATAAACCCTAATGAATGAATAAATGAAGCACAAGTTCCCCATAACTTTTCATTTTAATTTATTCTTCTTGGCAAGGCTAAAGTGTAGACTTTCTGAGCTGAGCTAGGGAATCAAAATCAGGATGAATAATGGGAAGCCCATATGACCTCTTCTCCTAGAAAGCATATTCAATCTGAAGCGCTGTCTAGCTTACCTCCATTGAAGGATAATGAATCATAAAGAACTGAAGGCTGGGGATTTGAAGTTGCCCATCAATATTTAGCATCTGAACAGCAACTTGAACAAGTTGTCTGATTATAGACTATCATAAGATACAGAATATTATTTCTGTTTAAGTTATAGTTATTATTTTAAAATATTCATTATACATATATTTATGGTGACATAAATTTAAAGTAGTGATATACAGAGGAATACATAAAAGAAGTTATGGACTGGGAAAGTGGGAATTGACCAATCCCCACTTTCAGCCCCACGATATTGTATCAGGAAGATAACCACAAACAGGTGGCTTCTGAATGCCAGTTTTGCTTGTAATGACTCTCTCTAATGCATGATCTAATCCTGGAGAGAAGGAAAACCTAGTTCTGTGGTAGCGAAACTATGGCACATGTGCCACAGGCAGCAGCAGCAAAGGTGGGCGCATGCCAGATCCCTCCTTCCCCCACTGCTTCCACCCCCACCAGCGTGAAGATGGGTTGCACAGTTCCGCTTCCCTATCTGCTGCCTGACACCATCAGCTCCCACACACCGAGGCCAGTGAGTGCACGGGGGTGAACAGTGACCATCAGCAGCCACAGCATGCTGGCTGTCCTGCATAACTGTCCTGCATAGCAAACTGGCCATGGAGCCCATAGCAATGGGCAGAGATGGCCCCGGGACAGCTGGAATGAAGCCTGGCTCATCCACTCGATGGCTCTGACGGGGGTGGATTCTGCTGCTGCTCCGACCGGTCAACCATGCAGGGAAGCAGGAGGGGCAGCTGGTGTGTGAAATCCACTACCTTGTTGGGCTGCCAGTGACCAGCCGAGGCAGCTGTAGACACCCAGCTGCCCCTCCACCTCCTCCTGCTTCCCTGCATGGTTGACCGGTCAGAGTAGCAGCAGAAGCCACCCCCGTCAGAACTGTCGAGTGGATGGGCTGAGGACGGGCAAGGGCTCCTTTCCAGCTGTCCCAGAACCATCTCTGCCCACACCAATGTGGCTGCACTTCACCCACACTGATGGACCTGCCATGATGCAGGATAGTCAGCAGGCTGTGGCTGCTGATGGACACCATTGGCCCCCATGCGCTCGCTGACCTCGGTGGGGGGGGGCAATGGTGTTAGGCAGCAGCTGCTCTGGCCCCTGCCTTGCCTTGCCTTGCCCTGTGGCAATTGGCATCACCTCACCCCGCAGGACAAGCCTCCAGCCCACTGCCCACCCACCAAAGACCACCTGGATCTCCCCCAACCCTGCCAACCCCTACAGGCATCCCTCTCCATGACCATCATTGAGGTGGCTACACCCATCACGGCCATACCCATCCAGTTGGCTATGACCACTATGGCCACGGCCAAGCAGTTGATCATGCCCACCCGGCACCGGGTGATAAATAAATGGGTTTTGGGTTGCAGTTTGGGCACTTGGTGTCTGAAAGGTTCGCCATCACTGACTTAGTCTGAATTACTGAGACCTGAATAAATGAGGAAAGGGGTGTTTTTCTCTCTCTGAAATATATCCATGTGTGTTTCAAGGATTATTATTTTTTTATGAATTTTATTGATTTTCTAATATTGCATTTACATATTTGAAAAGCAACATTGCAGCTGAGTTATAATAATTCAATTAATATAAATATCAGTACCAATTTTAAACTGCTACCCTAAGTATTTCCTCTCTTTTCCCCTTAATATATACTGTCCATATTTAAATTAATACAATTCTTGTTCTATCAATCCAATAAAAATTAACTTTCTTACATTTATCAATAGTTTTTAGTTTATATATAGTCTAATTGTTTTAGCATTCAATCTTTTAGACAATCAATGACCTTTTAGACAATCCAATTTTAATTTTCCATTAATTTTTAAATTTAACGTTTAATATTTATCATTCCCAAAATTTTAAATGACCCCAATTCCTTTATCACAATTCCTCACAAATTCACAAACCCAGCAAAGATATGGGCCATGCACAAGCCTCCCCCACCTGAAGCCGAGCCGAAACCATAGCAACCCAAATGGCAACCACCACCCTGAAAACCTCCAACTGCTGCAACTGCTGAAAGACCCAGGCCACCTGTGGGCCCACCAATCAAGTGCTTCCAATGCGAACAGCAGGGACATCAAGCAGCAAATTGTCCAGTCCCCTACCCCCAACAGCAGAGCAAACTAGGACCAGCAGCGAGGAAGAAACCTGCTCAGCAGCCAATGAGAGAGAAATCCAACCAGATCACACAGGAGCCTGTTGCCCAGGTCACATCCCCCACACAGGTGGATACCAGAACTCAGGCTGGACCTGCCCCCATTCTACCCTCTTTCGACAGCAATGATGAAGGAGAGAATGACCAATGATGAGTCAACACATCCCACCTTTTTCACTGCCTGCCAAACTTATAATTTTTAAGTAGACTTAAAAATGATAATCGATTCTGGATACTCTTGATGCATCATTAGCCTGTCATTTGCCATGAAAATAGGCATAAGAGCAAAACTACTTTCCAAGCCCATAAGATTTGAGCAAGGTGATGGCTCCCTGATGGGAGGGACTTTAGTCATGCAGTTAACTGAGCCTCTACACCTAGAAATAGGTGAGAACTGGGAATTTATTCACTTCCTGGTGGCTCCAAAAATGACTGAGGCAGTGATCCTAGGATTAGCCTGATTGGACAAATGGAAACCGTTTATCTGGTGGGAGAAAGGAATGAGAACTGTGAGACTACCTATAGGGCCTAAACCTCCCACTGATTCAACTGACATTGCAGGACATTTTAGGCCACAAAATGAGCAAGCACCATGACTGCTTCACTGCCATCGGGCAAGCCACTCATCCCCAGCTCCTAGCAGAGACATTTAGTGATAAAGAATGTGATGCCCTGTCTCCTCACCAACCCAATGATTGCTCTATTGAACTGTTGCTGGGAGCCAAACTCACAAGACCAAGAATGTACACTATGTCCCCCCTCAAAATGGAGGAGATGTAGCATACATGGATAAAAACCTAATGAAGGGATTCATTGAATGAGCCAAGTCTCATCACTGAATGAGCCCCTGTGTTGTTTAAAGACAAAAAAAGATAGGTCTCTTCATTTATGTGTTGATTATAAATGTCTGAATGTGGTGAGTGTGGAAAATAAATACCCCCTTTCCGTCCCCCTCCTAAAGGACTTACTAACCCACCTGGCAAAGGGGAGTGTCTTCACTAAATTAGACCTGAGAGGCATATTACCGGGTGAAAATAAAGGAGGGAGACAAGTGGAAATCTGCCTTCATCTGCCCCACGGGAAGCTCTCAATTCAAAGTCATGCCATTTGTGCTACAAGGGGCCCCAGCCATATTCATGCAGTTGATTACTGAGGTCCTACATGATCATTTATACAGAGGGGTACTGGTATATCTTGATGACATCCTGATGAACAGCACAAATATGACTGATCATATAAAGCTGGTGAGAGCAGTGTTAAAGAAAATATTGAATGCCAAGTTGTCTTTTGAAGTATGGACAGATCACAAAAATCTAGAAGCACTGAAAACTACTCACAAAGTGTCCCCAAAACAAGTGCGGTGGGCACAGTACTTTAACTGTTTCAGCTTCACTCTAAAGTACATACCGGGAGGAAAAAACATGCTAGCTGATGCGCTATCATGATTGCCCCAGTACAAAAGCAAATGCAAAGAAGTTAATGAGGCAATTATCTCCAATCCACAAACTGCTGCTCAACTCACACCCCACAGAGCCCCTAATCCTGATGATCCTGGGGCAAAGAAGATAAAAAAAGAGCTCCTCACCGATCAATGGTTCAAAGACAATCAAACGTCCCTAACATGCAGGGATGGTTTGGTTTACAAGTGGGGGAAACTGTATTTGCCTGAAGCCCTCCATCTTAATGCTCTCAAATACAGCAATGATGTAAAACAGGCTGGACACTTTGGATATTTAAAAACTCTACATCTCATCTGTTGGCAATTTTGGTGGCCGGGACTAAAATGAGATGTGGAAAACTATGTTAGGAGTTATACTGTATGCACCACCATGAAAAGAATTCCAGGGAAAACCCCTGGGTTACTGCTGCCGGTGGCAGACCCTTCTCAACCATGGGAAGAAATAACTATGTACTTTATAGTAGACCTACCTGATAGTAGAGGAAATATTGTCATCTGGACTGTAATAGAACTGTTCTCAAAGCAGGCTCATTTAATTGCCTGCAAAGGACTCCCATTGGCCCAACAACTGACTAAATTATTCCTGAAACATATCTATCGGCTGCATGGCACTCCTAAGTGAATAATTTCAGATAGAGGGGTGCAGTTCACAGCCAAGTTTTGGAGAAGATTTCTTAAATTAATTGGATCATCTCAAGGTCTATCATGTGCTTTTCATCCAGCTACCAATGGAATCCACTAACAAGATGGTGGAGCAATATCTCAGATGTTATGTTTCATACCAACAAACAAATTGGACTGATTTGTCTTTCACAGAGGTGGTTTACAATAATTCTGTTAACAGCAGCACCGGCTACATGCCTTTCGGAAAAGCCACAGGAAAAGAGTTCAGCCCAATGCCTGAATACCCTCAGGTGCCCTCCGCTTCCCAGACACTTGATCAATGGGTGAGGGGATGGGAAGAAGTTTGGAGAAACATGAAAACTGTTTTTTAAAAAGACTTCCAAGACCTATAAAAAGCAGGCTGATAAAAAGAGGGTTCTACAAAGAATTTTCCAAGTTGGGGAAAAGTTTTATCTGTTGACTAAATATCTATGCCTCAAATTACCCAGTAAGAAATTAGGACCAAAATTCTTGGGACCTTTCCCCATAGTAAGGATGATCAACCTGGTTACAGTAGAATTGAAGCTCCCTAGGCTTTTAGGGAGAATTCACCCTGTCTTCCATAGTAGCTTGTTGAAACCTTTTCGGGGCTCCATTTTGAGACCTCCCACTAACAAGGCACCCAGGCCCCTCGTAGTGGTGGGACAGACTCACTATGAAGTGAAACGTATTCTTGACACTGGAATTTTTAAAGGGAAATTGCAGTACCTAGTACAGCGGAAAGGATACTCATTGTGTGAAGCCACTTGAGTGAAATCTAGTGATGTGAAAGCCGACAAACTCATCAAAAGGTTCTATAAGAAACACCCCAACAAACCGAGAGACATACAGTATACTTTTGTTTACACTACAGGGTCTGTCTTTTTATAAGGGAGGCCAGATGTCAACACTGCTAACATCGGATGTTCTTGCTTTGACAACATATGGAGATGCAGCCTTTTTCTTTCCTATGCTTTATTCTTAGAATTACATGATACTGGGGGAGGAGGAAGAATGTGATGGGAGTTAGTTAAATATAACAATATTGTAAAAGTGTATGAACTCAGGGGCATTTGAAATAAGAGATGATAAGAGATGGTGGGCTGAAAAACAGGAGGGAAAACCTGCAGTTCAAACTAATTGACTTCTAATTAGAGGAGGGAATTGTGTTTGATACTATGTGCTAATGGGAGAATTCAGATTTGGCTTTGACCTTGTATGTGCCGAAGCTGTGCTACTCGAATAAAGATTTTTTAAGGTAAACAATGCCTTGAAGTTCTTTGAAGAGTTTCATTTCTTGGAACCATGACATTCTGATGTTCAGAGTACACATCTTATCTATTTAAATTCTCACCATCTACATCAACAAATTAATAATACAGTATGATATTCTTATTTTCTACTAATTTTCAAATTTCTTAAATTTAGTGACAAAAATTTCTTTTTATTTCAATATTTAATACTTCCTCTCTCTCCCTCTTTGTATGTACAATCTCATATTTAAGTTAATAATTTCTATTCTTAACACTACATAGAGATCTATTTATTACATTCATCAATGAGCTTTTAACTTATCTATATCTTAATCACCTTTACATGACCTTTATGCACAATTCAATATTCATATTTAACTATTAGTTTTTATACTAAATTTTAAATGACAAAAATTTTCTTTATCACAATATCACAATTATCACAATTATCACAATAACAATATCTTATATTCAAAATACACTTCTTATCTATTTAATTATATTCTAATTTAAATTCTCATAAGTAGGTCAAAACCCCACTCTTCTTCAGTCTAATTTTCATCTTAAAATTCTAGAATATTCGATAAACCATCTTAGCCGTACATCAATTATTTACATACTATCTTTTGATATATCATTCCCAATTCTATAATATGATTCGGAGTTATATTTCCTTTACAGGTCTAAAAGCTTTTTTTTTTCCAAATTAATATAGCACTTTTGTAAAATTAATCCAATTTTTTTCTTTAATTCACAGTTTAGAGAGAAAATGGGATAGTGAATCCCCAGTAACAAACAGAAGCTTTTTAGTAGATACAGATGAAATTGCTTAAATTATTTGCTGAATTAATTGAATTTCTTTTGTAACTTTGAGGCTTTAAGATTTGTTCCCAAAGTAGATATTTGCCGTTTTCTCAAAACAAGGGGAAGGAGATTTTCAGGAAAGTCCCACAGGCAGATGATTAGGGAAAAAGGAAAAGGAAAAGCTCACCCAGGTCCTCCAGATTGCTTCTTAATGCTAAGTAGTACTTTTGGCTTTTGGCAGGGAGCGGCTTAGTGATCGGCCATCTTTATGGCTGGCTTCTTCTTCTTTGGGCCAAAGGAGATTATCCCGGATTCCAGCGGAGGGCTGCAGCCCTTCCGCGATCGCAAGAAAGTCCTTCTCTCAGTAATCACCCTTCCAGGGTGATTTTTGACCCTTTTCAGGGTCCTCCAAAGGAGAAAGAAATGGATGGCAGGAAGCAGGCTGTCCCTGTGCGTCCGGAAGCACCACACAAGCGAACCAGAAGCCTGTTTGTCTTCTCTTCTGTCTGTTCTTCTTCTTGATCCTCAGATTTCTTTATCTTTTCTGGATTTTCCATTGTCAGTACTTGTTGAGCAGTTAAGTCTTCTGTCATGGCATTAAAATGTTCCACTTTTTCTGTTGTATTTTGTATAGATGATTCTTTAGTTGTAGTCAAAATTTGAGCTTTCATATCCGGGCTGCCTTTTTGTTCTTTTCTGTAGCCTAGTAGTTCTTCACCAGTTGTAAGGAGAGTTTGAAGAATTGCTTTCAACATAAAAAGAGTTTGTTGTTCTTCGTCTATAGGGAAAGTCTGTTCCTGATCTTCCTCCATAGTGATGTGTTAGACTAGAAGCTTTACAATCAGAAAGTCCAAAAGGAAAGGGTTTCTTTCTTTTTTTTTTCTGAGTAGGGAAGAGAATTGGGCTTCTCACAGCTAATGTTTCAAGGTTTTTTCAAGGTTACATATGTCTTATCTATTTTCTGGGCTGTCAGCCAAATCCCTTTTAAACAATAACAAATTGAAGTACCAAGTTTAGCCAACAATGTCACCACTACCATTTAAAGTTTCCCTTCGAGTCCCAAAGTTATTTTAATCTTTTCAGTTTTTCTTCTATGTTATAAAGAAAAAACAGATCTTCAATAAAAATAAAAAGTAAAAAATAGGAAATAGAGAATTTTAGTCCTCAAACTTTAGGAAATAAAATTCTGCTTGGGATCCAATTATTTTTTTCAATGTTTTAAACTCCCCTGGATAGTCAGTCACTGCTGTTTCTGGAGGGAGGGCGAAAATCTCCCTTCCCTCTACAGAGGGAAAAATACTTTAGCAGCTTATGCAGGTACAAAGAATAGTTAGGATTTAAGAGAGATAGATCTCACCCAGTGTCTTCCATGCTGCTTTAAAATTGCCTGATAGTAGGTGTGACTTCGGCTGTCTGCAGCCTAGTGACAAACCATATTTCTATGGCTGATCTTTTGTCCATTGGTTTATAGGATTGCTTCGCTCTCCCACAATCTAGCAAGGGCCTCTTTGCTGGTCACCCCTCCAGGGCAACGTTCGACCCTTTTCAGGGTCCCCCAGTGATGCAAAACTGGACAAGGAAGACAGAACTCATCTTCCAGGCATCCATGGCAGCCACGTGGCAAACTGGGAATCTCGTGTTTCAAGGATTATAACAGTTAAAAACTCATGATATAAGAGGAGGGAAGGTAACTGTAGTTTGAGAAATTCTGCCTAATCAGAATGATCAAGAGATCAGAAGCAATGTCCTGAAGATAACTAGTGGCATGTCCGTGTTTATAAGGAAGAATTCAAAGGACAAACTGGGAGTATTACTGTTTACAGTCTTCCAATATTAATCAATTTAATCCCTGCCTGAGCTCAAGATCTCGCTACCATTTAGAGCTGCTCAGGGTCCTGAACACCTTAATTCACCCTCTTGGTAGAGTGGAAAGCGAGATGGTTCATGAGTTCATGAACACCATTACAGCTATGGACTATTCTAGGTGACAATCCCACACCATGTAGGTGATCATAAGATCGATCCCAGAGCAAGTTAATCTGAGAATGGGGAACATTTCAACCAGACTTTCTGGTTTCTATTTAATGCCATTGATCTTCACAAAAAAGAAGAATCTGTTAAATTGGTCCAGTTCAGATGTTTAATGGATCCATTTTCATTTAGAGAGAGAGCTTGGGTTAAGCACTTATATTGGAAACTTACTGAAATTTTGGTGTTGTCACTTTAACCTTTTCCTAATGTATTTTTTATTTTACTAATCAGAATTCTGAAAGACTCCTGGTCTATTTCATTTCACTCTTAACAAAAGAAGTCTGACATTAATTATAGTGAATGTTCTGCTTTAAAATAAATTTAAAAAATCTATAAATAGGCCTAATAGCCAGTAAATGGTTGAAGATTGCTCTACCTTCACAAAAGAGGCAAGCATCAAACATGTGTGAGAAAAACTCTAATTTGCATATATATAAGTTTGTCATGTCAGTAGAGAACCTGCCAGAAATCTTGTGTGGTTACTTTAAACTTCTTCCAAATAAATCTTATTAATCAGAGCTGTATAATACTTCTTCTCTAGCATTAACCATTTCCAATTCAGACTGCTAAAAAAATGTCTGCCTTTTTTCATTTTAGGAAAGGTTATTGACATGGTAATTGTGCTACAATTTCAGAGAATTCTACATGAAGTGGATTATTTGTTTCTTTTTTTAGTTGGAAGTTAACCCCAGAAATGGAAGGATAAAAAGCACTGATTGCTCTTCTGGATATTCTGTAGTAAGAACAGCCTGCACTACATTTTATAAATCAATGGAAAAAAGGATGATGCCTGCCTGCCTGCCTATCATCTATCAATCATCTATCTATCTATCTATCTATCTGTCTATCTATCTATCTATCTATCCATCCATCCTCCATCCATCCACCCATCTACCATCCATCCATCCATCCATCCATCCATGCACATCATGAAGAATGTTCTAATAAATCAATCAGAATAGAGCAAAGGGATCTTGGAGGCCTTCTAGTCCAACCCCATGCTCAAGCAGGAGACCCTGTACCATTTCAGACAAGTAACTGTCCAGTCTTTTCTTAAAATCCTTCTGTGATGAAGTACCTACAACTTCTGATCCTGAGCTTGTCTTCTGGGATATTGGCTATTCCTGCCATCTTAGTCTCATTTGCAAATTTGATGGGTTCCCCTTCTATTCCCTTATTTAAGTCGTTTATGAAGATACTGAAGAATGCTAGGCCTAAGATGGAAACTTGTGGTACTCTACTCCTTTCTTCCCTCCATGTAGATGTAATTCCATTAAGGACTATTGGTTGAGTGCAGTTTGTCAACCAGTTACAAACGCATCTGGTGATGATACTATGTATCCCATAGTTTTCTAGTTTACCAGGAAGTAGGTTGTGAGCTGTTTTGCCCAATAAAGTCTAAGTGTACTATATCTACAGCATTTTGCTTTTATTCTGTGTCAAAGAATAAAATAAGATTGGTTTGACATGATCTCTTTTTAACAAACCCACTTTGGCTACTAGTTATAATTTTATTTGTTTCTAAATGTTCACAGATCTGTTTTTTATTATTTTTCCAGTATCTTCCCATGTATTGATATTAGGCTGATTGGTCTATAGTTTCCAGGATCTATTTTTCACACACACACACTTTTTGGAAGATGGGAACCATATTAGCTCTTTTCCAATCCTTTGATAGTTCCCTGGTGTTTCAGGATTTTTTTAAAGATATGGTATAATGGTTCTAAGACAGGCATGTCAAACTCATGATGTCATGTGATGTTGCATGACATACCAGGACTTTTCCCCCATAGTTGGCAATAAGGTGGGTACAGTTTCGCCGGGACGCATCCGGCCTGTGGGCTGGCAGTTTGATATACCTGTTCTAAGATAACATTTGGCAGCTCCTTCAGAAGTCTGGTATGTAATCTGTTGCGGCCCAGTGATTTATATTCAACAAACATGTGTTCTTGTTATATACTGGGTTCTGTGCTTGATTGAAGAGATGAAGCAAGTGAGTTCAGCAAGAATCATTCTTTATTTGCTTACAGGAACTGAACTGAGAAACAGGGCTGCGAATGCAGCTATTTATACCCTGGCCCCTAGGTAGCAGCCAATAGGTTTAAAGCAACCTATTGCCGCCCTAGGAGCAGCCAATGGCGGCGCTGGAGATGGGTTGTCTGAGGAGCTGTGAGCCATTAGCCAGCTTCCCTGCTTAAGCAACCTTCCAGCAATTAACCCCACACAATACTCTTGGAAAGACAAAGCCCAATACATTATAGTTCTCTCACTATTTCTTGCTTATTTTAACTTTTATTTCTTGTCTATCTTTTTACACCTATGTTTTTGGTAGGTTGGGCTACAGTTTCTTTTTGTGTAAAGACTGATGCAAAGAATGAGTTAAGCAGCTCTGCTTTCTCTCTACTGCCTGTTACTTCCTTGCCATATTTTCTCTTTAGAGGACCAACTGTTTCCTTGACTTTTTTTCTCCTTGTTTATATATTGAAAGAATTTTTTTATTATATTTGACTTTTGTTGCCTTACCCATTAGATCAGAAAGTTAGCAAAATATACAGACACTATAATTTCAGAAATAATGATACTTTAAGGAAGTAGCTGAATATATTCTGAAAATTTAACTTTTCCTTATGTGATTCTTTTTAAAAGTTTGTATTTCTTTCATTTCTTTATATCACATTCAATAATTTCCATTTCCAAATGGCTGCACAATCTTTTCACCTGCAAATATAAACTGAAGTATGTGTATATATAGATACCATCTACCTCTATGAAGACCTGACCTGGAAAGTTAATACAACCCAGGTGGCCAGAAAGGCCCAACAGAGACTTCACTTTCTCAGGGTCTTGCGGAAGAATAGGGTAGAAGAACGGCTTATGACCCTCTTTTACCGGTCTACTATAGAGAGCATCCTCTCGTACTGAATTGTGGTTTGGTATGATGGTCTGACAGCCATGAATAGGAAAGTATTACAGAGGGTGGTGAGCACAGCACAAGACATTGTGGGCTGTCCCCTGACACCGCTGGATGATATCGCCAGAGCTCGCTGCCTTGGAAGAGTGAGGAAAATTCTCAGGGATGACTCACACCCTGGACAGTATCTCTTTACTCTCTTACCATAGGGTAGGAGATATAGGAGTACAGCCACCTGTACCAACAGGCTGAAGAACAACTTTTATCCATGGGCTGTTAGGCTTTTGAATGGGAAATAATTTTATAAACTTTATGCATAATTGACTTGCGAGGCTGGTGCGTTGTGCAATTAGCTCACATGGTGTAATAAGATGGAGGGTTTGTGTCACTGTAAGTTGGGAGTGGGGGCACGAAGGGAGGCTCAGCCAATCTCAGTGTATACATGGTTGTACTTTGACAATAAAGGTTCATTCATTCATTCATTCATCTCTTGATCTAGCCATAGAAAACACTGCTAAACTGCCTCCATTTATTTCAACATTCTTTTTTTTTTTACAGTGGCCGACCAATTACCATAGAGAAAACTACAAATGGAACATTCCAAATTCTGAGTTTTCTTTCCTTAAGCTACAATAAAAACAATATGAACCCAAAAATAAATGAAAATAAATGACAAAGAAAATAATTGAAAATAATTGAATCTAAATGTTTGAAGTATAAACTGAACCTTTAAAATCCTTTATTCATCCTGTGATAATCTACTATGAAATTTAGGAGCTCACCCAAAATTGAATTGAGCAACTAGACTGAATGATAGTTTTATCTGCATTTGCATAGTAAACCCCCAGTTAAGCATTCTGATCTTTTAAGTACTAAATAAAATATGGATCTCAGTGGGATGGAGAGTGAAAGAAGATTTTTTTTCCTATTCTCATGCACAGGAAAAATGAAATCATGTTTGCATTGCAAAAAGTAATTTGGAGTGAAAATCTGAAATTTGTTTATTACTGTGATTAACAAAAGGCAATTGCTGCTTGAGTCACACTTCTGTGATGTTCCTTAACACGTAAACTTTCCCTCCCATTTAGGTGACAGTTTTACACTTATTTTTATCCTATAGGATGAATTAGTAATCTTTTATTTGTGATTACCATGATGTCACTTAATTTCATATAATTTGTTTATAATTACTTGTTTCTTTGTTAAATTTGCCATCTATCTGACAATAGGGCTACTCTAGGCAGCTTACAATAATAAAAACAGAGAATTGTAACTGTAACTGTAGCAAGATAATGGAACAACAGATTAAACAATGGAAAAGAAAACAATGAGAATACAATGATATGAGAATAAAAGATGGATGGGTGGGGAGTCAGGAACAAGGGTTGAGAGGAGTTGCTATCAATCAAGTAGCCATAGTAGGTAGTTTTATCATATTTATTATAGCATGTTGTAAATATTTTCAAAATGTTATTTCAAAAATGCATGACAGTAATGACACTTCTCATATTAAAACTACATTATTATTGAGGTGGATTACTGTAGATATAGTTAAACCAGAAAAAGTTATATTGAGGTATTTTAAAGTATTTTAAGTACCGTATTTTCCGGCGTATAAGACGACTGGGCGTATAAGACGACCCCCTACATTTCCTGCTAAATTATAGGGTTTGGGCTATACTCGCTGTATAAGACTACCCCTCTTCCAACCCACACCAAATAAAAATTAAAAAACATCAGATTTGATTTTAATATGGTAATTTTAATTCAAATGCTTATTGCATGCAGGTACTTAGTAGGAAAACTGTCACTTATAAACATAAGGCTGTTTGTCATCAAACATGTAAACATAAAACAGTGCAAGTGGATTAAACATAATAATAATAATAATAATAATAATAATAATAATAATAATAATAATAATAATAATAATAATAATAATAATAATAAGAAGAAGAAGAAGAAGAAGAAGAAGAAGAAGAAGAAGAAGAAGAAGAAGAAGAAGAAGAAGAAGAAGTAGTAGTAGTAGTTGGAAGGGACCTTGGAGGTCATCTAGTCCAACTCCCTGCTCAGGCAGGAAACCCTATACCATTTCAGACAAATGGCTGTC
>JAKJMR010017716.1:868351-883807 GCA_024449315.1 Daboia siamensis | reverse complement strand
GTCTTATACGCCGGGTCGTCTTATACGCCGGAAAATACGGTAAGACTTTTTATTTTTATTTTATTTATTGCATTCACTTATAATTTACTTAAATAAATTCTTTGAATTGTGCTATGTAAGTAATAATTTATATTAGCTGTTAAGATATTATTATTATTATTATTATTATTATTATTATTATTATTATTATTATTATTATTATTATTATTTCCTCAAGGACACAAAATAAAACAATGTAGCATTTTGCCTTCTGATTCTTTAAGCCTGGAAACGGTATGGAAATCAGATTATTCTCATTTTGATAACAGTTCTGGTTCAGTGATTGGGTTGCAAGGTTAGGTAAAAAGATTCCTTTCTGAAATCAGAAGAGTGGAATAATAAGATAGAAATTATACTTAGAAGCATAATGAATAGAGATGAAACTAAATTCAACAATTTTTGAGGCTGAGAATAGTCAATGTTCAGAGTGCATAAAGTTATTGCATCAGCCTTAAAGAAATATTGTATATAAATTTATATATGACAATGTAGGAAGTTGCCTTATATCAAATTAAATTGTTGCTGTATCTAGCACTGTGCCTTTTCAGCTACCCTCAAGAGTTGCAGATAGAAATCTAATCAAACATTACCCAATGGCAGATGCTGAATTTAATCTTTGCATATCTCTGATTCTAAGTAATGAAACTCCTACACAGAAGCTTTGGGGCATCAGATTTAAAAGAATGTCACAAAATAACATCAGCAGCAAAAACAATACAGCCACCACAATAATTCTATCTTAATGAAATTGTAGCCATCTTAATTCATTTCTGAAAGCTCTAGAAAGTGATGGAGATTCCATTTTGGCCCTTGAACTTATCAGAACATATGGAAAAGAAATGTAAGGAGTCTTTCACTTTTTTTTCAAGAGCAAGATTACTGACAAATCTTATGGACTTATTTGTAATACATTTATACATGAATATTCAACTGAATATTCAACTGAAGCACCTTCCTTTAAAAGTAAAGCAATAGTAATTGTGGGGGTTGGAGAAGATGTCCAAAATGTTTCGACAAATGTTGGCAAGCTTTTCCTTCTTTATAGATAGACAATCTATCCCAAAAAAACAAGGAAGAGGAAAGCGGCTAAGAAGTTCAAATTCCGCTTGGAAAACTGAAATTCAGAGTTAGTCCCATCCTTAAATGAGAGGCTTTTATTATGGCTCAAGAAAGAGTCCAGTAGTATTGGAGCCTACACAGAAAGTAAGTCATTTGCTTCCCAGGCAGAAATAGCTTCTTATGGCTGGGAAAAATACATTTGCCATCAGGGAGGGTCAAGAAACATTTTTTTCTGTTGAGTTGTGGTATTCTAAGACCAGAGAGGTTGAATCTGTCAAATTTCAGTACTGAGAAGGGATCAATGGGCTGTCCCATTGTAATCATCTCTAGATCAGAAAGGGAGGAGAACTAAGAGCATAGTTTTCAGTCCTGTAGTTCACACACCTGGCAAAAGCCGGAATTGGGATGCTGCAGAGTAATTAATGGCTTAAATCACCTGCTCATATTCCTAAATGAATTTAAGATTCATTTCTTGAAATGTTTTGTATTTGCTAACTGCTAATAGACCATGCTTCAACAAATTATAGATTAGCATGATATGTTAAGCTCACAATTTAACCACATTAGAAAAATCATGGTCTTGATGGGTGGATCAAACTACATTATAAATGTATTAGGTAAAGGTTCCCCCACACATGCGTACTAGTCGTTTCCAACTCTAGGGGCCGGTGCTCATCTACGTTTCAAAGCCGAAGAGCCAGCACTTGTCCGAGGACATCTCCGTGGTCATGTGGCCGACATGACTGGATACCAAAGGCGCATAGAACGCTGTTACCTTCCCACCATAGTGGTCCCTATTTTTTTACTTGCATTTTTATGTGCTTTCGAACTGCTAGGTTGGCAGAAGCTGGGACGAGTAACAGGCGCTCACTCTGCTATGCGGCACTCGGGATTCAACCCGCCAAACTGCTGACCTTCTGATCAACAAGCTCAGCATCCTAACCCACTGAGCCACCGTGTCCCTCCTAAATGTATAAATAATTTACAAATGTATAAATGTATTACAAATAAATACATGGAAGAAAAATATCATAATGATAATTTCTGATTCTTTTACCATATTGCAGATGAATATTTAATCTTAACAAGGTGGTAAGAAAAAAGAACTAGCGCAACTATCAGCAAACTGAGGCAATGGTTCAAATTAACTCATATACAGTAATTAGATCATTAGGGAAATTTTACTGCAAAATGGAGAGGGCATTTGTAATTTCCATCTCAGGTATAATATATTAGGACAGCTGTCAATTCCTCTTAATAAATAATTCGTGTTGGAAGAAACCATTTCCAAGAGTTCTCTTTTCTTAAGATGTAGATTGAAGTGGGGTCCTTACATTATAGCCTTGAAATTATGCTAATGATTTTATAAGAAACTATAGCTCCAGATTTAGCTAAACACAGAAGCAAAGAAGATGGAAAGAAATTCTTCAATAAGCAACTTACTGCCTGTCTATTACAGAGAAAATCAAACAATAAGTTCCTTTAGGAAATTCAAAAATCCCAAAGGAGAATTAAGAAAAAAGAAATTGTCAAAACCGACTTTCCCTTTCCCCAAATTTTATACTGAAGGAAGGATGCAGGTTCTACATTTCTAAATTCATGCCTTGAAACTTGTTTTGCCTGTTTTTGAAAAGAGGAGATTGGAATGTTACAACATCATAGCCCTTCTTCCTTTTGCTTCCTCAAACATATTATCATTTACACCCATATAACATTAATACTTCCCAGTGAGCTTCCAGGTGCAAATCACAGGGAAAAGTTATAGAGCACAGGGCAAAGTTATTTGAGGACTGTCTGTTTTCAATTATTTATGATAATATGATTCAACAAGGGAGAATATACTCCAGGTCCTTTCCATTTAACAATATCAACTGATTGAACCCATAAGACATACCTTCTCTGTCACTGGTCTTGCCTTGTAATTTAGCACATTCCTTTCCCACAGGTAAGCAAGATCTGGATGGTCCCAAGCCTGGTAATCTTTTGTAAAGTTTTGAAGACTTGACTTTCCCCCCAGGCATTGGGCCAGGATGTCAGATGAGCCCATTTTAAGGGGTTTGTTTATTGTTGATCTATATGAACTCTTCCCCCATCCCCACTCAGTAGGATGTCTTAATCTTTGTTTGGATTACATGCAAATTGGATTAATAAATACTGCAATAAAAATATGAAATCCGGTTGAGATCTTGGAGTAGATAATAGAAATGCATAGTGTAACTCTCAGATCAGGAAAAAAAAAAAGAATCTGAATGGCCCTTTGTGGCTCTAGACTCTAGATTGCACACTATAGCTCTTTGGTTGATTTTGATTCTGATTCCCATCAAGTCATTTTTCAAGGTATTTCAGGTCTTCTAATGGTGCACCCGAAGCAACTGTAATTGAGTCATCTACTTCGCTGCTGCTGGTTTGTTTTTTCTTTCCTTTCCTTCCATATTTCCCAGGATTAGAACTTTCTCTAGGGAGCAAGATCTTTGCAAAAGTAACTGAACCAGAATAGAAAATAGTTTATAAGAGATCACTAAACATCTCACATAAGCTACCCTAATGTTCTGTGTTAAAGCTGAATTACATCATTTATATCCTGACTGGGTTCTTATCTAATTTGTTTGGTTAATAATCCAAACAATTAATAATTGTGGTTGTATCTCGGTTAGGATTATGAATGGGTAAAGCTATCATGATTGGTTAATCAAGTAAAACATAGTTAGATGTGTTATGCATACCCAATAAAAATTTAAAACACTAAATCTTAAGTATATATTCTGTAAATTAGATATATGGAGAGTATTCTAAAAAGCATGAATAAATTAATCTGATTTGGGGAATTTCTGCTTAATCAGTCTATCCAAATAACTCAATTATTCTTATACTGTGGTTTTTTTTTTTTTTAAAAAAAAAAAAGACAGATTAATGCAGATTGGATTGCTACTTTATGTTCCTGAACATTTCAAGGGGTTGCTCATGTTTGCATATCCATATTATAAGCGTGTCTTAGCATTTCTACAGGTTAATCATAACTGGAAGGCAACAGAATTTGTTCTTGCTTTCCAGAATTAAATATACATTATTGCAAATTAGTTCTGGCACAAAGGGATGCATAATGAAAACATCAGAGGAAATTAAAGTGCATCATCTGATAGGTTGCTCCATTAATTTGAAGGCAGAAAAAAAATGAAATAACTTTATCCCTGATATTGCATTGGAGATTTTGTGGGAAATCTTTCTTAGTGAAAAACTGTGGGTTCCCCTTTTCCCACATCTAAGCATTATGGCTAGCATGTTAAGTTGAAAGTCAATGTCTATTGGTATAATTGAGACTGCCAAAAAAGTTAAATTTTCATTCATAAAAATACCAAGTCACCGTTAATCAGCAAAAGAGATACATAAGATAAAAAGGCATTCACACTTAATTACTTAATTGGGTCAGCTGTCCAATCTTCTTTGTGTATCATTTATATCTTTTTAAAAACCAAGTATTACAAAGTGTGCGTATTATCTTGAATACAAGGATAAAAGAAACCTGACATATTTTGCAAAAGATGGGTTATTTAATTTTGCTGCTCATTTTCACCATTCCAAGGACATGTTCAAATGAAGAATATCATCCAGCTTCACTAAAATCAATTTTCCTTTTAACAGCAAATTCAGATGGGAAGGGCAGAGAGGACTGAATCAAAACATCTCCTCTGAGAAAAAAGAAGGAATCATCCCTAAAAACAGGAGGGCCCCATGGTTCGCTGAAGTTCAAGAAACCCCTAAGGAAACTAAAAACAATTTGATGAGACATACTGAGAAATCTATAGGTCTCTTAATGTCCTATGAAAAACCTGTGAGGGGAATGAATAGCTTCTATAAGAAAAAAAATGCTTCTATTTATTAATATGTTGCTTGAATGTTCAAGGAAAAATGGATGCACACAATGTACTAAGCTATGATTTATTTGGTTTGGGATTTGACTTAATATTCAAGTATGATTCAACCATCGTGGTTTATAAGGCAGGCTTAATGGCTTAGTATTATATGTAAATTAGCCATTATGCTTGTTTAATAAATATGTACTCAGTGTTTATATCCAGCAAAAAAAAGGTTTTTCTAAGCAGTTTCAATCCTCTCTAAAGAAAGCCCTGCTATAGCCAAGCTTGCTTAGCTACAACGAAGTGGTTTAATCACAAATTTCTTGGAGATATCAATCTGCAAATAATAAACATGTCACTAAAAAGTAGTAAAGATTTGGTATTGAAACAGTCTTGAATATACATTATGATTTGGAAAACTACCCTTAACTTAATCTTTGTAGCAAACTACTGGCAGCCAAATATTGTTGATATTGTTTAACGTTCAATTATTTTAAAGCTTATTGCTACAAATATCTACAGATATGATAGGTTTTTGTTTCTTTTATCATCCAAAGGGATTTGATATGCTGGGATATTAGTCCTGTTGGAACTGATCTATTTCAATTGATCAACAATTTTATCATAAACTCCAGATGCAAAACCATCTGTTGCAGTCCCTTTTTACACAGTGCAAATGCAATATTAGTGAATTCAGATCGGGAAGACTAAACATATATGTAGAGGTATGTGTGATGTGCCAGAAATACATCACTTAAAATTGTGCCTTATCCCAGTGCTGAAAAGAATTACATTAATCATTTGATATTCATTTCTATAACTTAATTCAATCACAAAGTTCTTGGGAAAAAACGTTTGCACCAACATTTTCCTTTTTCCTTAAAAAATAAAAAAGTCAATCGGTGTATTTTTATTCTGTGGTGTTAGCTATGAATCATTGTCCCTGGGCTGAGAACTTACAAAGGCCATGACATGTTTACATATTTAAGGCTTTGTCCGAATGCTGAAAATTAAGCCAAGTCCATTAAAACAGCTATTAACCTTTCAAAATGTCTTACCCAGAAAAAAGAGGGGAAAGGTGAAAGCAGCCGGAAAGAACAATAAAAAGTCACAAGAAGCTGAGCAGCAGGCAAAGAATGAGATAGTCTCCATTGTTTCATTTGTGCTCCATGAGAAATATACTTTCAAATCTCCCACTATCTGCCATGGTGATCCTTCTTTCCTTCCTTCCTTCCTTCCTTCCTTTCCTCCCTCCCTTCAATCATTCATTCCCTCCTTCCTTCCTATAGGAAGAACTGTTGAGGAACATCTTCTCTGGGTCCTGCTCTCTATAGTAAGAAGATTATTTCTATATTGTATTCCTCATCTAAGGAACAGCATTCATAGCGCTTGATAAAACTCTTGGTATCCTCCTCTCCACATCTGCATATATTAAGATATATTCTCTTCCAACATGTGTTCTCTCTACTCATCTTTAAAAAGCAAAAAGAAGTTTAGAGAAAGTTTATTTTTCATTTTTGGCAACTATTTAAAGCAGCTACATCTTTTCCTGTTGTTACATGAATGCACTGCAATCCTAAGGGGAAAAAAACTTATTTAAAGAATCGCAGATGAGTGCCATGTCAATATTCTGAAGTACATTTTTTACTTTCCAATCTGCACAGCATTGTTGTTATAGTTAAAGTTTTATCCCATTATTTATTTTTAAGCAGTTTGCAGTGAATCATGAATAATGCTAGCATGCGTGTGTATATACATGTTAATGTCTTAGTTTTAAGTTTGCATAGGTCTTTGAGATTTTGTGCAGTGGATGACAAAAGAAAGAAAGAAAGAAAGAAAGAAAGAAAGAAAGAAAGAAAGAAAGAAAGAAAGAAAGAAAGAAAGAAAGAAAGAAAGAAAGAAAGAAAAGGAAGCTCTGCAATCAGAATAAATATATCTTAAATTATTAGTTGAGCTAGCCTTTGATGAAATCCCATAGGTTTTTTAAATATTTGGATGATTTGTACCTGGAAAAGAGAATAGCAAGATGAATCTTAGCTAGGGTGGTTAGATTGCTATACAGATATGACAGTCAAATCCTGGGTTTACTATTGACAGCCATGTATAAATCTCAGATTAGAGTGTTATGCTAAAGCATTCTTTCTCTTTTCTTCTAAACTACTCCATTAAAATTCTTATGTATGAACCTGACAGCTGACATTTGCTTCTTCTATGAGGGCAGATTTAATCATGGTTATGACTTATTTTCATAATATATCTTCATCTGTATCAGCAAGGCCCAGATGGATTTAGCACTGAGAATGAATATTGTTATCCTGTGTGTAATTACAATCCTATTATAGTGACCTAATTTGTAAAAAATAGGAGTCTTTACTGGTTAAATTATCTTTACAATTGCAGATAGAGTCTCACTTTATGGGAAAATTGTTCAGGCAGGATGATCAATAGCATGAAAATGTGTTATGGCAATATGTGACAGAAAGGAAGGAATTACAATAGAAATAACAGATAAAATCTTCCAGTGTTTGATTAGCATTTTAATCAAAAATTCCTCCGATTTATCAAGTACTGAGGACTACATTCCATTCCAATCAATCATTTAATATATTTAAAATTACACAAGGGCCTGCAAAGTGCATCTCTGAAAGTAAGAAATGTTGGCTGTTCAAGTATGGAAGTGATTGCCTAGGATTTCACTACATTGCTCCTTGTCATCATTCACCACTGTCATTCCTGGCATCAACATGACAAAAGACAATGAACACAGACCTAACAGTCGACTGCTTTTGCCTCAGAAGACCTGTCCTAGTTTTGCAAGAAGATGAATAGCCATTCTGTTCAGTGAATCACTTTTGCATAGTTCTGCAAGAATGCTAAATTCAATGACCCTCCCTCCCTCCCATGTTTCTATAGCTACCGTGTTTTCCCAAAAAGTAAGACCTACCCTGAAAATAAGCCTAGCTTGATATTTTTGAGGTGGGCCTAATATAAGCCCTACCCCCAAAATAAGCCCTAGTTTTGGGGCGAGGAACATGCCTAAAAATCAAGTTAGGATGGAGGTGGAAGGGTGGAACTTACCATTGCAGCCAGGCCACCCATGGATCGACACTTGCCTTGCCTTGCCTGCATTTAAGAGCTGCAGAGCTGCAGGCCAGCACTCCATTCTCAGCTGCAGAATGAAGCTGCTCCTTCGTCTTCAAAAGTGGGCCAGCTGGGTGGGGGTCTCAGTGCTGCCACCACAATGTGAGTAGAAAAGACACACCCCCTCAAAAAAAATAAGACCTGATGCTTCTTTTGGAGGCAAAAAAAAAAAGTTCGGCTCTTATTTTTGGGGAAACACAGTATCTCTACCACCTCAGTGGGTTCCATAACTTCATGCCTGGACTGCTGCAATATGCTCGAAAAAAGTCTATGTGGAACTATGTGGAAGCTCTAATTGGAGCAGAATGCAGCTGTCAGACTATTAAATAGGATATTATATATGTCAAACCAATCCTTGATATCTCATACTTATTAAACGTGCTGATGCTGAGTAAAGTCTTGAATACAGGTAGTCTTCAACTTACAACAATTCATTTAATATTAATGTTACAACACTGGAAAAGTAACTTATGACTGTTTTTCACACGATCATCACAGCATCCCCATAGTCCCATGATCAAAATTCAGACCCTTGGCAACTGACTCATATTTACAACTGTTGCAGTGTGTCCTGGGGTCATGTGATCACTTTTTGCAACCTTCTGACAAACAAAATCAAAGGGGAAGCCAGATTCAGTTCACAACCCATGTTACTAATTAAACAAGTGATTCACCTAATAAATGTGACAAGAAAGTCATAAAATAGAGCAAAATTCACAACAATTGTCTTTGCTTAGCAATGGAAATTTTGAGCTCAATAGTGGTCATAACTCCAGAACTACCTGTATCCCAAGATTCAGATTTTAAAAGATGATTGTAATGTATTGGGCTTGATTGTAACACCACATGGTAAACTGGAGCTAGCTAACGGCTCCCAGCACCTCAGACACCCCGTCTCCAGTGCTGCTATTGGCTGCCCCTAGGCGGCAATAGGTTGCTTTAAACCTATTGGCTGCCGCCTAGGGGCCAGGCTATAAATTGCTGCAGCTGAAGCCCAGTTCTCCAGTTCAGATCCTGCAAGAAATGAACCATGTTCTTTGCTGAACTCACTCGCCTCATCTTCATTCCTGTGCAACGAACCCAGTACACAACACTGGCAACAAAGGTGGGATCCTGCTTCTCCATCGAAGCTGAAAGTCACTAGGGGAGAGGCAGCGCACACCTGGAGGGAAAACAAATTCCCCCCCACCTACGGTCAGCTGGCTAAGCTAGCGACCACATGCTCAGAGGACCAGTCCCTGGGCAACGGAGAGGCAGGAGCCAAAGACGCTGAGATCCAGCCGTGAAGACCAACAGAATGCCCAAGGTCCGAAGCCTGCAAGAATATGACATCAAGCAACCAGAAGGATGGTCCTCATACCTGTCCCAGGTCGAAAATTACCTCCGGGTGAACCAGGTCGCAGAGGATGGAGTAAACGCCACCATGCTGCTTTGTGTGTGTGGCCCAGCGATGTTCAATCTGGCCGAAAACCTGTTTGCGCCCACGCTGTTGGAATCCATCTCCTATGCCGAACTGAAGAAGAAGCTCGGACAACACTTCCAGCCGAAGATGTTGGTGATTGCTTGGTGCTACAGCTTCAAACAATGAATACAGCAGCCGGGAGAGACCGCATCCGAATACATCGTGGCCTTGAGACAGGCCACACACCTCTGTTGATTTTCAGACTTCGAAGAGTGACTTTGAGACCAGCTCATCTGCGGCCTCCGCAACAGAGAGCTGCAGCAAAAACTTTTTGCCAGAGAGGTTCTGACATTTGCAGATGCCCAGAATGAGGTTATGGTGGACGAAGCTGCTGGTGGAGCCATCTGAACAATCTGGCCTGCCAAAATGACGCGACTTGAAGAAGCTGTTCACCATGAGGACACCAAACTCACCAAGGAATCAGAAGAAGACGCTGAAGTTGACAAGCTGCACAGACAGCCCGACAACTAGCACCGCAGCAGCAAGCAACAAGAGACTCCTTACAAGGCAGATCTCTTACCTAGATGTCCAGGTTGTGGCAGCCACCACCAACGCACGGACTGCAGGTTCTGCTCAGCCATGTGCCGGGCCTGCGGCAAAACCGGCCACATCGCAGCAGTATGCAGAGCTCGCCAGAGGGACCAGCCATCAAAGCACCAGTCAGATCTGACCAGGAGAGGGACCAGGGGCCCCTGGGCCATTCAGCATGGGGTTTTGTGCAAGCTGCAGAAGTGTCCTGGGGCCCAATGCCCCCTCAGACCAAAATTTAGACTTCAGGTGGAGCTGCAAGGTGACCCCTATAAAATGGAATTGGACACAGGCTCAGCCATTTTCATTATTTCTCTGGACACATTTAATTTTGTGTGCAGTGGCAGGAGAAAATGGGCCAAGCTAAGGCCCTTCGAAATAATTTTAACAGATTTTCAAAACACTAAAGTCACAGTCAAGGGTGAAGCTACCTTGGCTGTTAAATTTAAGGGATTTTTTGGGCACCTGGATGTTATTGTAGTAGGGGGCCAGAGAATGAAATTAATTGGACTCGGCTGGTTTGATGCATTAGGCATCCAAGTAACGGGTATCAACTGGACACAAGTCGCGAATCTAGCATCAGTTTGTGAGGACTTTGCAGACGTATTTGATTCAGCCCTAGGAACTTACACAGGCCTGCCTATAATGTTCAAGCTAGACCCCAATGTGGTCCCCATTAGAATTAAGCCTTGAAGGGTTCCCTTTGCCCTCAAACACAAAATTGACACGGAAATAGACAAACTTGTAGAACAGGGCGTTTTGCAACCAGTAGATGGTGGAGAGTGGGAAACTCCTATTGTAACAGCACTTAAGGCCAATGGGGAAATTGGAATATGCACAGACTACAAATGCACAATTAACAAAGCCCTTAAGCAACACACATATCCTGTCCCAGTGGTGAGCCACATGTTGGCATCTTTGCAAGGGGACACCAATTTCGCAGTTAAATTTGGCACAGGCCTATCAGAAACTGCTGGTTGACAAGGCCACGCCTGCAGCTCAGATGATCGTGACTCATAGGGGGCATTCAAAGTGAAGTGATTGCAATTTGGGGTCAATGTAGCCCCAGGCATTTTTCAGGGAATCATGGAATGCATACTTAAAGGCATTCAGGGTGTTTGCCCTTATTTTTTTAATTTTTTTTATTACATTTATATCCCGCCCTTCTCCGAAGACTCAGGGCGGCTTATAAGCTTAGCAGTAGCCTTCATTCTATGTATATGCCTGCTTGTTAGGGCTTTCACACACACCCCAACCGGCATTATTACAAAGTCAGCTTATTGCCCCCAACAATCTGGGTCCTCATTTTACCTACCTCGGAAGGATGGAAGGCTGAGTCAACCTTGAGCCTGGTAGGATGCGAACCTGCACTAATTGCAGGCAGCTGGTGTTACTTAAGGAGGCATTAGCCCTCTGCTCCACCAAGGCTCAGTTATTTTTAACGATGTGCTTATTGCCAGAGAATCCACAGAGGTGTTAGCTAGGAGGCTCAGAACATCCTACCATATCATCTGCTAGCTATACAGAAAGGCTATGTTAAATGTTTGCAAGAAACAGTTGTCACAACAATTTTGAAAATGATTCAAAATCTAAGGGCTTTGAAGATTCTCCAGACCCTGAAAGTTTGATCTGTTTCAGCACCAATGTTTCATTGGGAAATTTGGGGTCTAGACTGGTAGAAGTACTAATTTGTTTTCTTTTTGTAAAATATTGCAACCAGGGTCAATCTAAATAGTTGTTGTTGTTGTTAGTTGCGAAGTCATGTCCAACCCATCGCGGCCCCATGGACAATGTTCCTCCAGATCTTCCTGTCCTCTACCGTCTTCTGGAGTCCATTGAAGCTCATGCCTACTGCTTCAGTGACTCCATCCAGCCACCTCATTCTCTGTCGTCCCATTCTTCTCTTAGCCTCAACCTTTCCCAGCATTAGGCTCTTCTCCAGTGAATCCTTCCTTCTCATTAGGTGGCCAAAGTATTTGAGTTTCAACTTCAAGATCTGGCCTTCTAAAGAGCAGTCAGGGTTGATATCCTCTAGGACTGACCGGTTTGACCGCCTTGCAGTCCAAGGGACTCACAGGAGTCTTCTCCAGCACCATAGTTCAAAGGCTTCAATTCTTTGGCGCTCAGCCTTTCTTATGGTCCAGCTTTCACAGCCATACATTGCAATTGGGAAGACCATAGCCTTGACTATACGCACTTTTGTTGGCAGGGCGATGTCTCTGTTTTTTAGTGTGCGGTCTAGATTTGACATGGCTTTCCTCCCGAGGAGCAAGCATCTTTTAATTTCTTGGCTGCAGTCCCCATCTACAGTGATCTTGGAGCCCAGGAAATAAAATCTGTCACTACCTCCATTTCTCCCCCATTTATTTGCCAGGAATTGAGAGGGCCAGATGCCATGATCTTGGTTTAATCCCTTTAAACAAATGTAATTAGTTTTACCCCTTTAACTGTGTCTGACTGTGGCTTTTAGAAAGTTTTCTTTGAAGGTAAACTGGCTTAATTTAAAGTTGGAGCTTTCAGTCTAGAATTGCAACATTGTGACACTGAGGCAGCTTAAAGAGGAAAAAACAGAGTTTGTGTTTCTTTATTTTATTTTCTTGCTTTGCACTTGATTCCTGTGTCTTTAAGGGTACAGGGAAGGGATTGGGGGGTGCATTCTTACCATGCTGTGGAAGAGCTCAGAAGGGAGACAGGAAGAAGGGCCGACCAGCTAGCTCATGAGTCTACAAATTTAGCAACTTTAAGACCTGTGGACTTCATCTCTCAGAATTCCTCAACCAGTCATGAGGGCTGAATAATTCTGGGAGTTGAAGTCTACAAGTCTTTAAAGCAGACATGTCAAACACAAGGCCCTGGGGCCAGATCCGGCCCGCGAAGTGGTTTCATGTGGCCCACGAAGCCATCCTGGAAACAGTGAGGGAACGGCCCCCATTGCCTTGGCCCTGGCCCAGAGACCCTCCTTCTGCCAGAGACCCCCAGATCTGTCCCACTCCTGCCCAGGCCCCCATAGGCACCCTTGATGCGAACGATGTAGAGCTGGCCATGCCCACCCAGTAGGCCATACGCACTCTAGCCACGCCTACCCAGTAGACCACGCCCACCCAGGCCACACCCACCCGGCCCTCTGAGGGCAACCGCAATGCTGATGCGGCCCTCAATGAAATTGAGTTTGACACCCCTGCTTTAAAGTAACAAGTTTAAAGACCCCTGAACTAGCAGGTAGTGGTGCATATTAATAAACCTGGATAAATTCTTCATACATTTTACAGTGCAAAGGGAAAGTGATTCAGCAAAGGGACAGTCACGGAAGGAATTAAAATTGGTACTTTTTTTCTCCAGTTTGTAATATTTTATTAGATTATAGAACAAAATACAAAAGCAAATAGTGGGACATAGTAGGGAAGAAAAAGGGGGAAAAGTGAGGGGGAAAAGAGAAAAAGAACATACTTCCTCTGTTGCAGTGAAAGGAAGCATTAACATTGAACCTCAACTTTTTACTTTTCCATAATATTATAAACTAGCCATTTCTATAACAATAAATGAATCTAACCATTAAAACCCAAAATCCCCCCCCCCCCTTTTTTTTTTTTTAGTCATCAAGTTTTTGACACCTTGCTAAGCACCTAAAAGTGGTACAATCTGTGAAAAGGTTGAAAAGCCCTGGTCTAGGGAATCTTAAATCTAAAATTTAGACTACTCGACAAGTAGTCCTCAATGGCACTACATCCACAAGGAGAGAAGTAAGCAGTGGGGTACCACAAGATTCTATCTTAGGCCCAGTAATCTTCAATATCTTCATAAATGAGGAATTAGATCAAGGAATTGAACAGGAACTGTCAAATTTGTGAGGACAGTGAGGACAATTAACCAGTGGAACTGCTTGTCTCCAGAAATTGTGGGTGCTCCATCACTGGAGATTTTTAAGGAGAGGCTAGACAGTCACCTGTTTGAGATGGTATAGGTCCTCCTGCTTGAGCAGGGGGCTGGTCTAGAAGACCTCCAAAGTCCCTTCCAGCTCTATTCTATTCTAATTACATAGAACATTTGCAATTTAAAAAGTAGGTAATATGTTGTCAGAGATGTGCCAATTTTGTTTTTTAAAAAAGCAATATTACATGTAATTCTAAAATTCATGGAGGTGGAAAGAAAAGCATATGAAAACTTCACTGTTATAAAAGAATCTTCACTCATCTGGTTGATCCTTGTAACCTATAAGGCAAGAGTAAAATTAGCCTGCTCACAGAGGATGTCTCAGACTGCAGCTGTCTTTTAACATCTACCTAGAATCAGTCTTCCTAATCTTTGACCATTCTGGTATAGTAAGAATTCTGTAATTTTTAATTCCAAACTTTTGGAGAACACAGGGTGGAAAGTGTGGTTGGGGAAACTTCAAACAGTCATTAAGCAATCAGTCATTAAGTAATGACAACCTGTATAGTTACTGTTATGTACTGGGCTCTTGTGAAATACCATGTGGGTTGCTGGAGCAGCTAACAGCTCTCCAGAAACCCAGACTACAAGTCTCCTGTGCTGCATTTGCCTATCTCCAGGTGGCAATAGTTGATTCAAACCTATTGGCTACTGCCTATGGGCTAGACTACATATTGCAGCTAGTTGCAGGCATTTCCCCAGTACAGTTCCAGCAAGAAATAAACAATGAGTTACCCTGTACTCAGGACTTTTTTTCTCATAGAACGCTCAGAATGGCGTTCCGGCACCTTTTTTTTGGGAAAAAAAAACTTTTTCAACAAGCTGTGTTCAGATTGCCAGGAGCACGAATCGGCACATGCTGAGAAATGCCGATCTCATGCTCCTGCAATCTCCCTTGCTCGATTTTAGCTTCCCTTGCTACAAGAGAAAGCAGGCTGAAACGGAGCAAGGGAGATTGCCAGGAACGCAAATCGGCTGATCTCGCTCGTGCTGCTGCAATCTCCCTCACTTCATTTCAGCCTGCTTTCTCTTGTAGCAAGGAAAGCTGAAACCGAGAGAGGGAGATTGCAGCAGCACGAAATCAGCTGATTCGCGTTCCTGGCAATCTCCCTTGCTCTGTTTCAGCTTGCTTTCTGCACGAGAAAGCCGGGCCGTAGGGCCGCCTCTGCGGGTACTGCTCTAACGTAGAGAGGGAAGGACAAAGAGGGAGGGAAGGAAGAAAGAAAGGAAGGAAAGAAAGAAGGGACGATGGGAGAGGGAGGGAGAGAAAGAGAGAGAGAGAAAGAGAGAGAAAGAGGGAGAGAAAGAGAAAAAAATAGGGAGAGAGAGAGAAGGAGAAAGAAAGGGAGAGAAATAGAGGGAGAGAAAGAGGGAGAGGGAAAGAGAGAGGGAGAGAAAGAAAGAAAGAAAGAAAGAAAGAAAGAAAGAAAGAAAGAAAGAAAG
>JAKJMR010017716.1:831166-868341 GCA_024449315.1 Daboia siamensis | reverse complement strand
AAGAAAGAAAGAAAGAAAGAAAGAAAGAAAGAAAGAAAGAAAGAAAGGGAGAGAGAGACAAGGAGAAAGAAAGAGGGAGGGAAATAGAGGGAGAGAGAGAAAGGGAGAAATAGAGGGAAAGAAAAATAGGGAGAGAAAGGGAGAGAGAGAGGAGAAAGAAAGGGAGGGAAATGGAGAGAGAAAGAGGGAGAAATAGAGGGAAAGAGAAAAATAGGGAGAGAGAAAAAGAGGGAGAGAGAGGAGAGAGAAAGAAAGAGGGAGGGGGAGAGTGGGAGAAAAAGAGAAGGAGAGAGAGAAATTAAATTAATAACATGATTGTTAAGTGAATCTGGTTTCCCCACTAACTTTGCTTGACAGAAGGTTGCAAAAGGCGATCACATGACCCTGGAACAATGTGCCTATCATAAATATGAATTGATTGCCAAGCATCCGAATGTAAATCACATGACCCTGGGGATGCTGCAACGGTCATAAGTGTGAAAAATGGTCATAAGTCACTTTTTTCAATGCCGTCGTAACTGAACAGTCACTGGGCGACTGGTGGTACTCGGACATTGCCTTGTCCTAAAAGTGGTGCAATGGATGAAAAGGTTGAAAAGCCCTGTTTTAGTATACCGGTACTATTTGGTTCAGAATATTTTTTTTCTTGTTTTCCTGCTCTAAAAACTGGGTGCGTCGTATGGTCAGGTGCATCTTATGGTCCGAAAAATATGGTAGTTCTTGCCTTGCTCAGCAGTGCAGGTTGATCCCTTTCCATTGTCGCACCCTTCCTTTCCTCACACAGCCTGTTACTTGACCACAAAGAGCTGCTGCCCAGCACATTAGATCACAATAAATTACTGGTTGACCTCTACCTTCTGGAGTGTTCAGTTTCTAATTTTATGGCCTGTATCAATCAGATTATTGAATGGTGTCTGAAATGCAGCCATCTAACACAGAAATCCAAGCCACATGGAGTGGAGCCTTAAGAGCCAGACTAGAGTTTACAGATGCTCACTTTTCATAAACTAAATCCTTGGCCAGGAGGCAGAATCATACATCTCCTTCCTTGTGATCAGAGTTACTGATAAAACACACTATGCAAATACACAGATCTGGGTCAGTAAAGAATCCATATAGATAGTCTGACAGTATTTCTTATTTCTTTGAATCCACAACTAATCTTTGAATTGGACAGCATATCATATACCTGTATCTGATATTATTACAGAGTTATAAAATAGACTGCTGTCACTAAATAATTATATGAGATTCTAGATCTATCAGCCCAGTTCATCGCAGGTCTGAACTCCCATGCAGTGAAAAGGAGAGGGGTTGCAACTTCTGTTTGTAGTTATCCACATTTCTGCACACTGAGATAATCGGCCATCGTACAAATAAAGAGCCTATCATGCTTTTATATTTATATATGGAACAGATAAAGGTAAAGGTAAAAGTTCCCCCACACATGCGTGCTAGTCGTTTCTGACTCTAGGGGCCGGTGCTCATCTCCGTTTCAAAGCTGAAGAGCCAGCGCTTGTCCGAGGACGTCTCCGTGGTCTTGTGGCCGGCATGACTAGACGCCAAAGGCGCACGGAATGCTGTTACCTTCCCATCGTAGTGGTCCCTATTTTTCTACTTGCATTTTTACGTGCTTTCGAACTGCTAGGTTGGCAGAAGCTGGGACGAGTAACAGGCGCTCACTCTGTTACGCGGCACTTGAGATTCGACCCACCAAACTGCCGACCTTCTGATCGACAAGCTCAGCATCCTAACCCACTGAGCCACCGCATCCCCATATGGAACAGATACATTACCTGAAACTTTTGGAATGTGTAAAAAATTTGAACCAGCCCAGAAACTCATTTCCCATTGTTTGTGTATATAGAAAGTAAACCCTGAAATAGATTTGGAAAGAGCAAAGACTTTGATTAAATGGAAATGTTGCTAAGCATAGAACTGTTGAGTTAATTTGCAGCTGTTTCTGCTCTTTTCTTTTTATGTGCTTATGATTTTAAATCATATTTTAAAATCAGCCAAATCAGGAATAAGATTGTGACTGAAAGAATACTAATTCTGAAAACGTTAAATTTAGCTTTAGTGTAATTTGCTTGTTTACTGTAGCTAAAACAAAATTATATTTCTAAAGCATTGGTTTGGATCATTGGAAAGAAAAAAGATTTAATATTTATGATTCAAAAATATAAATATGTGAGAAACATGTTTTTAAAGACCTTTGCAGCTTGTTCTCATATATACCTTGCCACAAAGGAATAACTAAAATTATGAAATTCAGAATATACCAAGCTTCCCTCCCATGGACAGAAGACAATCCATGGCAAATGTGAATCAGTAATCCATAGTTTAGCAGCAATAATAAATCTAATTATGCTATGCATATTTAAGTTAGCCAAACCCTGGAGCAGTGGTAGCAATCTTCTATCACAATGGCAAGCCCTTTAAGATTATGTTTTTAAAGAAACAATGGAACCCCTGGCAGAGGCACTGGAAATATAACTTGTTAAGTGTAAAAGAAATGAATGTCAACTTCCATGCATTCCCTCAACTTCAATGTTCGCTACTAAAAAAACTAGGAAACTTTAAAAGAAACTATAATTGTAGAACTGATTTTTTTTACTTTTTTATTTTTAGTGTAAAAGTGTGACACCAAATTAAAACATGAAAAAAATCACCAATTACTTTTCAACAACCTGTCCTGCTAACAAAAAGGACAGAATATCAACAGGCACGACAGAACACACAGAAATGACAATGCCTGTTAATATATCTGATCTTGATTAGCAGAGCCAAACTGCAAATGACTGGCCAGACTGCTGGACCTATGAGCAAAAAAAAGATTTTTGTTTGAAGAATGACTGGCTCTATGCTTGTAACATGAAACTTGGCTGTACGCCTTGTAAAAAAGTTGGAACTCTTGGTGTTGAGTCAAAAATGGGTATGAAAGTTTCCAAAGAATGGATTAACAATGAGATAACCTATTCTGGCACAGATAGGAAGCAACAGTTGACCTCACTTCGGAAAAAAAAAATTGATCACAGAGAATCTGCTGCACATAAAGCAGCATTAAAAATAGTTGCTGAAAGCGAAAAAATGACTCTTGAGAATGTTTTTTTAACATCATTATCTCGTGAAAAAATAATAACTGGAAAAATTTTTCGAACTGCATATAAAGTAGCAAAGGAAAATCAATCATTCAATCATTTTGAAAATGAAATTGATCTGCAAGAACAGAACGGAATTGATTTGGGTCGTATTCTTCATTCTACAAATGCATGTATTAACATTGTTAATCATATAAGTGAAGAAATGAGGAAAATTGTAGTTAAAGAAATTGTTCGATCCAATAATAAAATTTCATTGATAATTGATGAATCAACCACAATAAGCAAAAAAAACTACCCTCATAGTATTTGTTCGATGCTGTATCAAAGGTATGGGAATGAATGCACCAGTAAATTTTTTTGGACTTGTTAGAACTTGAAAAAGTAACAGCAGAAGGAATATTTGATTCCTTACTCCAATGTCTTTACTCTTATGGGATGACAGAAGATTATTTGAAAAAATATTTGATTTCTCTGGCATGCGATGGCGCCGCTGTGATGATGGGATGTAAAAGTGGAGTGAAAAAATTGCTGTCAGAACGTTTTCCTTCTATTATAGTTTGGCATTGTGCTAATCACAGACTAGAATTATCAGTAGGTGATGCTGCCAAGGAAACTTCAGGAATAAATAGATTCCAATCATTAATTGATAAACTGTATGTCATATATCATACTTCACCAAAGAATAGTAGTGAGTTGCATTCATGTGCAGAATTACTGGGGACTGAGCTGCTGAAAATTGGAAGAATTTTAAGTACCCGATAGGTGTCATCTAGTTTGCGTACAGTTTTGGCTGTATGGAATAATTTTGAATCCCTTGTGTATCATTTTGAACAAGTAATGCATGATCCTACAAGAGATAAAAATGATAAACGCACTTATGATGGCTTGAAAAGAAAAATAACATCTACAGAATTTTTATTGGACCTAGGATTGAGGTGTGATGCTCTCCAAGAATTGTCAGATTTAAGTTTGGATCTACAGGACCACAACATCAACTTGTATAAGGCAAATAAGAAAATAAAAATACTGGTACAAGTTTTTGAAGAAAGAAGACAGAACTTTGAGCCCTATTATAAATGTGCTGTTGCTGCTGATCTTTGCTTTCGTGGAGTTTTACTTCACAAAAGAGATTCAAGAAAGGATCCTCCCATTGACCCAAGTATATTTTATACAAAATTGAAAGAGTCAATTGAAAAAAGATTACTTGATAGCAAAGACGATGAGTTGGCATATTGGTCTCCCGTACTTGATCAAAAACATTGGCCTGAAGATGGTAATACTCAACTGACATTTGGAGAAGTGGAAATTAGAAACTTATCAATCAGACTGCAACTAAATGAAAGAGAAATGTTTTGTGGATTCCGTGAATACATTCTCGAAAAGTCATATCCAGAAAAACTGTTGCATTTGATACGGACTCTGAATACCATTCCTATTTCTTCAAATGAATTGAACGTGGGTTTTCACAGATGAATCTAATTGCCACCTCAACAAGAGCTTCGTTAAAGACTAAGACAATTTCAGCACTTTTGTTCATCAAATTTGTCGGACCACCTCCGAGACTTTTCAATCCTTCAAAGTACGTTGATCTGTGGTTACTCAGAAGACGACATTCAGCCATAGATACTAAGAGCAAGGAAAGGAGTTGAGAACATTTGCCAGATGAGAATTGAACAAAAGTTTGGAATTATCTATGAACATTTGCCTTAAATACAATAAATTAAATGTATATTAAGAATTAAATATATAATTGTTTAATTATATAAATAAATATATAAATAAAATTATATAAATAAATAACAAGATGAGAGTTCTGGCACCTTTTTTTTTAGAAAAAAAGCCCTGCCTGTACTCAGTTCAACGTCTTCATTCCTGCGCCAAAGAACCCGCTATTTAACAGCAGTGACGAAGGTGGGATCCTGCTTCACTGAATAAAGACCTGAAGTCTTCGAGGGAAAGGCAGCACACACCAGAGGGAAGAGGAATTCCCCCCCTCTCTCAAGGTCGGCTAGCAACTACGCTACCAACCTCGTGCTCAGTGGACTCATTCCCTGAGCCTGAAGCAGGATCCTGAAGAACACAGGAACCAGCAAGAAAGAATGCTGAAGGTTGGCAAATTGCGAGAATTCAACGTGAAACACCTGGAGGAATGGCCATAATATGTATCACAAGTAGAAAACTACCTCAGAGCCAATCAGATCACAGAAGAAGGACTGAAGGCTGCAACGCTATTCTGTGTGTGCAGCCCAGCAACCTTTGATTTAGCCGAAAACCTTTTTGCGCCGACACCAATCGAAGCAGTCTCCTACGCAGATCTCAAAAAGAAGCTAACCGGGCACTTCCAGCCCAAGATGTCTGAAATGGCTTGGCGGTTCAAGTTCAACCAGAGTGCAGCTTCCCAGGAAGTCAGCATTGCAGTTCATAGCAGGCCTAAAGCAGGCCACACGCCTATGCAAATTTTCAAATTTAGAAGAGCGACTATGACAGACATGTCAAACACAAGGCCCAGGGGCCAGATCCGGCCCGCGAAGTGGTTTCATGCGGCCCGCGAAGCCATCCTGGAAACAGTGAGGGAACGGCCCCCACTGCCTTGGCCCTGGCCCAGAGACCCTCCTTCTGCCAGAGACCCTCAGATCTGTCCCACTCCTGCCCAGGCCCCCATAGGCACCCTTGATGCGAATGATGTAGAGCTGGCCACGCCCACCCAGTAGGCCATATGCACTCTAGCCACGCCCACCCACTAGGCCACACCCACCCAGGCCATAGCCACCCGGCCCCCTGAGGGCAACCACAATGCTGATGCGGCCCCCAATGAAATTGAGTTTGACACCCCTGGACTATGAGACCAGCTCATCTGCAGCCTACAGGACAGAACGTTTCAGCAGAAACTATTTGCTAGGCCAAATTTAATGTTAATATTACCTGGATGTAATAGTAGTAGGGGACCAGAGAACGAGTCTCATTGGACTTGATTGGTTTGATGCCTTAGGTATTCAGATTACTGGCATAAACTGGACACAAACTGCAAACGTCATGTCAGTGTGCGAGGAATACGTGGATGTTTTTGATTCAACCCTTGGAACATACACAGGCCCGCCTATCTCATTTAAGCTTGATCCCAACATAGTTCCAATCAGGGTTAAGCCTAGTAGGGTCCCCTTTGCCTTAAAACGTAAAATTGATTCCGAAATTGATAAGCTTGTAGAACAGGGCATGTTATAGCCTGTTAGTGGTGGGGAGTGGGAAACTCCTATAGTCACTCCACTTAAAACCAACCCAGTGGACTGGGTAGACATTGGGGACAAATGAGCTACATGATTCATGTACTGAGCAATCAGGCCCAGCAGCTGCAGGACTACTGAGTAAAAAAGTTTCCTTACCCAACAGAAATATACAAAGATTGAAAACAAAGAAATAATATATTATTATAAATCAAATCTATCAAGAAGAAGATATTTGAAAAAAAATTAACAAGTTTCTGAAAGAACAACATTCAGAACCAGAAATAACAGAATGGAAACTAACAGATTAACACTGACTTATAATACAAGATAAAGAATTCACAGATGCATACTTGGAAGATCTACCCAGGAAAAAGAAACCAAAGCCTTCCTAAAAGTAGCTCAGACCATAAATGAAAACCTTCTTTTTTACTTTCTTCTCAGAAAGAACAAAGCCCTCTAAAAAAAGAATTAAAACAAAAACTGGATATCTAAAATGACACAAAAACAACAGAATAAGGTTGCTTGCATTGTTCCAAAGAAAGAGCTAGCACAAATATCAAGAGATGTCAATACTGTAATATAAATATAAGCTTCAGCTCACCAGAAGAATCAAACCAAGTAATGTGTAGGACAGCTACAGTTATATTTGTATATCTGGGATGCATAATCAATAATCACACAACCACACAAAACAAAGCCAAACAGTACACCACCAAAATGGAAGATCAGGCTGGAAAATAAGATCAGCAAGCTAATATCAGATGGAAGCAAGCTAGAACAGATGAAAGAAAAGAAACTGGAGAACAAGACCAAAGAATATTCAATCAAAAAACATTGCATCTTGGATGCAATCCTGAGACATCCGGAACATCACTTGAACACCATTGGCACTGACAAAATCACCATCAGTCAGTTGCAAAAACAGCTTTACTTGGAACAGCTTACATCACATAAAACCATGAAACAACATCTGCCTATCCAAAGTCCTTGGAAAGAATTCCATAGGTGATAAATGCCAAATCCAGTCTAAACTTCCAGCTGACTATGCAACCAACTCTAATAATACACTATATTTTTATTCATGTCATTTTGATTGTCAGCCTTTAATTTTGTTCACTAATTTCATTTGCTAAGTTTCTTTTTAGAAACTCCATTCACTTGATAATGATCACAATGATAATATTAATTAGGTCTGTCTTCTTAAATGATAGGGGCTACTTGGTTACTGGCCACATAATTGTTGACTCTTGGTGAAGTGTTTGAGGGATCTCCCCCATTTCCCTTTACAACTAAATATAAGATAGAGCCCCTTCATGGATTACTGTCTTGTCGTGGCGAAGGGGCTTGCGTAATTCAATGAAGCTATGAGCTATGCCATACAGGGTCACCCAAGATGGACAGGTCATAGCAGAGAGTTCTGAAAAAACGTGATCCACTGGAGAAGGAAATGACAACCCACTCCAGTATCTTTGCCATGAAAACCCTATGGACAGTATCAAAAGGCAAAACAATATGACGCTGGAAGATGAGCCCCTCAGGTCGGAAGGCGTCCAATATGCTACTGGGGAAGAGCAGAGGGCTAGTACTAGTAGCGCCAGAAAGAATGAAGCAACTGGGCCAAAGCCGAAAGGACACTCAGCTGTGGATGTGTCTGGTGGTGAAAGGAAAGTCCGATGCTGTAAAGATTTTTTTCTCCATAGGAACATGGAATGTAAGATCCATGAATCAAGGAAAGCTGGACGTGGTCAAACAAGAGATGACAAGACTGAACACCGACATCTTAGGTATCAGCGAACTAAAATGGACAGGAATGGGTGAATTTAATTCAGATGACCATGAGGTATACTACTGCGGACAAGAATCCCTCAGAAGAAATGGAGTAGCCTTCATAGTCAATAAAAGAGTAGGAAAAGCAATACAGGGATACAATGCTCAAAATGACAGAATGATCTCAGTTCGAATCCAAGGCAAATCATTCAATATCACAATAGTCCAAGTCTATGCCCCAACCACAGGTGCTGAAGAGGATGAAATTGACCAGTTCTATGAAGCCCTACAGCACCTTATAGAACTAACACCCAAAAATGATGTCCTTATCATTATGGGGGATTGGAATGCTAAAGTAGGAAGCCAAAAGATAACTGGAATAACAGGCAAGTTTGGCCTTGGAGTACAAAATGAAGCAGGGCACAGGCTGATAGAATTCTGTCAAGAGAATACGATGGTCATAGCAAACACTCTTTTCCAACAACCCAAGATACGGTTCTACACATGGACATCACCAGACGGTCATCACCAGACGGTCAACAGAAATCAGATTGACTATATGCTCTGCAGCCAAAGATGGAGAAGCTCTATACAGTCAGTAAAAATAAGACCAGGAGCTGACTGTGGCTCAGACCATGAGCTTCTCGTTGCAAAGATTAGGCTTAAACTGAAGAAAGTAGGGAAAAGCACTAGGCCACTCAGGTATGAATTAAATCATATCCCTGTTCAATATACAGTAGAGGTGACAAATAGATTTAAGGAATTAGATCTGATAGACAGAGTGCCTGAAGAACTAGGGACAGAGGTTCGCAACATTGTACAACAGGTAGCAACCAAAACCATCCCAAAGAAAAAGAAATGCAAGAAAGCAAAATGGTTGTCTGAGGAAGCTTTGCAAATAGCTGAGGAAAGGAGGGAAGCGAAAGGCAAGGGAGAAAAAGAAAGATACGCCCAATTGAATGCAGAATTCCAGAGAATAGCTAGAAGAGATAAGAATGCCTTCTTAAATGAAGAGTGCAAAGAAATAAAAAAACACAACAGAATAGGGAGGACCAGAGATCTTTTCAAGAAAATTGGAGAGATGAAGGGAACGTTTCATGCAAAAATGGGCATGATAAAGGACCAAAATGGCAGGGACATAACAGAGGCAGAAGAGATTAAGAAGAGGTGGAAAAATTACACAGAAAAACTATACAAAAATGAGCTTAACGTCTGATAATCACAATGAGGTGGTCACTGACCTCGAGCCAGACATCCTAGAATGTGAAGTGAATTGGGCCTTAGAAAAGCTGAGCAACAACAAAGCTAGTGGAGGTGACAGTATTCCAGCTGAGCTATTCAAAATCTTAAAAAATGATGCAGTAAAAGTGCTACACTCAATTTGCCAGCAAATTTGGAAAACTCAGCAGTGGCCACAGGATTGGAAAAGATCAGCTTACATTCCAATTCCAAAGAAAGGCAGTGCCAAAGAATGTTCAAACTATCACACCATTGCACTCATTTATCATGCTAGTAAAGTTATGCTTAAAATCCTACAAGCTAGACTCCAGCATTATGTGGAGAACTACCAGAAGTACAGGCAGGATTTCAAAGAAGCAGAGGAACTAGAGACCAAATTGCTAACATATGCTGGATCATGGAGAAAACTAGACAGTTCCAGAAAAACATCTACTTCTGCTTTATTGACTATGCTAAAGCCTTTGATTGTGTGGATCATAACAAACTGTGGCAAGTTCTTAAAGAGATGGGTGTACCAGACTATCTTATTTGTCTCTTGAAAAAGCTATATATGGGCTAAGAATCAACAGTGAGAACTGGACACAGAACCACTGATTGGTTCAAAATTGGGAAAGGAGTCCGGCAAAGCTGTATACTGTCACCCTGCCTATTTAACTTATATGCAGAGCACATCATGAGAAAGGCAGGGCTAGATGAATCAAAAATTGGAATTAAGTTTGCCGGAAGAAATATCAACAACCTAAGATAAACAGATGATACCACTCTAATGGCAGAAAGTGAAGAAGAACTAAAGAGCCTCTTGTTGCGGGTGAAGAAGGAGAGTGCAAAACCTGGGTTGAAACTTAACATTAAGAAAACCAAGATCATGTCATCCGGCCCTCTCAATTCCTAGCAAATAGATGGGGAAGAAATGGAGGTAGTGACAGATTTTATTTTTCTAGGCTCCAAGATCACCGCAGATGGGGACTGTAGCCAAGAAATTAAAAGACACTTGCTCCTGGGGAGGAAAGCCATGTCAAATCTAGACAGCACACTAAAAAGCAGAGACATCACCCTGTCAACAAAAGTGTGTATAGTCAAGGCTATGGTCTTCCCAGTTGCAATGTATGGCAGTGAAAGTTGGACCATAAAAAAGGCTGAGCGCCAAACAATTGAAGCCTTTGAACTCTGGTGCTGGAGAAGACTACTGCGAGTCCCTTGGACTGCCAGGCAATCAAACCGGTCAGTCCCAGAGGAGATCAACACTGACTGCTCTTTAGAAGGCCAGATCCTGAAGCTAAAACTCAAATACTTTGGCCACCTAATGAGAAGGAAGGACTCACTGGAGAAGAGCCTAATGCTGGGAAAGATTGAGGGTAATAGAAGAAAGGAACAACAGAGAATGAGGTGGCTGTATGGAGTCACTGAAGCAGTAGGCATGAGCTTAAATGGACTCCAGAAGATGGTAGAGGACAGGAAGTCCTGGAGGAATGTTGTCCATGGATCGGACACGTCTTTGCAGCTAACAACAACAACAACGAAATAGAGGGAAATAGGCAGAATCTTAACAGCCTGTATATCAGGATGAGTGTCAGTAAATCCAAATCATGAAGTTGGTCAGGAACATAGCTAATTATATTTATTATCTTCTAACACCCTTCCTCGGAGAACATTAAGTGCTTTGCTTCCAATATTTATGATCCATTTGTATCTTTTGGATTGCTCTGAAATCTACTAATAAATAATAAAGATTTTTCAGCTAAGTTTCCAGGGATATTAATTGCATACATTTTTCTGATCTCAGTGTAGTCACTGCAGAAGTAAGCCCATACTCATAATATCCAGCAGCCTTTCTCCCTTCTAGTCACTTAATGGTTGAATTGTTTTAAAGGAATGCAGCATGGGATGATTTTCAACTTTGTCTTGAGTGCTATCCAATATTAATTTATAGCTGCTATCAAGGTTCATGACTCTGACTACTACTTTGCATTAGTCTGCTTTCTTCTTGTCCTTGGACAGCAAAGATGATTATCAAGCATGTACTGGAGCACATAATACCAGACATGTCACTGGAAGGAGAAAAAAACAAAAAAACTCTTTGTCTCAGTTATTTTGCCCATGTAATGTGGAGGAATTCACTGAAAAAAGTAATTATATTGGAAAGAGTTAGCAGCAAAAGGAAACTAGGCCTCCAAGGAATACAATGGCTAAACACCATCAAAGCTGACACCAACCAGAGCATGGAAAAACTCAAAGAGATAGTGCAAGGTTGGAAGATATAGAGACCTGGTCCATAGAATCACCAAGAGTCAGACACAACTGAAGGAGCATCATCATCACAATCACTTTCTTCTTGTTTGATCTGTGAAAATGGACAGGTTCCTTAGGAGCGTAAGCACAGCCACTGTAAATTAGATCCCTGCCGTTTGTAGTGGATAAAAGCTGCCTGAGATGTGACATGTAGGTGGGTCCATGATTAATTAATTAATTAATCCTTGAGAGGGGGTGTTCCTGGCATCATTTAAAGAGGTGCTGATCCCCTACCATTCTGGCAGAGAATGAAGAGCATCCAGAAGTTGCAGTTGAGTCGAGGTGAATCAATAAAAAATCTTACATTGAACCATTCTGGAGCAATTTGTATATTAGACTGTTTTTCCAGACAGTTAAAATGTTGGAAACAGGTAAAAATATTATAATTTCCATCTCTATTTAGCTTCACCAAGTGGGGCCACCTTCACAAATATTGGAGCTTTATTGCTAAACAAAAAACCATTAACTAATTAACACTATATCATTTTTCTTTGGCACTGATTATTTTCCCAATTTCTGTCCTTTTATTATTTCACTGAGGTGGTAGTACTAATCAAACTGCTGCTCCTTTTGTAAACAGGCTATACTTGTAAACAGGCTGTACTCAAATAAAACTTATAACTTTTGATTATTCCAAATGTATGAGCTAATTCTTCACAATTTGAAAAGTAACTATTCATTACTTTATAGAAATATAGTACTAGAATCAATAGGATACTTTACACTAAATTATTGCCAGTCTCTCTTGAAATGTACTATATTCCTGGCTGCCAAAAGTCTACAGTTCAGTTGAGTTACCCTATAATACTAGGAGATATTCCATGTGGATCATAAACTTAATGATGAAAGAGATACAGATATTTATTCATAGTATCGCTTTAGAAGACAATTTGTGCTCAGAGTTCTATAATCAAGTAAGGAATTTAATATATTCCTTCAGTTTTGCTGGCAAAAACACAAAGCAAGAAATACTTTCCAGTCAAAAGCAGGGCCTCTCTATTAGCTAGTCAGCAAACCAGAATGTGTAAAAAAATCTAAGCCATCAAAACTTTGGCAGACACACTGCTGTTTATTCTTATCCAAAAGTTACAATGCCAAGCTAGTTGTACCATCTGTCATCCAGAAATCAGCTAAGCAAAGACAGGTGGACAGCTGGTGCTGTCAGTTTTGAAATGCCACTTCAGCAGAGAAAGAGCATGGCAGAGGAAAAGTGTGAGCCAAGCAGTGTGCACAATAAAGAATTTTAATGGTGAAACAGGGAAAATGTGCAAATTCAACACCATTTCCAATGAGCTGGCTATGCTATCCAATCGTAGTCTGAATAAGTTACACTGCCTATACTACAAGGGCCATTATGTCTATAAAAAACACAATTGTATATTTTCTGTAGCATATCAAGTAAATAATCCCATGGTCTCAAGGAAACTCACTCCTCTGTTTGAAAACCAGTGTATATATAATTATTTTTTCAGCTGCAGAGGTAAGAGAAGGAACTCAGAAGAACAGTTTCCATATTGATGTTTGCCATAGAAATCTAGTTGCTAAAAAAGTATTCATAGAATTAGGGCCGCCAGCTGACATCCATTATTGTGGTCCTCCTTTGACAAAGTACTATGTCACATTTTATGAATATGCCATTGCATTGTAACAAGATCTTCACATCCACAAAGGCAATCAATATTACACAAAATTGAAAGGCTGAAAGCTCCACAGTCACTTATTTAGAAGTAGGATTCATTAACTCGATAAACATTTGAGGCTGGACAAGTTTTAAAGAAAATAAATACAAGTTAATGTTCTACCTTTAATATAATGGGACTATAATACAAGTCCAGATAATTTCAAAAAGTTACAGAAATTCCATATATTCCATTTGAACTGGCAGTCCAGGCGAACTAGAAAGACTGAATTGTTTTTCTTGGTTCTTCTGGATTACCAGTTAAAATGGAATATTGTAAAACTGAATTGTTTTTCTTAGGTTTTCAGTCAGAACCTCCTTAAAATATGCTTTGAAGATCACAATAGTCAGACAAACATCATCTATGGTTTGTGTAACATAAAGACAAAAGTCAAGCATGAAATACAGTAACTGTTAAATAGCGGGTTCTTTGACGCAGGAATGAAGATGTGTAACTGAGTACAGGGTAACTCATTGTTTATTTCTTGCTGGAACTGTACTGGGGAAATGCCTGCAACAAGCCGCAATATATAGTCTAGCCCCTAGGCGGCAGCCAATAGGTTTGAATCAACCATTGCCGCCTGGAGATAGCCAATTGCAGCACAAGAGACTTATAGTCTGGGTTGCTGGAGAGCCGTTAGCTGCTCCAGCAACCCACATGGTATTTCACAAGAGCCCAGTACATAACATCCCTCCCCTCTTAGAACAGACCATAATAACACCAGTTAGTCTCAACAATTGTCAAAACTCATTATCCAACACACTAAAGTAAAAGTGATAATAATAAAAAATAAATAAATAAACAATGTAGGTTACAATGAGATTAAACAATGTCTCAATGAACAAGCTTCACAATTTGCACTATTAGATAGTTACATCATAGGACTAGTTTCTGTAGTCTAGTGGCAAACAGGAATTACAACAATATATAGATCTTTATTTTACAATGTAATCTGCAAGATATGAAGGAGACTTGCGTGCCCTAAAGGAACGTCTTGGAGTTCGCATCACTTTGTGGTCTACCAGCTTACCCAGTGGACTGGGTAGACTTGTGTCCCTTTCTGCTCCTGAGTCAAGGGGATTCGATTCACTGGCTGGCCTCTCCAGGTTGGCCCACCTCAGAGTCAGACTGTTTGGCAGAGTAGGCATAGTGGTTGCTGAAGTTCTGTTGGCTTGCTCCTTCAGGGGGTCCGTGTTGCACTGCAGAGCTCCCCAGTTCTCCTTCTGGTTCCACTTCAGTTAAGAAGGAAAAGTCCTGGTAGTCCATGTGAGGACTGGCTTGGCCACACATCTGAGGACCTTGGGAGGAACTTAAACGCAGTCCTCACTTAGTGGCCATTCTGGAAACCTGAACTGATCAATGTGTCATCTGACAACTTGCCCTCCTTCCAACCCCACTTCATAAGATAGGGGTCCAGATGCCTTGGTGATTTCACCAGGAACCCACAGATTCCCATGACCATAGTTCCTGGCCCAAACCCAATCGCCCATGTGCAACCCCCTTCAGGGCTTCCGCTGCCACTCTATCTGGATGCAACCTGTCCAGTGTAGTAATCAAACGCCTCCTCCAATGTAGTTCTGCAGGACTATTACCTGTAGCAGTGCAGGGTGTAGACTGCTGGCAGAGTAAAAAATCTGCCAATCTGTGATGCCAATCACCTTTAACAATGCTCTTGAGTGCTTCCTTCGTTGTCCTTACCATGCGTTCAGCTTGACCATTAGAAGATGGATGAAAAGGTGCAGACGTTGCATGTCTGATGAGATTATCTCTAAGGAAGGCCTGAAATTCAGCAGCAGTGAATTGGGCCCCATTGTCTGAAACTAAGACATCTGACAACCCATGTGTGGCAAAGAGTTTTCTCAGCACCTGGATGGTCCTAGCAGTAGTCATGTTAGGAACTGGAATTACTTCCAGCCATTTCGAGTGGCTATCCACTACTATGAGGAAGGGCCCTGCGTAGTCTATGTGAACTCTAGACCAGGGAGTGTGCATTTCCTCCCACCTGTGAACTGAAGCCTGTGGCATTTCAGGCCTTGATTGCTGGCATGTATAACAACCATGGACTTGAGCCTCAATGGCCTTATCAAGGCCAGGCCACTAGAGGTAGCTTCTAGCTAAAGCTTTCATTCTGACAATGCCTGGATGGCCTTCATGTAATGATTGTAAAACCCTGTCTCTTAGGGAAGTGGGAATTATGACTCTGTTTCCCCATAAAATGCACCCTTTATGTGCAGATAACTCATGCCTCCTGACAAAATAGCAGAAGCTGGGACAAGTAACAGTCGCTCACTCTGTTACGCGGCACTCAGGATTCGACCTGCCAAACTGCCGACCATCTGATCGACAAGCTCAGCATCATTGTGACAATTCCTGGATGGCCTTCATGTAAGGAGTGTAAGACCCGGTCCCTTAGGGAAGTGGGAATTATGACTCTGTTCCCCCATAATATGCACCCTTTATGTGCAGACAACTCATGCCTCCTGACAAAATAGCTTTGAAATTCAGAGCCTGGACTTTTTTTCCAACCAGCCCGTGTATACCCATGACAACACTCTACTCAGGATTTTATCTGTGGCAGTTTCAGCAGCAATGTTCCCTGAATGGAGGGGAAATTCAGGTGTGTCCTGTATGGACAATATTCTAGCAGCAGGAGTCAGATCAGGATCCATTAGTGACAGTGGTAGTCTGCTGAGGCCATCAGCATGGCCCATTTCCTTCCCTGGTTTATGAATTAATTTGAAATTGTATGCCGATAGGAAAATAGACCATCTCAACATTCTTGGAGATAATATGTGGTGGGGGGGGGGGGGTTGTTTGTCCATTGTAAAAAGTCCCAAAAGAGGTTTGTGGCCAATGTAGACCATGAAATCCCTGCCATATAAATAGTCATGAAATTTTTTTATTCCAGCAACGATGGCTAGGGCCTCTTTGTCAATCTGAGCATAGTTGTGCTCAGTAGAAGACAATGTCCTTCAGTAAAATGCTATAGGAACCTGTTTCCCATTTTTTTCTATGTGACTTAAAACTGCCCCCACCCCATAGGGAGTTGCATCACATGCAAGACATACAGGTTTAGACTCTTTGTAGTGAGTTACACTGGACCTTTCTGACAATAGTGCTTTTAAGTCCTGGAAACTTTTTTCATGTAAGTTAGTCCATTTCCATGGAGCTTTTTTATCTAGAAGCCTGTGGAGGGGCTCTGCTATTGCTGCTTTATGAGGTAGTAATGTGTGATAGAAGTTTAGGAGGCCCAAGAATGCTTGTAGCTCTCCTTTTGATTTGGGCCTTCACTTTAGAATCATCTGGGTGAAAACTGTTAGCATCAATTTGGAAACCCAGGAATTCTGTTGAAGAAACCCCAATACTACACTTGTTCTTTTTTAATTTGAGGCCTGCTTCACGAAGCCTCTGCAAGACAGCCCTGAGCCTACTGGCCAACCCTTCTGGGGATTCCCCTGAAATAAGAACATCATCAAAATAAGGGCAGATGCCCTGAATACCTTGAGTGTACGCTCCACAATTCCCTGAAAAATACCCAGTGCACAACTGACTCCAAACTGTAAGCGTTTAACTTTGAAAGCCCCCCTGTGAGTCACGATTGTTTGAGCCGTGGCTGTGGCCTCATCAACCAGCAACTGCTGATAGCCCTGTGCTAAATCAATTTTAGCAAAAATAGTACCCCCTTGCAAGGAGGCTAAAATATGGTTGACCACTGGGTCTGGATAAGCGTGTTGCTTGAGGGCTTTATTTAGAGTGCATTTATAGTCAGGACAAATGCAAATTTCCCCATTGGCTTTAAGTGGAGTACTATAGGAGTTTCCCACTCCCCCCTATCAACAGGCTGTAACACACCCTGTTCTACAAGCTTATCGATTTCGGAATCAATTTTACATTTTAAGGCAAAGAGGACCCTACAAGGCTTAGCCCTGATTGGAACTATGTTGGGATCTAGCTTAAATGAGATAGGCGGGCCTGTGTATGTTCCTAGGGTTGAATCAAAAACATCTGTATATTCTTCGCATACTGATGCAAGGTCTGTAGTTTGCGTCCGGTTTATGCCAGTAATCTGAATACCTAAGGCATCAAACCAATCGAGTCCAATGTGACTCATTCTCTGGCCCCCTACTACTATTATATCCAGGTGCCCCCAAAACCCTTTAAACTTTACCAACAAAGTGGCTTCTCCCTTAACTTTAATGTTAGCATTTTGAAAGTCCTTTAGGATTATATCTGAGGGTCTTAATTTGGCCCAATTGTTACTGTACCTACACATGAAGTTAAAAGTGTCTTGAGAAATAATTGAGACTGCAGAGCCAGAGTCCATCTTACATGGAACTCCTTGTAGCTCTACCATGAGCTTAAGTTTGGGCTTGAGGCAACATCGAGCCCCGGTGCGACATACGCTTCTACGGCTTCTGAAAAATCCAATAATAATAATAATAATAATAATAATAATAATAATAATAATAATAATAATAATAATAATAATAATAATAATAATAATAATAATAATAATAAAGTTGGAAGGGACCTTGGAGGTCATCTAGTCCAACCCCCTGCTCAGGCAGGAAACCTTATACCATTTCAGACAAATGGCTGTCCAGTCTCTTCTTAAAAACCTCCAGTGTTGGAGCATTCACCACCTCTGGAGGCAGGTTGTTCCACTGGTTAATTGTTCTAACTGTCAGGAAGTTTCTTCTTAGTTCTAGGTTGCTTCTCTCTTTGACTAGTTTCCATCCATTGCTTCTTGTTCTGCTTTCAGGTGCTTTGGAGAATAGCTTGACTCCCTCTTCTTTGTGGCAGCCCCTGAGATATTGGAACACTGCTATCATGTCACCCCTCACTCTTCTCTTCGTTAAACTACACATACCCAATTCCAGCAACAGTTCCCTATATGTTTTGGCCTCCAGCCCCTTAATCATCTTTGTTGCTCTTTTCTGTACCCTTTCTAGAGTCTCGACATCTTTTTTACATCGTGGTGACCAAAACTGGATGCAGTATTCCAAGTGTGGCCTTACCAAAGCATTGTAAAGTGGTATTAGTACTTCACTTGATCTTGATTCTATCCCTCTGTTAATGCAGCCTAGCACTGTGTTGGCTTTTCTGGCAGCTGCAGCACACTGCTGGCTCATATTGAAGTGATTGTCTACTAAGACTCCGAGATCCCTCTCACAGTTACTACTATTGAGCAACGTACCACCTATACTATACCTATGCATTTGATTTTTCCTCCCTAAATGTAGAACCTTACTTTTTTCACCATTGAATTTCATTTTGTTAGATAGTGCCCAGTGTTCGAGTCTGTCCAGATCCTTCTGTATCTTAAGCCTATCTTCTGGAGTATTAGCTATTCCTGTCAGCTTGGTGTCATCTGCAAATTTGATGAGTTCCCCATCTATCTCCTCATCCAAATCATTAATGAAGATATTGAAGAGCACTGGGCCCAGAACAGAGCCCTGGGGCACCCCACTACACACTTCCTTCCATGTAGATGCGGTTCCATTGAGGACCACCCGCTGAGTACGGCCTGTCAGCCAGCTACGAATCCATCTGGTGGTAATGCTATCTAACCCACATTTTTCTATCTTGTCAAGTAGTAGGTTGTGATCTACTTTATCAAATGCCTTACTGAAGTCCAAGTAAATTATATCTACAGCATTCCTCTGGTCCACTAGTTTTGTCACTTGGTCAAAGAATGTAATAAGATTTGTCTGGCATGATCTGTTTTTGACAAACCCATGTTCACTTTTAGTGATGACTTTGTTTGCATCAAGATGTTCGCTGATTTGTTGTTTGATTATCTTTTCCAGAATCTTCCCAGGTATTGAGGTCAAGCTGATAGGTCTATAGTTTCCTGGATCTATTTTTTTCCCTTTTTTGAAGATGGGAACTACATCAGCTCTCTTCCAGTCCTCTGGTAGTTCCCCAGTGCTCCAGGATCTTTGAAAAATATAGTTCAGTGGTTCTGAGATCACGTCTGCCAGTTCCTTGAGAACCTTGGGGTGTAATCCATCTGGTCCTGGTGATTTGAACTCATCTAGTCTGGACAGGTGCTCTCTTACCATTTTCTTGCCTATCTTAACTTGCGTTTCTATTCTGTTTTTTATGGCACTGGTTTGGGTAGGTTGGACTGTTTTTTCCCTTTGTGTAAAGACAGATGCAAAAAACGAATTAAATAGTTCTGCTTTCTCCCTATTGCTTGTCACCTTCTTGCCACTTTCCCCCACTAATGGACCAATCATTTCCTTAACTTTTTTCTTGTTTTTTATATGTTGAAAGAAGCATTTTTTGTTATTTTTGACTTTGGTCGCAAGCCTTAGTTCATTTTGAGCCTTAGCTTTCCTCACTTCATCTTTGCAGGCACGGGCTATTTACTGATATTCTGACTTAGTTATGTGCCTCTCTTTCCAATTCTTATACTTGTCCTTTTTATCTTTCAATTTATCAGAGAGTTCTTTATGCAGCCATGCTGGTTTCTTTTCAGAGCTGTTATTTTTCTTCTTTGTTGGTATTGTACTAGACTGGGCCTTTATTATCTCATTTTTCAAAATTTCCCAAGCTTCTTGAGTTGTTTTCCCCTTTAGGATTCTCATCCATGGAATTCTTCCTATGGTCTCTCTAAGTTTATTGAAATTAGCTCTTTTAAAGTCCAAGACTCTAGTTTGGCTGTGTTCTATTGCTTGTGCCTCCAGAATGTTGAATTCCAATATTGCATGATCACTTCCCCCCAAGGTTCCTGTGGCTTCGACACCTTCTATCATTTCATCTCTGTTTGTGAGAATTAAATCCAATATGGCTAATCCCCTAGTTCCCTTCTCTACTTTTTGGGAGAGAAAGTTGTCTGATAGGTTTGACAGGAATCTGTTTGATCTTCCACTTGGTGCAGAGTTTGTCTGCCACTAACTGGACCCTGGGCCTCAGTACCTCTCCTAGTCGGTTCTTCTGACTGGTGTTTAGGTGGCCAGTATCTGGTGGGCTCTGCAAACCACTGTGATGTGGCCTGTCCTTCTGCAAGCTCTGCACGTGGCTGATCGAAATCTGCAATTGGCATGAAAATGGTTGCCGCTGCACCCCTTACATCTCGGTAAGAGAACTGCCTTGTAACTGTCCTCTCACTGCTGGCTGTTTCATTGTTGCACATTGGGTTGCTTTTGGAGTCAGTTGATTTCAGTTTCTTCTTCCTCGGAATATTCTTTGGTGCGTTTGGCATCCTCACGGTGGACCGTTTCTTCAAACTTTGTCAATTTGGTGGGCTGTACTGTTTGAACTGCACCCCCAGCAGCTTTGTCGGCCATCACTTCATCTTGTGCCTCAGAAAATGTTAAGTTTGGCCTAGCAAACAGTCTCTGCTGAAGTGTTCTGTCCCGTAGGCCACAGACAAGCTGGTCTCATAGTCGCTCTTCTAAATTTGCAAATTTGCATAGGTGTGCAGCCTGCCTTAGGCCCGCTATGAATTCCAAAGCTGATTCACCAGTAGCTGCACTCTTTGGTTGAACTTGAACCGCCAAGCCATTTCAGACATCTTGGGCTGGAAATGCCCGGTTAGCTTCTTTTTGAGATCTGCGTAGGAGGCCACTTCAATCGATATCAGCGCGAAAAGGTTCTCGGCCAAATCAAAGGTTGCTGGGCCGCACACACAGAGTAGTGTTGTGGCCTTCAGTCCTTCTTCCATGATCTGATTGGCCCTGAGGTAGTTTTCTACTTGTGATAAATATTATGGCCATTCCTCTGGGTGTTTCACATTGAATTCTCACAGTTTTCCAACCTTCGGCATTCTTTCTTGCTGGTTCCTGCATTCTTTTGAATCCTGCTTCCAGGCTTAGGGAATGAGTCCACTGAGCACAAGGTTGCTAGTGTAGCTTGCTAGCTGACCTTGGGGGGAGGAATGCCTTTTCTCTCCAGCATTCGCTGCCTTTCCCTTGCAGACTTCCTTTATTCAGTGAAGCAGGATCCCACCTTCGTCATCACTGTTAAATAGCGGGTTCTTTGGTGCAGGAATGAAGATGCATAACTGAGTACAGGGTAACTCATAATTTATTTCGTGCAGAAATTGTACAGGGGAAATGGCTGCAACTAGCCGCAATATATAGTCTAGCCCCTAGGCAGCAACCAATAGGTTTGAATCAACCATTGCCGCCTGCAGATAGCCAATTGCAGCAAAGAAGAGTTGTAGTCTGGGTTGCTGGAGAGCCATTAGCTGCTCCAGCAACCCATGTGGTAATCCTCAAGAGCCCAGTACATAACAAAAACTTTAAATATGTTTAGCTAAATATTCTTGAAAGCTTGTCATCAACTGAAAACCCAGATATTAGAGGCCTATGCAGTGGTGTACTGGTAAATGTTTATGAACTTCCTCTGCTGGCTATGGAACAGCTGATTGGCATGCTAGGTGAATTGTTTCAGCTCTACTCTCAAGTAGCTCACAAAGTTTCAGAAAATTTAACTATCAGCTCTTGCTATCCAGTACAGCTGGCTCCAGCATGCCACTGGTTATCTATCTCAGTAATGCTTTTGAGTAGGCTCATCTGAACTCAAGTCAATGTTTTGAGCAGATGCTAAATAACCTAGTTATGGAACAGAGCAAGAATTTATACTCTTCCACACTCTTTGATTTACTATGCAATCAAACTTAAACATTTAATTGAAAACAACTATATGTTTTTTTTCCTAGTGGTTATATTATATTCTTGGGCATGTCCACAGGCTTCAAATCATTTTCTGTGTAGCAGAGCTTAGCAATGCATTTCTGTGACACAGCTGTAAGTCAAAAGTGGAACTCAGCCATGACTGTAGCCTGAGCTCCATCAGGCTTTCTATAGTATAAAGAAATCTGTTCACTCTTAAATTCTGGAGTGGGGGAAGCCTCCTCTGCACATCATAAACCTTTCTCTGCATTGCATCTTTAGTCTGTATAAATGGTACAAGGGCACCATGGACACCAAAAGATGATTCACTTTTAATTTAGTACATTCTTACCATTATAAGTATATTTTAGTGTTTAAGATAATATTAGTTATGATTCTCTTTTCTTATCCATTTATTCCCTTTTGATGCTATCCAACTTCAACCAGCACCCTAACTTCAGTCTAATTCTTTATTACTGCAGGAAGACTTTATTCTGTTCCAAAGCTTCCTAAAACAAATTATTTGTGATGACTTCTCTGGTATTCCATATTTTGATCTGAACCTTTTCATTTTCAAGATGTTGTTGGCCTATGGGAAAGTTTTGATTGGAATCCCTTGGTGATGAGTTTTAATGTATTGCAATATTTCTTAAGAACCGCAGGTGAGATTTTAAAATGTTCCATTTGTTTCCTGTAGAGTTTTGAACTTTCTTATCCCTTTCCTGCAATGATTCTTGAATATTTTGCTGAGATTTCTGCTCTGCATTTATTCATATAACAGAAATTATATGAAAATTATACAAACAGAAATTAAATGAAAAAACCCTCACATCTATTCCTTCATGGACTTTGTAAAAGCTACAATATTTTTTGTTAAAATTAGATCCTGTAATCAGTGTGAATGAAATGCCATTAGCACTTTTTACTTTTTGCAGTCCACAGATTGACCATTTACACAGATTGTTAGAAATCTTAATTAAGAAGCATTCACTGGAATATGAAGTTATCCTACATGAATGGATGGAAGATTTGTATTTAATACTATAAAAATAATTTCTAAGAGACTGACTCAAATTAGCTTTCTATTCTCCCCAAACATCAGTTTTCTGTTGAATTTGTCCTGTTAAGAGCTAAGACTTGCTTTATAAATCTTTCTTGAAAAAGATTCTTTCCTTGGAATAAATTGGATTTAATGCTTGTCTTGCAAGGTCTAACAATGTTAGGATGACTTTCTTTAGCTTCTTACATTACAATGTCTTCCCTTATTTCATTTTCTTTAGCCTTGAGGCTTCCTAGTAGATATGCTAGGGGTTCAACCATATAAGACAAATATCTCAGAGGAGCCAGATAAAGAGTGCCTCTCCCATAAATAATATGGTGAGATGTAATTTACAGAAACCCATGCTGGATTGGTTATCTCCTAGGACAACAAGGGCCATGCAAAGTGGTGGAGTTCCAGCAATCAAGGCCTGAAATGCCACAGGCTCCAGTTCACAGATGGGAGGAAACGCACACTGCCTGGTCTAGAGTTCACATAGACTACGCTGGGCCCTTTCAGGGACAGCTCTTTCTTATAGTAGTGGATAGCCACTCCAAATGGCTAGAAGTAATTCCAGTTCCTAACATGACTACTGCTAGGACCATCCAGGTGCTGAGAAAACTCTTTGCCACACATGGGTTGCCAGATGTCTTAGTTTCAGACAATGGGGCCCAATTCACTGCTGCTGCATTTCAGGCCTACCTTAGACGTACAACGTCTGCACCTTTTCATCCATCTTCTAATGGTCAAGCTGAACGCATGGTGAGGACAACGAAGGAATCACTCAGACGCATTGTCACAGGTGACTGGCATCACAGATTGGCAGATTTTTTACTCTGTCAGCAGTCTACACCCTCCACTGCTGCAGACAAAACTCCTGCAGAACTATGTTGTGGGAGGCATTTCATCAATAAACCAGATAGTGGCAGCGGAAGCCTCTCGACCAAAACCCCTGATGGGGCTGCACATGGGCGATTGGGTTTGGGCCAGGAACTATAGTTCTGGGTTCCTGGTCAAATTACCAAGGCATCCAGACTCCTCTCTTATGAAATGGGGTTGGAGAGAGGGCAAGTTGTCAGACGACACATTGATCAGCTCAATAAACAGTTTCCAGAATGGCCACTAAGTGAGGACTGCATCATAATTCCCTCCCAAGGTCCTCCAACTTGCGGCAAGCCAGTCCTCACATAGACTATCATGACTTTTCCTTCTTAACTGAGGTGGAACCGGAGGGAGAACTGGGGAGGCCTGGAATGCAACATGGATCCACTGAAGGAGCAAGCCAACCGAACTTCAGCAACCACTGTGCCTACTCTGCCAAACAGTCTGACTCTGGGTTAGGCTAACCTGGAGAGGCCAGCCAGAGTGCATCAAATCCCCTTGACTCAGGAGCAGAAAGGGACACAAGTCTATCCAGCCCACTCGGTAAGCTGGTAGACCACAAAGTGATGGGAACTCTGAAACGTTCCTTTAGGGCATGCAAGCCTCCTTCATATCTTGCAGATTACATTGTAAAATAAAGAGCTATATATTGTTGTAATTCCTGTTTGCCACTAGACTACAGAAACTAGTGCTATGATATAAGTGTCTAAAAGTGCCATTTTGAAGTCTATTCATTCAGACGTTGTTTAATAACATTGTAACCTACATTGTTTTTTGTTTTTTATTATTATTATCACTTTTACTTTAGTGTGTTTGGATAATGAGTCTTGATAATTGTTGAGTCTAATTGGTGTTATTACGGTCTGTTCTAAGAGGGGAGGGGTGTTATGTACTGGGCTCTTGAGGATTACCACGTGGGTTGCTGAGCAGCTAATGGCTCTCCAGCAACCCAGACTACAAGTCTCCTTTGCTGCAATTGGCTATCTCCAAGTGGCAATGGTTGATTCAAACCAATTGGCTGCCGCCTAGGGGCTAGACTATATATTGCAGCTAGTTGCAGCCATTTCCCCTGTACAGTTTCTGCATGAAATAAATTATGAGTTACCCTGTACTCAGTTACGCATCTTCATTCCTGCGCCAAAGAATCCGCTATTTAACAGTTTTCTTCAGATCTTTGCAGTGAAGATCCCAAGATCAGAAGTGGAAGAAACATCGTGAAGCATATCAACATCTTGCAAGCAGCCCAAAAGTACAGTCTGCTATGCATTTCATGCTCTGAAATTTTAAATTGGATCCTGAAGAGAGTTATGGTGGTGGTGCGGGAAAATAACCCTCTGGATATTATCATCAGTTAAAATAGATTCTAAGTGGATAATTTTCTTTAGCCATTAGTTAACCAATTCTTCAACTGTTAACATAATGATAACATAATAAAATTCTGTACACTGCAGTAATAAAGTAATAAAATAATAATTTATTTTGAAAAATTAACAAATAAATAAATGCTATATGATTCTTAATAATTCTTGAATAGTTCAGTATAGAAAAACATGACTGGAAATGAAGTAAAAAAACAGGCCTGGATGCACATTTTTAGCTATGTTATTTTCTTCAGTTATAAGCATATTTCAATTTCTATGATATAAGGAATGTACAGTAAAACTGATTTTTTAAATTGCCAACTTTCATATGCCTAAGTAATTCATTCTGAAAACACACTTTTCCAGACTGAAAGATTAGAGACCAATCCCATAGCAGGTAAAGATCCCTGTGTTGGTGGTGAACGCTTTATATTAAACCTTTCATATATCTCTTGAAACAATTACTATGGTAAATTTAAAAGCCATAACTAACTGCAAGAAATTAATAGATGGTGCCATTAAGCGCAATATATTAAAATGCCAGATGCTTACATTTTTATAACCTAAGTAGAGATGCTGGCCCTTTTCTTGATTAATGACATATTTTACAGACTTTATTAGAACACTTCTTCAGGTGCACATGGGGAAAAAATGTTGCAAATGTTGCTAGCCACATTAGTAACTCCATTTCTTTCAGATATTTGAGAACAAGGAAGATTCCAGCTTTGCTAAATCCAGAGTAGAGCAGCATATCTTTAAATGAGGAAACCAAGCAGAAGATTTATGAAAGCTTCCTTTCATTGTAGGTCCTAGGATTCAATGCCATCTGGTCAGATCAGATTGCTATATAATCAAGGAATCTTCTGCTAGCTGACCTATAGGGGAAACCCTTCAGAGATCTGCCATTTGCTATCTGAAATCGCAGCATAGAATAAGTGTGATATATGGTAAGCACTGCTTGCCAGAATCAGAGCTGAATGCTTTGGCATTTTATTCATCCATTATGCTGGCTCCACAGAGATGCATCTGTGGAGTTGAAAGTATTTTTAATGAAGAAAAACAGCAGCATTTCAAGCATGTTTAATGAAAACATCCCCTTATTCACAACATTAAGAAGTTTAAACTTTTATCTAAATGTTAAATGCCAACTTCTTCTGAACACAAATAAGCTCAGAAGAACAGGTATTTCATGGGCAAGAGGTTTTCCCAGCAAACTTTAATAAGTAAAAGAAACTGAACTTGGCATGTTGATCCTTCAGTTCCTACCTATGGACTTATTATAATTCCCACCCTATTAACCTCATATGGAGCAAAGGTTTCATATGACAGCATTAAATTATCCACTCATTAATAGGAATCAATGTGTACAGATATAAATATGATGTTGGAAAGATTAAGTTGCAATTACCTGAACAGTATTATAATAATACTAGTATGGGCTGAGCAAGCACGTACCTTGGAAGGGGAGGAATTCATCAAGTTGAAAACAAGTAGTTCAGAGTTGGCTGAAGGCATATCCTCTACAGCTACTCTCAGCTGAGAAAAGATAGTAAATCTAGAGACTTCAGCAGTTTCTGATTGGCTTTTTATCAAATTACGAAACCAGGAAAACTCAAAAATCAGCTTCCTTCTACTACATGCTTTGATAGGGCACATTTTATGTCCAGTGTTTTTTTCTTTTTGAATGTGAAGAAATATTTATCAGACCAGTCAGAGATTGTACAGGTAGTTCTCACTTTACCACAGTTCAAGTGACTGTCTGAAGTTACAACAGTGCTTAAAAAAGGGACATGACAATTTTCAACACTTATAACTATTGCAGCATCCCCACGGTCACATGATCAAAATTCATATTCTTAGCAACATATTTATGACGGTTGCAGTGTGTCCCAAGGTCATGTGGCCATCTTTTGTGAACTTCTGACAAATAATGTCAATGAGGAAACCATATTCACTAAAACTAACAACTGCAGTGGTTCACTTAACAAGAAAGGTCATAAAATGGAGCAAAGCTCACTTAACAAATATTTCATTTAGCAACAGAAAATTTGGACTCTGTTGTGATTGTAAGTCGATGACATCCTATATTTGCATTTGTAAACAGCATGAAGTCATCAAAAGATAGTTTTCACCTCACCCTAATTTTTAAAGAACCTGAGTCTATTTAGAAATGTTCTCCTTCTCTGTTTTTCCCAAAATATCTGTGCAACTTTTCCTAGGTGAAACCTAGGAAATTTCAGCTCTTTTTATAGAGCTCTGAGTTGCTGTAAGCACACAAAGCATTTGAAAAACAGAATTGGAAGAGATATACAGATATACTGTACAATTTAAAATGTAAGAGCTTTGGATTTTTCTGCCAGCTACAGGTCATATTGTTTAAGATGGGCAGCCTTTTAAGCCTTATAAATAAACATTTTGCCAAACAATAAAAGCATGATGCCTGCAGGCTGCACAGCATAGAACTAATCATTAGAAAATCTCAGATCAGCGTTTGGCCTGTGTAGTATAGAATCATCTACTCTCAACTTCTCCAGCCCTGCTATTAAATCAATAAATTGAAGCTACTGTGAGAATGCAAAGTCAAACAATTTGCATACAACTCATACCTTCTGCCACTAAGTTTTAGGAATTTTCCCAGCCAGATAAAGCCTGGTAAAACATTAACAGGATCCTACAACAACATTCACTGCATCAAAATTGATACATCCAGGGGTTTTTTTCTCATAGAACGCTCAGAATGGAGTTCCAGCATCTTTTTTGGATGGAACCTTGTAGGGCAGGCAAGGCGGGTTGTATGACATGTGTGAGTTTCAGCACCTTTTTCTTTTACAAAAAAAGCACTAGATACATCTATTCATCTTCAGCAATATATTCTATAGTTTGTCAGCAATGCCCTGTGCTTTAGAAAAAAAATGGCCGACTGATTTGCAAAAAAGATGAGCAGGCAAAAAAATTGATATCAGAAATAGCAATATACAAAAACAATTGGTTCCCCTTTCTGGAAAGATATGCACACTTGACAGGTAATTTTTGGCCTAAATTGAGATTGATACTTAGCAGGATTTGGTTAATTCTAAAATGCTTCACCCCAAAGATTTTGAGCTCTTGATATAGGAAGCAGAATTGTCTAGAATTCACTGGGGTAAAAGTCCAACAGGGATTGGACTAGAAGGCCTCCAAGATTCTTTCCAATTCTATGATTCTATGAAGTCTTCTTAATCTGTTCTTAATGATGAATGAGGGATAACTTGAGCAGTGCACACCTGACCTTGCTTTGTCCTTACAAATTCACAGCCCATCTGCTCTATCCTTTGCTATCCCCTACTGTGGGAAGAATCCAGAGAAAGAAATATTTTGGGAAATATTAAAAAGGCAGAATATATTTCCCCAAAGGATTTTAAAGACAGAAACCAGGGATTTTAAAGACAGAAACTGTCTGCCCCAGATTGAAACCAGGTCTGCAGAAATGCAGATGTGATAATCTTGTCAGAAAGACTGGAGTCAGGAAACTGAGATTGGGAAGAAAGATCCCTAGAATCAACAATCCCTCACACTGAAAATCCAACAGTTATCAGCCCCAGAGAATCAGGATATGACCTTTGGGACATAATTGGTTTAACCCACCACCATCAGAATACCAAAAAGGCACATTCAGACTCAGGTCAAAGTTCATGCCACAGGAACAACTCCTAACAAAAGCTCAAGAAAGTATAAAACGCCACTCCCTACTACATGTGTTCTCTCTTTTTTTCCAGAGCCATCTTTCTGTCTGACTCTTCTTTTCAATAAACTATAACCTTCTTTCTAAAGCACTTGCCATGTTGTTTATTCCCAGTTTGGACTGGACTCTGATGAAGACTTTTCCTTCTACTACCATGTTTGAATTCACACAAGAGATATGAGAGGAGAAGTTTTGACTTCTGTAAGTAATATTTTGAACAATCCACAATCAATGACATCTTTCCAATTCTGAAGAGTCCTTTCTTATAAAAGGACTGGTCACAGGCTACTACACTATTGTGATGCCTATAATATTTATATAGTACTTGTGGCTAAATTGAGACACAGTTTAGAAGAGGAAAATAAACAGTATGTCTTAAATAATTGAGTTAAGATAATTCACTTGTAGCAGATTCTGTTAACAGTTGACAGATGCATTTAAAAATGCTATTTCCATATATGCATTTGATAACTGTATGTATTCAGAGAGATAGAAAGAAAAGATAAGCTTTATAAGCTCTTGTTTTTTAAAAACAAATAATGTGGTGAATAGGCATTTGCAATAAAAGATTATCATTATTATAAATCCTAGATTTATATACCAACAAAAGGTATTCTTGATAGAAGCATAATTTAGAAATGTAAAAGACGGTATTTCCAGAACTTTTGCCATGGCAATATAAAATGGAAAATACAAGATAAGAAAAACTGAGCCCCTAGAAGATAAATAACATAAGAAAAAACAGAGTGAGATTTTGTGTTAGGAGGGAGAAAATAATAAAATAGTTTTCTCATAATATACACTATCTTCTAATCTTCACCTTAACCTTAATTCTTTCTCCTCATATCAGTCACTGATATTTAAACAGCAGAACATGTAATTTTTGAACACCAATAGCAGTGAAAAGGTTGTGACCTTTATAGAAGTTATTTTTATTCCAACTTCAGTCAGTCAAACTTTATTGCAGGTTCTGACCCAGAAAAATAGAAAGTAGGGGAAGAACGGCAAGTAGACCAACTCACAGTGTAATATGCCTAATAAAAAGGCCTGTAGTTGTGCATAGACTCCTTTGCTGTCAAATTATACAGGCTATTCATGCCCCTTCTATAACAGGCAGAGTTATCGTGGAATATTTATTTATTGTTTGTTTATTTGTTAAATCCACCTCATACAAGTGAGTGGTTTATAACAACAAACTTTGGCAGCTAAACTGCCAAAAGAAGCTGCATATGCAATTGTTCTGTCTGGCCTAGAAATGGAATAAGAAGAGGTGTTAGTAACTAACTCACCTCACCCCTCTTGGAAAAAATTGCATTAGCGAAGGATATCACATTGCATGTCTGATGAGATTAGCTCTAAGAAAAGCCTGAAATTCAATAGCAGCGAATTGAGCCCCATTATCAGAAACCAAAACATCAGGCAACCCATGTGTTGCAAAGAGTTTTCTCAGCACCTGGATGGTCCTAGCAGTAGTCATCTTAGGAACTGGAATTACTTCCAGCCATTTGGAGTTGCTATCCACTAGGATCAGGAAAAGCTGTCCCTGAAAAGGCACAGCATAGTCTATGTGAATCCTAGACCAGGGAGTGTGTGTTTCCTCCCACCTGTGAACTGAGACCTGAGGCATTTCAGGCCTAGATTGCTGGCATGTAAAACAACCATGGACTTGATCCTCGATAGCCTTATCAATGCCAGGCCACCAAAGGTAAGGTAAAGGTAAAGGTAAAGGTAAAGGTTCCCCCGCACATGCGTGCTAGTCGTTTCCGACTCTAGGGGCTGGTGCTAATCTCCATTTCAAAGCCGAAGAGCCCGCGCTTGTCCGAGGACATCTCCGTGGTCATGTGGCCGGCATGACCAGACGCCAAAGGCACACGGAATATTGTTACCTTCCCACCGTAGTGGTCCCTATTTTTCCACTTGCATTTTTACATGCTTTCGAACTGCTAGGTTGGCAGAAGCTGGGACCAGTAACAGGTGCTCACTCTGTTATGCGGCACTCAGGATTCAACCCGCCAAACTGCCGACCATCTGATCAACAAGCTCAGCGTCATCGTGACAATGCCTGGATGGCCTTCATGTAAGGAGTGTAAGACCCGGTCCCTTAGGGAAGTGGGAATTATGACTCTGTTCCCCCATAATATGCACCCTTTATGTGCAGACAACTCATGCCTTCTGACAAAATAACTTTGAAATTCAGAACCTGGACTTTTTTCCAACCAGCCCGTGTATACCCATGACAACACTCTACTTAGAATTTTATGTGGCAGTTTCAGCAGCAATATCCCCTGCATGGAGGGGAAACTCAGGTATGTCCTGTATACAATTTTCTAGCAGCAGGAGCTGGATCAGGATCCATTAGTGGCAGTGGTAGTCTGCTGAGGCCATCAGCATGGCCCATTTCCTTCCCTGGTTTATGAATTAATTTAAAATTGTATGCAAACAAAAAAATAGACCATCTCAACATTCTTGAAGATAGTATGTGGGGGGTTTGTTTGTCTGTTGTGAACAGTCCCAACAGAGGTTTGTGGTCAGTATAGACCAGGGGTCAGCAACCTAAAACAGTGAAAGAGCCACTCAGAACTGGTTCCCTCACAAAAGGAAAAACTGGGAGCCACAAAAAATCTGTGCACATGCGCGTACATGCGCGCATGTACAGAACAGGGTTGACTGAAGAATGGAGCCAAGGTGAGATATGCAACTACCCTGCATATTTGAATTGATTGCTTGAACTTTTTTAATCCCACTTTTTTTTTTGGATTGCACATGGCAGAGGACTGGGAGCCACAGGAGATGGCTGAAGGAGCCGCATGCGGCTCCGGAGCCGCAGGTTGCAGACCTGTGGTATAGACAGTGAAATCCCTGCCATATAAATAATCATGAATTTTTTTAACTCCAGCAGCTATGACCAAGGCCTCTTTCTCTATCTGTGCATAGTTGTGCTCAGCAGAGGACAAGGTCCTAGAGTAAAATGCAATAGGAATCTCTTTCCCATTTTTCTCTATGTGGCTTAAGACTGTCCCCACCCCATAGGGAGATGCATCACATGCAAGACATACAGGTTTAGACTCTATGTAATGAGTTACAGTGGAGTTTTCTGATAGAAGAGATTTCAAATCCTGGAAACTTTTTACATGTAAGTTAGTCCATTTCCAAGGGGCTTTTTTGTCAAGCAGCCTGTGGCTCTGCTATTGCTGCCTTATGGGGTAGGAATGTGTGATAAAAGTTTAGGAGACCCAAAAATGCTTGTAGCTCTCCTTTTGATTTGGGCCTAGGAGCCATTTTAATGGCCTCCACTTTAGAATCAGTGGGGTGAATACCATTGGCATCAATGTGGAACCCCAAGAATTCTGTTGATGAAACCCCAATACTACACTTGTTCTTTTTTAATTTGAGGCCTGCTTTGCGAAGCCTCTGCAAGACAGCCCTGAGCCTACTGGCCAACACTTCTGAGGATTCCCCAGCAATAAGAACATCATCAAAATAAGGGCAGATACCCTGGATACCCTTAAGTGTACGTTCCATAATCCCTTGGAAAATACCCGGTGCAACACTGACTCCAAACTGTAAGTGTTTGACTTTGAATGCCCCTCTGTGAGTCACAATCGTTTGAGCCTTGGCTGTGGCCTCGTCAACCAGCAATTGCTGATGGGCCTGTGCTAAATCAAGTTTAACAAAAATAATTCCCCCTTGCAAGGAGGCTAAAATATGGTTGACTACAGGAACTGGGTAAGCGTGTTGTTTGAGAGCTTTATTTAGAGTGAATGTATAATCAGCGCAAATGCGAACTTCCCCGTTGGACTTCAGTGGGGTGACAATAGGAGTTTCCCACTCCCCCCCCCCCCCATCAACAGGCTGTAACACGCCCTGTTCTACAAGCTTATTGATTTCGGAATTAACTTTGTGCTTTAAGGCAAAGGGGACCCTGTGAGGTTTAACCCTAATTGGAACGTTAGGATCCAACTTAAAAGAAATTGGTGGGCCAGTGTATGTTCCTAGGGTTGAATCAAAAACATCTGCATATTCTTTGCATACTGCCATGAGATCTGCATTTTGTGTCCGGTTTATGCCAGTAATCTGAATACCTAAGGCATCAAACCAATCAAGTCCAATCAGACTCATTCTTTGGCCCCTACTACTATTACATCCAGGTGCCCCCAAAACCCTTTAAATTTTACCAATAAGGTGGCTTCACCCTTAACTTTAACGTGAGCATTCTGAAAATCCATTAAAATGATATCTGAGGGTCTTAGTTTAGCCCAATTGTTACTGCGCCTACACACGGTCAAATGTGTCTTGCAAAATGATTGAGACTGAAGAAGCTCCTCTGGCTTCTGAAGAATCCCACACTAATTGGACCCTGGGCCCCAGTACCTCTCCTAGTCGGTTGCTCCGACTGGTGTTTGGGTGGCCAGTCCCTCTGGTGGGCTCTGCAAACCACCGCAATGTGGCCAGAGCGAAATCTGCAGTTGGCACAAATATGGTTGCCTTCGCACCCTTTACAAAATTGCAAAGGCGTGCGGCCTGCCTTAAGCCCACAATAAACTCCGATGCTGTCTTCCCGGGTAGCTGCACTCTTTGGTAGAATTTGAATCACCATGCCATCTCTGACATCTTGGGCTGGAAGTGCCCGGTTAGCTTCTTCTTAAGGTCTGTGTATGGGACTGCTTCAATGGGCGTCGGTGTGAAAAGGTTCTCTGCTAGGTCAAAAGTTGCTGGGCCGCACACGCAAAGCAACGTGGTGTCCTTCAGGCCTTCCTCCGCAATTTGATTTGCTCTCAGATAGTTCTATACTTGTGAAAGGTAAGACGGACATTCTTCCGGATGCTTCACATCAAACTCTTTTAATTTGCCAACCTTCGGCATCTTTTCCTCAGATTCCTGCATTCTTCAGATCCTGCTTCTAGGCTCAGGGAATGCGCCCTCTGAGCACGCGGCCGCTAATGTGGCTTACTAGCTGGCTTAGAGGTGGGGGGAAAATGCCTCTTCCATCTGGTATGTACCGCCGACCACTCGTTGACTTCAGCCCTTAATTGACAAAGCCGGATCGCACCTTCGTCGCCACTGTTAAGTCGTGGGCTCTTGGGAGCAGGAATGATGACAGGAGGCTGAGTACAGGACAACTCATATTTTTATTCTTGCTGGAACTGTACTGGAACTTGGGCCGTGACCAGCCACAATATATAATCTAGCCCCTAGGCGACAGCCAATAGGTTTAAACCCACTCTTGCCACCTGGGGCTAACCAATTGCAGGACCGGAGATGGCTTGTCTGGGTTGCTGGAGAGCCGTTAGCTGCTCCAGCAACGCACGTGGTATAACACCACAAGCCCAATACATAACAATTGGATTCCCCCATCTTTGTAACAACGAAGTATTTCAGCATAAGGGATTTTGCAGTATTTTCTTTGCAACATTGCTGATGGTCAAAAAGTAAATAAACAGTGAGTCTAAAGGGAAAATATAATGCTAGTTTAATATGAAATCTCTCATGCTATTGACCTCTAAGTGACATCCTGGTATATTCTGTTTGTAATTCTATTGCCTGAATTTGTCCCAGATATATCAGCATCTCATTGGAGAAATCTAATTTATTCAATTTGTCATTTTTGACAGCTTCCAAGTATTTGATAAGATAACATCTACCAAATATTGGGATTTAAAGAGAGCTTTCAGTCCATATCTAAATGTACATAGCATACTCTTGTTTTGATTGCTACAAACTTAACTTAAAATTTAGAGCAGCATTAGGGTTATTATGCTACCTGAAATAAGTTTCTCAGGAAACCAGTTTTAACTCTGTCCATTATTTGACACCTGATTTAGCCACATTCCAAGTCAATGGGAGAAAGTCTTAAGTTCTATAACAAGAATATCAATGGACTGTAAACTATGAGATATGCAACAAAAATAATACTTGAGACTCTGACTCCACTATCTCTATATAAAAAAAGACTAAGACAGCATTTTGTTGGAGACATAATAAAGATATGTTTCTTTAAAACATATATTTTTACAATATTCTATACTTACTAAGTTTTGAGAAAAAGTAGTGAACTATAGAAATATGATTGTGTGAAAAAAACTACAATTTTTAAAGGATAATATTCTCTTGAAATATACTGCTCAAAAAAATAAAGGGAACACAAGATAAGACATCCTACTATTAAATACAGTACATTGTGTTGTTTAAGTGTTCCCTTTATTTTTTAGAGCAGTATATATACTTATTACATGAAATATGACAATTGGACAACATAAATGATTCTCTGTGTCCTTACTATGGATTGATACTGCAGCACTGGAAAGCTAAATATATGGTACCATTTACTCAATGGATTGATGACCTTATGACACTTATTCCCTGTAGGCAGATTGCCTATAGGCATAGATTTTGCATGGACAAGTGTAATGGTATATGGAACTCATTTATACAAAATGCAACAGGTTAAAAAAGAATGATAGTTTTATAACTGTATCAAAAATAAATATATATGTATTTAAATAATATTTACATTTGAATAGTATATAGAGAATTGTATCTGTTATAACAAGGTATTATCCTTATTTCTTTTTCTTCTTTTTCCCATTGTACTTTTTCATTTTAAAGAACTTGTTATGCATTTGAGAATGTATGTATTTGCATAATAATTATAATTATCTTTGTGTTTTGTTCCTTTTTCTTTTTCTGTTATTATTTTAAAAGCAAATAAATAATAGTTAATCTGTAATTAGTGTTCCTAAGCCAGTGCTTCCACTTCTTCTAAGTGGATTCAGAGCCTGTGATAGTAATACAGCATTGTCCATGTAAAGTATAAATCTATTAGCCAGTTCTGGGAGGGAGTATTGCTTGCTTAAGGCATCTATTATCATATTATAGTAGTAATTAAAAGTATGGAGGCTAAAATACACTCCTGTTGGCATCAAAATTGAGAGGTGCCTGGTTACATTGCATCTCACACTTAAACCAGGGTTCTTGTGAAATGCATTTAATAATATGACCATCTATCAACTGTAGATGTTTTTAGTTTCTTCCAGAGTTACCTGCTTGAGAAGTACAAACAAGGCAAAAAGGAGTGATTTGGATGACTGGGTATATTTTTCACTAAATTGGAGAATATTAAACTTCAATTTTTTTAGAAATATTTTATTGATTTTTTACAATAACAATCCTTAGTGCTAGTGTACAGCATGTTGTCTTAGTTCATATATTTTGAAAACAATCAATAGTAGTTAATTAACAGTCAATAATAATTATTTTTTGTAATTTCATAATTGTTGTTTTTGTTATTGTTAGCTGCGAAGTCGTGTCTGACCCTTTGTGACCCTATGGACAACATTCCTCCAGGCCTTCCTGTCCTCTACCATCTTCTGGAGTCCATTTAAGCTCAGACCTGCTTCACTGACACCATTCAGCCACTTCATTCTCTGTCGTCCCCTTCTTCTCTTGCCTTCAAACTTTCCCAGCATTAGGCTCTTCTCCACTGAGTCCTTCCTTCTCATTAAGTGGCCAAAGTATTTGAGTTTTAGCTTCAGGATCTGGCCTTCTAAAGAGCAGTCAGGATTGATCTCCTCTAGGACTGACCGGTTTGATCACCTTGCAGTCCAAGGGATTCTCAGGAGTCTTCTCCAGCACTATAGTTCAAAGGACAGCCATTCTTATGGTTGAACTTTCACAGCCATACATTGCAACTGGGAAGACCATAGCCTTGACTATACGCACTTTTGTTGGCAGGGTGATGTCACTGCTTTTTAGTGTGCTGTCTAGAGTTCCCATGGCTTTCCTCCCAAGGAGCAAGCGTCTTTTAATTTCTTGGCTGCAGTCTGCTGTGATCTTGGAGCCTAGGAAAATAAAATCTGTCATACCTCTATCTATTTGCCAGGAATTGAGAGGGCCAGATGCCATGATCTTGGTTTTTTTAATGTTAAGTTTCAAGCCAACTTTTGCACTCTCCTTCTTCAACCACAACAAGAGGCTCTTTAGTTCCTCTTCACTTTCTGCCATTAGAGTCATATCATCTGCATATCTTAGGTTGCTGATATTTCTCCTGGCAATCTTAATTCCAACTTTTGATTCATCTAGCCCTGCCTTTCTCATGATGTGCTCTGCATATAAGTTAAATAGGCAAGGTGACAGTATACCGCCTTGCCGGACTCCTTTCCCAATTTTGAACCAGTCAGTGGTTCCGTGTCCAGTTCTCATTCTTGCTTCTTGGCCCGCATATAGGTTTCTCAAGAGACAAATAAGAT
>JAKJMR010017716.1:818648-830766 GCA_024449315.1 Daboia siamensis | reverse complement strand
GCTTTAGCATAGTCAATGAAGCAGAAGTAGATGTTTTTCTGGAACTCCCTAGCTTTCTCCATGATCCAGCGTATGTTGGCAACTTGATCTCTAGTTCCTCTGCCTCTTCAAAATCCTATCTGTACTTCTGGTAGTTCTCGATCCACATACTGCTGGAGTCTAGCTTTTAGGATTTTAAGTACAACTTTACTAGCATGTGAAATGAATGCAATAGTGTAATAGTTTGAACATTCTTTGGCATTGCCTTTCTTTGGAATTGGAATGTAAACTGATCTTTTCCAATCCTGTGGTCACTGTTGAGTTTTCCAAATTTGCTGGCAAAGAGAGTGTAGCATTTTTACTGCATCGTCTTTTAAGATATTGAATAGCTCAGCTGGAAAACTGTCACCTCCATTAGCTTTGTTGTTGTTCAGCTTTCCTAAGGCCCACTTCACTTCACATTCTAGGATGTCTGGCTCGAGGTCAGTGACCACCTCATCGTGGTTATCAGAGACATTAAGCTCGTTCTTTTATAGTTCTTTTGTGTAATTTTTCCACCTCTTCTTAATCTCTTCTGCCTCTGTTAGGTCCCTGCCATTTTGGTCCTTTATCATGCCCATTTTTGCATGAAACGTTCCCTTCATCTCTCCAATTTTCTTGAAGAGATATCTGGTCTTCCCTATTCTAATGTTTTCTTCTATTTCTTTGCACTGTTCATTTAAGAAGGCATTCTTATCTCTTCTAGCTATTTTCTGGAATTCTGCATTCAACTGGATGTATCTTTCTTTTTCTCTCTTGCCTTTCACTTCCCTCCTTTCATCAGCTATTTGCAAAGCTTCCTCAGACAACCATTTTGCTTTTTTGCATTTCTTTTTCTTTGGGATGGTTTTAATTGCTACCTCTTGTACAGTGTTGCGAACCTCTGTCCATAGTTCTTCAGACACTCTATCAGATCTTATTCCTTAAATCTATTTGTCACCTCTACTGTATATTCATCAGGGATATGATTTAGTTCATACCTGAGTGGCCTAGTGCTTTTCCCTACTTTCTTCAATTTACACCTAAATTTTGCAACAAGAAACTCATGGTCTGAGCCACAGTCAGCTCCTGGTCTTGTTTTTACTGACTGTATAGAGCTTCTCCATCTTTGGCTGCAGAAAACATAGTCAATCTGATTTCTGTATTGACCGTCTGGTGATGTCCATGTGTAGAGCCGTCTCTTGGGTTGTTGGAAAAGAGTGTTTACTATGACCATTGTATTCTCTTGACAAAAGTCTGTCAACCTGTGCCCTGCTTCGTTTTGTACTCCAAGGCCAAACCTGCTTGTTATTCCGGTTATCTTTTGGCTTCCTACTTTAGCATTCCAATCCCCCATGATGATAATGACATCATTTTTTGGTGTTAGTTCAAACTTTTCATTTACATACATCATCCCAATATTTTTATATTTTATATATTATGAAAAATACTATATTACTTATATATCTTATCCCTCTTATTGTAGGGCCCCTTTATATCCAAAGCTATTTGTTCTTTTAACTGTATTCAAACAAGTGTTTGCTCATGTAATACTCCATCTGGTAGGGTGAATGAACTATCTTGAATATGTCTCTGGCCTTCTTTTGCCAAGTAGCTTTCCAAGGTGATATATTCTGCTTATCAGTAAGTTCTTGTATTTTTGTAAGTATTGCTGGGGGTGGAGAAGACATGATGCATAGAATATATGCTTTTTGTCTCCCGAGCTCTAATGGTTCTCCTGGTAGTTCTATAGTCCATTTTGTTAAATATTCTTTCTTATCCTCAGGTTTATTTCGACATTCTGATGAATAAAGTATCTTTTCCATTTTTATTGTTATGTCAAGGTCTTGTAGATTTTTTCCTGTTTGTGTTAAATTATAATTCTCTTCATTTGTAGCTTCACTGATTAAGACATTTTTTCTAGTTTATATTCTGTTATTTGATTTGTTTGTTCATTTTTTACCATCATTTTCTGAGTGTTTTTTGACTGTGGGTTTAGATTAGAAATGTGCTGATATTCCAGCTAGGTTCTTTAGGAGTAAGTATTAAATATGGTTTTCTGTCATTTTTTGATAATTATGCAATATCTATGTTGTCTCCTCCTTTCAAATAGTCCTTCATCAGTGCCATAGTCTCTATAATTAGCCTTAGCAAACCAGCCAAACTCAGAATCCAAACAGCCCAATTTTGTATAGTTCTTATCTTTATATAAAGTTTTTTTATAATCCACTGTATTTCTAATTGTTAGGGCATCAGTAAAATCAGTATTTTATAATAATTCTTTTATTCAGGGGTCAGTTGTCAACCAGTCAAAACTGCAATTCAGTATATTTAGCCACCTTGAGTCCTTCCTGTAAATTCCCCCCTAAAAGATTAGCCCAAAGTTTTTCTTTTTCTGTAAACAATTCTTGAGTTTAGACAACTGTTAGAGTATTTCTTTTCCATCAGATACTTTTTAATCTTATGGCCAGCCCAATATATATTCTTTCTTTGCACCCACTCAGCTGTCTTCTGAGGGTTATTAAAGTTCAAGGTAACCAATTATTCTTTTTTCTGGGCAACTTGCCAATTATAGAGTCAGTGTTGTTAATGTTCTATGTTCTAGTTCTCCACTAGGTGTCAGTAGTTGTTTGTTTTCCAGCTTTTTCAGACAATTATTATTATTATTATTATTATTATTATTATTGTTGTTGTTGTTGTTGTTGTTGTTGTTGTTGTTGTTGTTGTTGTTGTTGTTGTTGTTGTTATAGTTTCATCAAAACCCTTTAAAGTATAATAGCAGGGTGTTTTTTAATTTCTAGTTTATCCAGTCTAGTTTATCCAGTTTATTAGTATTTTAACTTTGATTTCAATATATTTCTTTCCCCCTTAAAGGTTAATTTGCCACTTACATCTATGAGGGAGTGGGGGTGTAGTCTCCTCTCTTCACTTTTGGAGGTTTTCTTAGTTTGGGGATCTTTCCCAAGGACTTAGTTACAGAGTAGAGGAGAGAAGATTGATACTCTCACCAGTTCCATGCATGCTGTTCACTGTTGTTCTGGCTCATGTTCTTGGACTTCGGCTGCAAATAGCTTGGGCTAGATGCTGTTGTACAACTAGCCTTTCTCCTGTCAGGCTAGAGGGTTTCTCCTGGGTTGAACTGAATGACCACTATCATTCCATGATCATCGGGGCACCCCTTTTTCTTTGTCACCTCTCCAGGATGCCTTCAGGCCCATTTAGGGTCCCCTGTTTATGGCAAAATCAGCCATTGGGGTGCAGAGCTCTGCAATCCTGCAGCTGAATGCTACAGCACAAAAACAGGAAGTCTTGAGAATATTAAACTTTAATCTAGCACAAAACAGCCTGTCTATTCTGCTTGAAGGTTTTCTTCTGCCAGACAGTTCAGGAGCTTCCAATAAAGCATAGATCTTATTAATTATGCTGAGCAAATTTAGTGGCTCAGTGGGTTAGGATGCTCAGCTTGTTAATCAGAAGATCGGCAGTTTGGCAGATCGAATCCTGAGTGCTGCATAGCAGAATGAGCACCTGTTACTCGTCCCAGCTTCTGCCAACCTAGCAGTTCGAAAGCACATAAAAATGCAAGTAGAAAAATAGGGACCACTACTGTGGAAAGGTAACAGTGTTCCGTGTGCCTTTGGTGTCTAGTCATGCCAGCCACATGACTACGGAGACATCCTCGGACAAGCGCTGGCTCTTCAGCTTTGAAACGGAGATGAGAACCAGCCCCTAGAGTCGGAAACGACTAGCACGCATGTGTGGGGGAAGCTTTACCTTACCTTTAATTGGCTGGATTCTCTTTCTTTTTCTTCTTTCAAGAAGGAATAATTATGGCTGTGCTCTAGGCTCTAGGATGGAGTCTATATTATTGTTGTCAGGAAAAAATGTGACACCTATCTTGGAATCCACCATGCAGGAACAGTTCCTTTCAGTTGAGGTGGATTTAAATCCAGATCTGGGGCTGTTTGGAACTTATAATTACTAATTACTGTATGTATTTCAACAGCTGAAACTGATTTCTCAGAATGTTGCTAGGAGAACTGAAAAGAGTGGAGTAAGAATGGTGACTTCAGATAACATACAGTTGGCAAACAGAAAGCACAGAACAAAATAACAGAGTTGGAAGGAACCTTGGAGGTCTTCTAGACAAATGGTTGTTCAATCTCTTCTTAAAAACTTGCATTGTTGGAGCGTTCACATCAGGAGGCAAGTTGTTCCACCGAATAATTGTTCTGTCAGGAAATTTCTCCTTAGTTCTAGGTTGCTTCTCTCCTTGATTGGTTTCCATCCATTTCTTCTTATCCTGTCTTCATGTACTTTGGAGAATAGCTTGACTCCCTCATTTTTGTGGTAACCCCTGAGATATTGGAACAGTGTTATCCTCTCACCCCTAGTCCTTCTTTTCATTAAACTAGACATACCCAATTCCAGCAACCATTCTTTATGTGTTTCAGCCTCCAGTCTCCCCAATCATCCTTGCTGCTCTTCTCTACACTCTTTCTAGACTCTGAATATCTTTTTTACATTGTGGTGACCAAAACTGGATGCAGTATTCCAAATGTGGTCTTACCAAAGCATTATAAAATGATATTAACCATGTGATCTTGATGCTATTACTCTGTTAATGCAGCGTACAACTGTGTTGGCTTTTTTGACAGCAGCTTGTATTTAAGTGATTGTCCACTAGGACTCCAAGTTCTCTTTCACAGTACTACTATTGAGCAAGGTACCATCTATACTGTACCTATGCATTTGGTTTTTCTTGCCTAAATGTAGAACCTTACTTTTTTCACCATTGAACTCTTTTTTTTTCTTCATTGGTATTGTACTTCTGCCAACCTAGCAGTTCGAAAGCACATAAAAATGCAAGTAGAAAAATAGGGACCACTACAGTGGGAAGGTAACAGCGTTCTGTGCGCCTTTGGCATCTAGTCATGCCGGCCACATGACCACGGAGACGTCCTCAGACAAGCGCTGGCTCTTCGGCTTTGAAACAGAGATGAGCACCGGCCCCTAGAGTCGGAAACGACTAGCACACATGTGTGGGGGAACCTTTACCTTTTTATTGTAATTAACTGGGCTTTTATAATCTCACTTTTCAAAGTTTCCCAAGCTTCTTGGGTTGGTTTTCCCTTGAGGATTCTCATCCATGGAATCCTTCCCAAGCTCTGTCTACATTTATTGTTAACTTAGTCAAGCTATTCTCCAAAGTGCCTGAAGGCAGGACAAGAAGCAATGGATGGAAACTTGTCAAGGAGAGAAGCAACCTAGAACTAAGCTTTCTGACAGAACAATTAACCAGTGGAACAACCGACTTCCAGAAGTAGTGAATGCTCCAATACTGGAAGTTTTTAAGAAGAGACTGGACAGCCATTTGTCTGTAATGGTATAGGGTTTCCTCCCTGAGCAGGGGATTGGACTAGATGACCTCCAAGGTCCCTTCCAACATTATTATTATTATTAATTATTGTTGTTGTTGTTGTTAATTATTTTAGCTCTCTTAAAGTCCAACTCTAGTTTGACTTTGTTCTATTGTTTGTGCTTGCATAATGTTGAATTCCAATATTGCATGATCACTCCCACCGCCCCATGGTTCCTGTAGCTTCAATATCTTCTATCATTTGTTGTGGTGGCGAAGATGCAACGTATTTTCATATATGGTGGACTTGTAAAAAGGTTAAAGCATTTTGGATTAAAATCTGGTGGAATATGCAGAAGATATTCAAGAAAAGGATAAAGTTTTGTCCGCAATTGTTTCTACTAGGCATTATTACTGACACTACTGTTGTGGACATTAAGCTGATGCTGAACTTGATTACGGCAGCGAGACTTTTAATAGGGCAATATTGGAAGAAGGAAGAACTGCCGACTATAGAAGAATGGACTTTAAAGGTTTCTAACCTGGCAGAAATGGCGAAGATTTCAGCGTATTTAAAAGACCACTCGCAACAACGATATAATGCGGAGTGGAAAAAATGGATTGATTACATTCAGAATAAATATGGGCCTAAAAAGTTTCATTTAGCATTTGAATAAGTATTTATGGGATATTTATATTGCTTGTAGTCATTTTATAAGAGCCAAAGTGCGGTAGACTTAATAGTTTATTGTTATTAGCATATGGTAGTTTATGACTGTTTTTTTTATTTTTATACCTTGTATTCAGCTCTGGGAAGTCGGGGAGGGGGGAGGGGGGAAGGGGAGGGTGAGAGGGTGGGATTGGGTCGGGAAGGGAGGGAGAGGGTGGGGGTTGGTATGTTACAGATAAAATGTATTGAAAAACTTTTCAATAAAAAAAAATATATCTTCTATCATTTTGTCTCTGTTAGTGAGAATTAAACCCAATATGACTGATTCCCTAGTTCTCTTTTAGGTTTGTCAGGAACCTGTTTGATCTTCCGCTTGGTGCAGAATTGGTCTCATAGTTGATGTCAGGGTTAGTTAAAGTCCCCCATTACTATTGTGATGTGCTTTCTACATACCATAGTTAACTGACTAGCAAAAAGTTCATCTATTTCCTCTGTTTGGTTTGGTAGCCTATAGTATAAACCTATGGCAATGTGATTTTTTCTCCCTTCTATATTGACACAAATGTAAGACAGTTCTCATCAATGTTTTGGTCTATTTCTGTAGAGATGTAGTAATTTCTTATATATAGTGCAACTTCACCTCCTCTTTTATTTTTTTTCTTTTAAATATTTAAATTCTTCTACCTGTGTATTCCATTGGTGGGTTTCATCCCACCAGGTTTCCATAATGGCATCAATATTATATATGCCCTGATTAACTTGAATTTCTAATTCTCCCTGTTTATTCCTCATACTCTGTGCATTGTATAGCCATTTGAGTCCTTTTTGACTGACCCTGTGTTTACTTTCTACTTAACCTGTTTTGTGCCCAAGTTCCCCTACTTCCTTACCACTTGTTAGTGTGGCACACACTATCAAAAGAAAGTCCAAAGAGAGCTAGTATAGATTGCAAAGCATGATCACATTACCCTCAGTCTGTTTTAGGTATAGGCAGAAGATTTTTCACATGCTGTAATATAGGGTTGAACAACTTAAGGGTTGTTCAAATAACTACTCGACATATGGAAATCTGAAACAAAGGACATGTTCCCAGCCTCTTGCCAATAATGTGAATGTGCTTGAATAGTAATAGTCACAGTTACTTTTGCCATCAGGTTTTGTGAACAGCTCTCATTTATATTGTTATACTCCCTCTCTTTAAAGTTTTAAATTGCTGTAAAGTTTGTTGTACTAGCAGCTTAAGGAATCTTTCAACTTTTTTTATTATGCTTCTTATAGACAATGTGGAAAACTATGCCATTCTAAACCTAGTTGGTCCCGAAGCATTTACAGTCAATCACTGACTATTTTTTGCTGCTTGCTTTATAAAGCAACAAGAGAACAATGTAGGTGTTTCTAGGCTGTCTTCTCCTAATGCAGACATGTCAAACTCAAGACCTGAGGGCCAGATCCAGCCCACAATATGGTTAGATCTGGCCTGCAGGGCCACCCTGGAAGTGACAAGGGCCCGGTCCCTGCCACCTCAGCCCCAGCCCAGCCCAGCCCAGTCAGGCATGTGCACAGGAAGCAGAAAGCTCTGGGGACTGGCAGTGTACGGCAGCAGCTGCAGCTTGTTGGCCCTACCCTCGCCTCATCCCTTCTCGCCTCTCCCAGCCACACCTTGCCTCACTAGGCCTCGCAGCAGCAGCCTTGAGGACACCCCCTCAAGAAAGCAGGGCTGGGCTGGGCTGGGCTGCAAGGTTCTGGTACCCCAGGAGCTCGAGGGACAGGCTTGGCGCTTGTCCTCTGCTGCCCATGCCACAAATTAATATTTTGAATTAATATTCTGAACCGAAAACATGAATGGGCATTTAATTAATGGATTTCCAGTGTGTCATGGATGCCAGTTTGATTCAAAGAAATGGTGGACAGGGTTTTAAAAGCCTAAGCCCATTATTAAATGAGTTTGTGAGACATAAAGTTCCTTCTCAGTTGGACATGGCTTTTGAGGCTCCATTTGAGAAAAATGGGCAGGTGGGGGGGAAGCCGGAACTCAACTATAGAGAAGTGTGGCCTCTCTTGCACCTTCTATAGGAATAAATCAAACCAAGTTCAGCTAAGCAATTTTCCTGGGCTAGCAAGGCAAACCCTCATTCAAGGGATGCCATCGCCTCATTTTTCCAACAAAAAATAGAGAATTAGCAAAGCATTCACGAGACTCTTCTCCCCTCCTTTTAAAAAAAAAGAAAAAGAAAAAAGAAAATAAGAAAATTCTGGGTTTTAGACCCCCAATTAAAAAAATGATGGAGATTTACAATCCCACCAAGGTGGCTAAATGAAGGATGCCTGGTTATCTTACTTTTGTCTCGAGGCCTGAAATCTACAGAGTGAACATTAATTCCAGGGGCTGTAATTTGCCACCACCCCAAAAATTGCTTGAATTCAGACAGAAAAATCCTGCATGGAGTGCCACAGTATGCAGGTTGATTGCCATATTTAACACACTCTTTTAAAGCCTTTGCAAAGAAAAAGTTGGTTTTCTTTCATTGTTTTACTTCCAACACCTCTTTCAATGATGGTAGGGCAAATGGGAGATTACCCAGGGGTGAAATTACTTGAATGAGGCTTAAGCTTAAATTAAATTTAAAATTAAAATGGTATTAAGGCCAGACAATCTGTAGAAACAGCCTCATAAAGCTAATTTAAGCTTTAAGGGGAAGAAGAGGGAAAACGATTTTGCATTGGAGTGTTTTTGAGGTGTCTCCTTTTTCTGGCTTCACCCGTGTCCAAAATACTGACCTGGCAAATCATGTACCTGAATTACCAGAGAATTCAATGAGAAAGTTACCAATGATTGTGAGAAGAGATGGAAGGCAAAAGAATTAAAGCCCAAGACAGTTAAATTAGTCTGTTCGCTCTGCAAATACAGAGTTTTCCAAATCACCCAGTTCTTGCATTCCATTTCAGATCCAGGCAAAGGTTCTTTGTCAAGGTAGATGCCATTTCTGGGCAGTGAGAGGTACTTAAGTGTCCATCTTCTCACCTTTCTCCTTTTCCTTCCCTTCTCTCTTCTTCCTTCCTCCCTCTCTTTCATTCTCATCTTTCTCTCCTCCTATCCACTCCCTTCCCATCTCTTTCCATTTATTTCCCCCTTCTTCCCTTTTTTTGATTCACCTTTCCCTTTACTCTTTTTCAACCCCCTCCTTACACTTTCCTCTTTTCTCATTTTCTCTTCCTTTTTTCTTTTACATATGTTTTCCTTTTCGTTCTAGTTATATCATATTTATTTTCATTCCCTTTCTCTTACCCCATTTAAGGGACCAAAATCTGGATGTGTGTGGACAATATACCAGAAAGTGACACCAGCCCAACCCAGTCTAGCCAGACGCTCCCACTGGGCACATGCACAGGAGGCAGTGAGCATTCTGGTTACCGCCCTTCGACTCACCTTGCCTCGCCCCACAGTGGCACCGGTGGTGGCAGCAGCAGCAGCCTCAAAGAAGTAAGCACAGCTGGACACCTCCTCGGGGAAGCAGGGCTGGGCTGGGCTGCAGGTCTTGGTGCTCTGGAAGATCTGGGTGCTTCCCCTCCACTGCCCAGGGCTCCAGGCATCTCAGGGGACCATCAACACTAACTGGACACTTGGATCCTCCTCCAGCAGGTGTGCACCCGGCCTCCTCTCTGCTTGGGCCATGGAGTTCTATTGCCTCTGTGTGCCAGGGCTCAGCGTGCAGTCATTTTTTTCAATGGGGTGACTCACACATCTACTGGATGCCCAGCTGCAGCTCCACATCTGCCATGAGTGCTGCATTTCCCTTTCTGATCCTGCCATATGGCAGAGAGGGCAACCCTGGAGCACCCGTGCCCCTTCCTTCCTGCTTTTTATCCCACAGGCCAGACAAAGACAGGAGCACAGGTGGCATGAGTTAAGCATTACTGGGGGCTGGCTCCAAGTGGCCCTCTCTGCTTCAGGGTAGGGCTGGAGAGGGGGATGCGGCTCTCATGTCAGATGCAGAGCTGTGGTCTGGAACAGCCAGGCACCCTATGATGCCCGAGCCACCCTTGGAGGACAACTGTACTCAGTGCCCTGGGGCACAGGGCCAATGGAACATCACAGCCCAAGCAGAAAGGAGGTCAGGCTCAGACCTGCCTAAAGGAGAATCCAGACACCTGGTTAGTGTTGATGGTCCCCTGGGCTGCTGCTGGTGTGCTCCCTCTCCTTGGGGGACAGCAAGGCTCCTCTGGTGGTGACACTTTGGTGTTGCCCTGGTCTCACCTTCTTCTGCTGGAGAACTCCAGATCCTCTTTCCCAGCCTAGCCTGGACCACCAATAGGGGCCCCTCAATGTGAGTGACACCAAGCCAGCCATGTCAAGCTGGCCATGCCCACCCAGCCATACCCACCCAACTAGGCCTACCCAGCCACACCCACCTGGCCCTTTGAGGACAAGCATAATGCTGATGTGGCCCTCAATGAAATTGAGTTTGACACCCATGTCCTAATAGTTACTTCAGCTGATCAGACTCCTGCTTCAATTCACCTTCATCCCCAAATGTAAGTTGCATGGTAAGAGACATACCCAATTTGATCAATGGCTTATTCTATCCTCTATTCCGGAGATGAGATCCATTAGAAGTCCACAAGTAGACTTTAATGTACACTTTCAATATCATAAAAGTCTAACTAAAGCTTTGAACAGCATTAATTTAGAGCAAGTAATTGAATGATGGGGTTAATAATGGATTCTGAACAATATCAACTGTTTCAAGCCATACATTTGTAATACAGAGTTATTAATGAAGCTATAACTTCAGGCAAGTTAATTTAATCTGGATTTTAATATTTATTGAGAGGCTCTTTGTACTTCACAGAATGCATTTCTGATAGCTCACTATTGCCATTTGAATTGCTTAAAAGACAACATTTAACAGATGCATCAGACTTCTACTTTTTTCTAGTTATATTTCCATCACTTGTTGCCCTGCTCTCTCATTTTCTACATCAAAAGGATTTATTTATTTTTTTTGTTCCACTGTAGAGGGATCAAACACTAAATTTATATTTTCAAAAAAGTGGTTGACCTCTAATCGTTATTGTTTTGATACAAGCTAAAAACTGTTTGGATTAAAAGTTAAAAATTAAGCCTGTGAAACTGTTCCTAGATGCAATTAAAGCTTAGTTCCATCTGCAAATGTCACTGTAATATCACAAAGTTTTTGTTGTTGTTGTTCCCACCTCCCCTCCCATTCTATTTAACACCCAGCATGCTAAACAAATCTGGATAATTTGTATATTACTCACTGGTTTTTGTGTGTGATATTCTTGGTTGGCTCTAATAAAATTATTGTCATTCCATGGTTTTAAATTATTGATAAAGCTGTAGTTCTTTTCAAATATGTCGGCAATCAAAGGTAACAGTGAAATATTTGCCCGATCTTTCAATATCTTAAAATAATTTCTTTTTTTAAAGCATGTTTAGCCTGGTGAGTCAGTATACCTTTACAGTAATGTGAAAGATTCATTTGGACTGAAATATAATAAATTGCTCAAGACCACCCACACCACTTCAACTGTTAAATAGAGGTTTAAACCTAAAATTTGTCTCTGTTCAAGTTTCTAATTGCTCACTTAAAATCCCAAACTGCAAAGTTGCCCACAAACATACCAACCATCTGGTACGCAAAATGAGTTGTCAATGGAAACAAATCTGAGCATCAATGTTATTTCTAAAGTTCTGGTTTAAGAATTCTGTGTGGATTCCGATAGCTGCTTCTTTTCTTTTTGTCAATCACATATTATTAAATGACTTCTGAAATTGGCAATCCAGAAACAGAAAGTGCTGAAGGACTTTTTTTTCCCCTCTATTCCCCTCTATTCCTTATACTACAAGGAAAAAAGAATAAAGGATAAGTTGGTATGGCCTGGAGACTGAGACCTAAGAGAATACTTCCTTCTCAATCAGTGGGGTATTGGTTAATGACCAGAGAAGAGCATTCAAGGACATGGAACTACCTTTAAATTTGGATATAAACATCTGGTATAGTTGGTAGCCTGGGGAGCTACACAGTGTGTGTGTGTGTGTGTGTGTGTGTGTGTGTGTGTGTGTGTGTGTG
>JAKJMR010017716.1:806447-818638 GCA_024449315.1 Daboia siamensis | reverse complement strand
TGTGTGTGTGTGTGTGTGTGTGTGTGTGTGTGTGTGTGTGTGTGTGTAGAAATTAATGACAAGCAGATTTCTGCTACTCTACCCAAACTCCATCTCAGTTCATCTACTAATTTCCACTGTATATAGAAACAGAAATAACAGAAGTACTTAAACCGTGCAACCAGGCAAAGGTATTCTGTAGCAATCTCCAATTTAGTACTTTCCAAATATAATGGCCATGCTGGCTGTGAATTTGGGATGGTGTTCAATGATGGAAAAGGTTGATTTATTGTAAAAGTGACTGGATTTAATTGAAAAATGTAATTGTGTGTTATGAGAATTTTATACGAGAGCTAGAAATAAAACTGAAAATGGGATGGCAATTTTATACTTTCTCTAGATATGAACGCAGAATACAAACGAATGTTATCCATACAGAGATGATGACACCACATGAACCTTAAAACTAAATTAGAAAAAAGAATGATTTTGTTTCCTTAAACCCCTCTACCATAAACCCCTCTAGATAATATTCATTACTATTACATCTGTATAGTCAATTCTGAAATATTGTTCTGTAGCATTTGAATGTGTCTGAGGGATGGAGTTTTAAGCTTACCTGAATATAGAAGAAAAATATATATAATAGCAATCTGTACCAAGTCCAGTTCAGTTGGGAATGCAGGTCTGTTACAAATCAAGTTGAGCCATCTGCTAGTCATAGTGTACCAATCCTATTATACTTTGCATTGTAATATTCCCATCACCCAGAGATAGGATGATTTTTCTAACTTATTTCCCATCAGATATATTTGGACCTCAACCAGAATAGCTCATGCAGCAATATTAGTTGAAAATTCTGAAGTTGCAGATATGTACTACACATACCTTTCAAAAAGTCAAGCAGATATATCTATTTCTTTTCTCATGCAGCAGACAATAATCTCAGGAGAATAATTAATCAAATAACACAGCTATCACACTTTCAGTTTTAAATATCTTCCCAATTACAGATCATCTGCAATTGTGAAAGTAAACACAGCTTATTGGTATTATATATGATGTTATTCCCCTTCATGGACTACTGCCTTGTTGTAGCAGAGGGGCTTGCATAATTCAAAACCCCACGGACAGTACAAAAAAGCAAAAAGATATGACACCGGAAGATGAGCCCCTCAGGTCGGAAGGCGTCCAATATGCTACTGGGGAAGAGCAGAGGGCTAGTATTAGTAGCGCCAGAAAGAATGAAGCGACTGGGCCAAAGCCAAAAGGATGCTCAGCTGTGGATGTATCTGGTGGTGAAAGGAAAGTCTGATGCTGTAAAGATTTTTTTTCTCCATAGGAACATGGAATGTAAGATCCATGAATCAAGGAAAGCTAGACGTGGTCAAACAAGAGATGACAAGACTGAACATCGACATCTTAGGTATCAGCAAACCAAAATGGACAGGAATGGGTGAATTTAATTCAGATGACCATCAGGTATACTACTGCGGGCAAGAATCCCTCAGAAGAAATGGAGTAGCCTTCATAGTAAAAAAAAAAAAAAAAGAGTAGGAAAAGCAATACTGGGATACAATCCCCAAAATGACAGAATGATCTCAGTTCGAATCCAAGGCAAACCATTCAATATCACAGTAGTCCAAGTCTATGCCCCAACCACCAGTGCTGAAGAGGATGAAATTGATCGGTTCTATGAAGTCCTACAGCACCTTATAGAACTAACACCCAAAAATGATGTCCTTATCATCATGGGGGATTGGAATGCTAAAGCAGGAAGCCAAAAGATAACTAGAATAACAGGCAAGTTGGCCTTGGAGTACAAAATGAAGCAGGGCACAGATTGACAGACTTTTGTCAAGAGAATACAATGGTCTTAGCAAACACTCTTTTCCAACAAGAGACGGCTCTACACATGGACATCATCAGACGGTCAATACAGAAATCAGATTGCCTATGTGCTTTGCAGCCCAAAATGGAGAAGCTCTATATAGTCAGTAAAAACAAGACCGGGAGCTGACTGTGGCTCAGACCATGAGCTTCTCGTTCCAAAATTTAGGCTTAAACTGAAGAAAGTAGGGAAAAGCACTAGGCCACTCAGGTATGAACTAAATCATAACCCTGATGAATATACAGTAGAGGTAACAAATAGATTTAAGGAATTAGATCTGATAGACAGAGTGCCTAAAGAACTATGGATGGAGGTTCGCAACACTGTACAAGAGGTAACAACTAAAACCATCCCAAAGAAAAAGAAATGCAAGAAAGCAAAATGGCTGTCTGAGGAAACTTTGCAAATAGCTGAGAAAAGGAGGGAAATGAAAGACAAGGGAGAAAAAGATACACCCAACTGAATGCAGAATTCCAGAGGATAGCTAGAAGAGATGTATTGGGCTTAATTAAAATACCACGTAGTAAGCTGGAGCTAGCTAACGGCTCCCAGCACCGCAAACACCCCGTCTCCACTGCTGCTATTGGCTGCCCCTAGGCGGCAATAGGTTGCTTTAGATCTATTGGCTACCACCTAGGGTCCAGGCTATAAATTGCTGCAAGCTGCAGCTAGTTCCCCAGTTCAGATCCTGCAAGCAAATAAACATGTTCATTGCTGAACTCACTCGCCTCGTCTTCATTCCTGCACAACAAACTCAGTACACAACACTGGCGATGAAGGCGGGATCCTGCTTCTCCGAAGGAACTGAAAGTCACTAGGGGAGAAGCAGGGCACGCCTGGCGGGAAAAGCATTTCCACTCCCCCTACGGTCTGCTAGCCAGACACGCTAGCGACCACGCACTCAGTGGATCAGTCCCTGGGCAAAGGAGGAGCAGGATCAAAAGACACAGGAACCAGCTGTGAAGACCAGTAGAATGCCCAAGTTTGGAAGGCTGCGAGAGTTCAACATCAAGCGACCAGAAGGATGGCCCTTGTACCTGTCCCAGGTTGAAAACTACCTTTGGGCAAACCAGGTTGCAGAAGATGGACTGAAGGCCACCATGCTGCTCTGTGTGTGCGGCCCAGCAACATTCAATCTGGCTGAAAATCTGTTCACGCTAACACTGCTGGAGTCAGTCTCCTATGCTGATCTAAAGAAGAAGCTCAGAGAACACTTCCAACTGAAGAAGTTGGTGATTGCGCTAAGCCTTTGAACAACGAATACAAAAGCCAGGTGAGACAGCGTCAGAGTACATCGCAGCCTTGAGCCAGGCAGCACACCTGTGTTGATTTTTGGATGTCAAAGAGCGACTTCGAGACCAGCTCATCTGCGACCTACACAATCGAGAGCTGCAGCAAAAACTTTTTACTAGAGCAAACCTGTCGTTCGCTGACTCCCAGGATGAAGTCATGGCAGATGAAGCCGCCGGGGGAGCCGGCGGCTGCCAAAACAACACATCGCGAAGAAGTTGTCTACCATGACGACGCTGAACGCACCGAAGAATCAGAAGAAGAAGACGCCGAAGTCGACAAGCTGCACAGATAGCCCGACACAGCACCTCAACAGCAAGCAACAAGAAACTCCTTACAAGGCAGATCTCTTACCTAGATGTCCAGGTTGTGGTGGCCGCCACCAGTGCGCGGACTGCAGGTTCCAGTCAGTCACGTACCAGGCCTGCGGCAAAACTGGCCACATCACAGCAGTATGCAGAGCTCGCCAGAGGGACTGGCCATCAAGGCACCAGTCAGAAGATCCAACCAGGAGAGGTACCGGGGCCCTGGGGCTGTTCAGTGTGGGGTTTTGTGCATGCCGCAGAAGTGTCTGCCGTACAGGGGCCCGATGCCCCCTCAGACCAAAATTTAGACTTCAGGTGGAGCTACAAGGCGTCTCCTGTAAAATGGAGCTGGACACAGGCTCAGCCGTTTCTATTATTTCTCTGGACACATTTAATTTCGTTTGCAGTTGCAGTAGAAAATGGGCCAAGCTAAGGCCCTCCAACATAATTTTAACAGATTTTCAAAACGCTAAAGTCACAGTCAAGGGTGAGGCTACTGTGGCTGTTAAATTTAAGGAATTTTTTGGGCACCTGGATGTCGTAGTAGTAGGGGGCCAGAGAACGAGTCTAATTGGACTTGAAAGGTTTGATGCATTAGGCATCTAAGTCACCGGAATCAACCAGACACAAGTCACGAGTCTAGCGTCAGTTTGCGAGGACTTCGCAGACGTATTTGATTCAGCCCTAGGAATTTACACAGGCCTGCCTATAATGCTCAAGCTAGACCCCAATGTGGTCCCCATTAGAATTAAGCCTCAAAGGGTTCTCTTTGCCCTCAAACACAAAATTGACACTGAAATTGACAAACTTGTAGAACAGGGCATTTTGCAACCAGTTGATGGTGGGAAGTGGGAAACTCCTATAATAACACCACTTAAGGCCAACAGGGAAATTAGAATATGCACAGATTACAAATGCACAATTAACAAGGCCCTTAAGGAATATGCATACCCTGATCCAGTGGTGAGCCACATCTTGGCATCATTGCAAGGGGGCACCATTTTCGCAAAATTAGATTTGACACAGGCCTATCAACAACTGCCGGTTGATGAGGCCACGGGAAAAGCTCAATCAATCGTGACTCGCAGGGGGGCTTTCAAAGTGAAGCGATTACAATTTGGAGTTAGTGTAGCCCCAGGCATTTTTCAGGGAATCATGGAATGCACACTTAAAGGCATTCAGGGTGTTTGCCCTTATTTCGATGATGTGCTTATTGCTGGAGAATCCACAGAGGTATTAGCTAGGAGGCTCAGAGCCATCCTACAGAGGCTGCATGAAGCAGGCCTCAAATTGAAAAAGAGTAAATGTAGTATTGGGGTTCCTTCAACTGAATTTTTGGGATTTCGCATTGATGCTAATGACATTCACCCAGCTGAGTCCAAAGTGAAGGCCATTCAATTGGCACCTAGCCCTAAATCAAAAGGAGACCTACAAGCATTCTTGGGCCTCAATTTCTACCATGTGTTCCAGCCTAACAAGACCACAGTGGCAGAGCCCCTTCACAGACTTTTAGATAAAAAAGCTTCATGGAAGTAGACCAGCGTTCACGAGAAAAGTTTTCAAGACCTAAAGACACTTTTGTCAGCCAGCTCTACTGTCACATATTTCAGGGAGTCTAAACCAGTCTATTTAGCATGTGATGCATGTCCATACGGGGTGGGGGCAGTATTGAGTCATTTAGAGAAGAATGGAAAACAAGTCCCTATTGCATTTTATTCAAGGACACTGTCCTCTGCTGAGCATAATTACACTCAAATAGACAAAGAGGCCTTAGCCATTGTAGCAGAAATTTAAAAAATCCATGACTACTTATATGGCAGCGACTTCATGGTCTTCACAGACCACAAACCACTATTGGGACTCTTTACCACAGACAAACAAACATGTCACATACTCTCCCCAAGAATGTTGAGGTGGTCTATTTTCCTATCAGCATACACATTTAAGCTGGTTCACAAACCTGGCAAAGAAATGGGCCATGCAGATGGCCTGACTCCCACAGCCACTAATCAAACCAGATCCAGCCCCTGCGGCCAGAGTCCTGTCCATTCAGGACTTGCAAGAGTTTCCTCTCCACGCAGGGAACATTGCTGCAGAAACAGCAGCCTATAAAACACTTAGTAGAGTGCTTTCATGGGAACCCACGGGGTGGTTAGATAAAAGCCCAGGCTCTGAATTCCAGAGTTACTTTGCAAGAAAACATGAGCTATCAGCTCACAAAGGTTGTATCCTATGGGGAAACAGGGTCATAATTCCCACTTCACTGACAGATAGAGTTTTACAGTCACTGCATGAAGGCCATCCAGGTATTGTCCGCATGAAGGCCTTAGCTAGAAGCTACTTATGGTGGCCTGGATTAGACAAGGCCATCAAGGCACAAGTGCATGGATGTTATACATGCCAGCAATCAAGGCCTGAAATGCCGCATGCCCCAGTTCACAGGTGGGAACAAACGCACACTCCCTAGTCTAGAATTCACATAGACTTCGCTGGAACCTTTCAGGGACAGCTCTTCCTTATAGTGGTAGACAGCCACTCCAAATGGCTTGAAGTAATTACAGTTGCAAATATGACTACTGCTAGTACCATCCAGGTGCTTAGGGTTGCCTGATGTCATAGTATCAGACAGTGGGGCCCAATTCACTGCAGCTGAATTTCAGGCTTTCCTGAGAGCAAATCTCATCAGACACGCAACGTCAGCCCTATTTCATCCATCCAGTAATGGTCAAGCTGAACGCATGGTAAGGACAACACAGGACTCATTGAAGCGAATAGTGACTGGGGACTGGCACACAGATTGGCAGATTTTTTACTTTGCCAGCATTTCATGCCCTGCACCACTACTGCGAAAAGCCCAGCAGAACTACATTGGGGAAGACGGCTGATCATGAAACTGGACAGGTTGCATCCAGACAGAGTGGCAGCAGAAGCCTCTCAACCAAAACCCCCAAGGGGGCTGCAAATAGGAGATGGGGTGTGGGCTTGGAACTATGGGCATGGGAATATGTGGGTTCCTGGGAAAATTACTAAATCATCTGGCCCCCTCTCTGACGAAGTGGGGTTGGAGGGAGGGCGAGTTGTCAGATGCCACATTGATCAACTCAGAAAGCGGTTACAGAACGGCCACTAAGTAAGGACTGCATCATAAGTCCCTCCCAAGGGTTCCAAACCGACAGCATAGACTCTGAAGACTCTCACAGCAAAAGCAATGAGGAGTTGGCTGTAGAGGGGGGAAGTCCGGAAGTGCAACATGGGTCCCCTGACGGAGCAAGCCAACCTGAATTTCTCAGCCACTGTGCCAACTCTGCTGAACAAACTGACTCTGGGGTGGGCCAACCTGGAGAGGCCAGCCAGAGAGCACCAAATCTTTCTGACTTAATTACATTAAAGGACACTCGTCTGCCTGGCCTGGTGGGTAAGCTGGTAGACCAGAAAGTGAATGGATCCCTCAGGCGTTACACAAGGGGACACAATCCTCCAGCATATTTAGCAGATTTTGTGACAAAATAAGAGCTATAATGTTGTGAAGTGAAGTGGGCCTTAGAAAAGCTAAGCAACAACAGAGCTAGTGGAGGTGAAAGTATTCCAGCTGAGCTATTCAAAATCTTAAAAGACGATGCAGTAAAAGTGCTACACTCAATTTGCCAGCAAATTTGGAAAACTCAACAGTGGCCACAGGATTGGAAAAGATCAGTTTACATTCCAATTCCAAAGAAAGGCAGTGCTAAAGAATGTTCAAACTAGCACACCATTGCACTTATTTCACATGCTAGTAAAGTTATGCTTAAAATCCTACAAGCTAGATTCCAGCAGTATGTGGATCAAGAACTACCAGAAGTACAGGCAGGATTTGGAACAGGCAGAGGAACTAGAGATCAAATTGCCAATATGCCCTGGATAATGGAAAAAGCTAGAGAGTTCCAGAAAAACATCTACTTCTGCTTCATTGACTATGCTAAAGCCTTTGATTGTCTGGATCACAACAAACTGTGGCAAGTTCTTAAAGAGATGGGAGTACCAGATCATCTTATTTGTCTCTTCCTATATGCAGGTCAAGAAGCAACAGTGAGAGCTCGACACGGAACCACTGATTGATTCAAAATTGGGAAAGGAGTCCGGCAAGGCTGTATTCTGTTTCCCTGCCTATTTAATTTATATAAAGAGCACATCATGAGAAAGGCAGGGCTAGATGAATCAAAAGTTGGAACTATGATTGCCAGAAGAAATATCAACAACTTAAGATATGCAGATGTTACCATTCTAATGGCAGAAATAAAGAGTAACTAAAGAGCCTTTTGTTGTAGGGAAGAAGGAGAGTGCAAAAGTTGGCTTGAAACTTAACATTAAAAAAACCAAGATCATGGCATCTGACCCTCTCAATTCCTGGCAAATACATGGGGAAGAAATACTGGTAGTGACAGATTTTATTTTCCTGGGCTCCAAGATCACCGCAGACGGGGATTGTAGCCAAGAAATTAAGACGCTTGCTCCTGGGGTGGAAGCCATGGCAAATCTAAACAGCACACTAAAAAGCAGACACATTACCCTGCCAACTAAAGTGCGTATAGTCAAGGCTACGATCTTCCCAGTTGCAGTGTATGGCTATGAAAGTTGGACCATAAGAAAGGCTGAGCACCAAAGAACTGAGACCTTTGAACTATGGTGCTGGAGAAGACTCCTGCAAGTCCCCTGGACTGCAAGGCAATCAAACCGGTCAGTCCAAGAGGAGATCAACCCTGACTGCTCTTTAGAAGGCCAGAACCTGAAGTTGAAACTCAAATATTTTGGCCACCTAATAAGGACTCACTGGAGAAGAGCCTAATGCTGGAAAGATTGAGGGCAAGAGAAGAAGGGGACGACAGAGAATGAGGTGGCTGGATGGAGTCACTGAAGCAGTAGGCGTGAGCCTAAATGGACTCCAGAAGATGGTTGAGGACAGGAAGGCCTGGAGGAACATTGTCCATGGCGTCGCGATGGGTCGGACACGACTTTGCAACTAACAATAACATGATGTTATTTAAAATATTAAAGTGAAAACAGCATAAAACAGAAGAGAATATATGCAGTTAATATTTACCACCACGTTCAGTTAAAAAAATAATAGTACAAATACAGATAGATCAATTACAGTATTTCATTTTGCTAAGAAATTCCTTTGTTTTGTTTGTTTATTTTTTTGTTTCTTACTCTGGAGCCTATTAATTAAAAGAAAGTGGCTACAGTCATATAAAATTTATATGGCCTCATATAAATTCTATGGGGGAAGGGGAGAAGGTTACAAGTGGATAAAGCTAGAAAGAAGCACCATCCCACAAGTGTTTTTGAACCTCAGCAACTTTAAGATTTGTGGACTTCAACACTCAGTATCCCCAGCTAGCATGCTACAAAGTTGAAGTCCTATCTGTATTATATTATTATGAAACACTCCAAATGCAAACTATCTGTAGAATGCTTTGAGGACACATAATTCATTTCAAACAGCTACTACAGTTTGATAAACCATCAGATATCTGAGCACAAATACAGGCTTCATTTTCTTGCCTCAAGCAGATTGGATTTATGCCTGTTGTTTTCTTTAAACTGCTTTACTTAATTTAGAAATACATTAAAATACCCATCTGCCAGCTGTGCTAGTTTCAGCTGTATCAAACCAATAATTAGTATACTCCTGCTATTATTTTTATACTATTAAAAAAACTGCATTAAAAAACTATGGGATTAAATAAGAAAAAGAGAAAAACAAGGAACATTTTTGTTTCCCATCTAAAATACACTCTTGAATTATCTTTTAACCTCAACAGCTCTCTAAAAATAGGCAAACTTTTTAATATTGCACTATTGGAAAGTACTTTGGTATTTTAAAAGGTTTTTTTTTCAATCTTGTTTTAATAAAAAAGTCTGGCTCGATGTGGAGGCAATTTGGCTTTTAAAGAAAAGTAATAAGAATGACAGAATCTTGAAATAGCTGGAAAATCATTACAGGAAGTCTATGACATACAAACAGTGGTGGGATTCATCTGGTTTGCACCACTTCAGCAGAACCGGTAGCTAATTTTTTGTTGCCAAGGCCCAGAATGGACTTCTGGAAGCGGCATCCACACAGACAACCGGTTGTTCACATATTTGAATCCCACCACTGAATACAATCTCTCATTTACTGTAATGATCATTCAAAGTTACAACAGCACTGAAAAAAGTGGCTTATGACCATTTTTCAAACTTAACACTCCACAGTCATATTGTGATCAGAATTCAGACATTTGGCGACCAGCATGCATTTATGATGGTCACAGTGTGGCAGAGTTATGTGATCATCTTTTGAAATCTCCTGGCAAACAAAGTCGATGAAGGAGTCAGATTCACTTAACATCCGTATTACTAAGTTAACAACTGCAGTAATTCACTTAACAACTGTGGCAAGAAGGGTCGTAAAATGAGGCAAAACTAACTTGACAATTATCTTGCTTTGCAACAGAAATTTGGGACACAATTGTAGCCATAAGTCACAGACTATCTCTATCAGTCTTTATTTTCTTATAGCTATAATTTTCTAAATACATGAATCTATGTTCTTGGACCCCTTCATGAATTACTGCCTTGTCGTGGCGAAGGGGCTTGCGTAATTCAATGAAGCTATGAGCTATGCCGTGCAGGGCCACCCAAGACAGAAAGGTCATAGCAGAGAGTTCTGACAAAACGTGATCCACTGGAGAAGGAAATGGCAACCCACTCCAGTATCTTTGCCATGAAAACCCCATGGACAGTACCAAAAGGCAAAACGATATGACACTGGAAGATGAGCCCCTCAGGTCGGAAGGCGTCCAATATGCTGGGAAAGAGCAGAGGGCTAGTACTAGTAGCGCCAGAAAGAATGAAGCGACTGGGCCAAAGCCGAAAGGACGCTCAGCTGTGGATATGTGGTGAAAGGAAACTCCGATGCTGTATAGATTTTTTCTCCATAGGAACCTGGAATGTAAGATCCATGAATCAAGGAAAGCTGGACGTGGTAAAACAAGAGATGACAAGACTAAACATCGACATCTTGGATATCAGCGAACTAAAATGGACAGGAATGGGTGAATTTAATTCAGATGACCATCAGGTATACTACTGCAGGCAAGAATCCCTCAGAAGAAATGGAGTAGCCTTCATAGTCAATAAAAAAGTAGGAAAAAGCAATACAGGGATACAATCCTCAAAATGACAGAATGATCTCAGTTCGAATCCAAGGCAAACCATTCAATATCACAGTAGTCCAAGTCTATGCCCCAACCACCGGTGCTGAAGAGGATGAAATTGACAGTTCTATGAAGCCCTACAGCACCTTATAGAACTAACACCCAAAAATGATGACCTTATCATCATGGGGGATTGGAATGCTAAAGTAGGAAGCCAAAAGATAACTGGAATAACAGGCAAGTTTGGCCTTGGAGTACAAAATGAAGCAGGGCACAGACTGATAGAATTTTGTCAAGAGAATACGATGGTCATAGCAAACACTCTTTTCCAACAAACCAAGAGACGGCTTTATACATGGACATCACCAGACAGTCAACACAGAACAGTCAACACAGAAATCTATATGCTCTGCAGCCAAAGATGGAGAAGCTCTATACAGTCAGTAAAAACAAGACCAGGAGCTGACTGTGGCTCAGACCATGAGCTTCTTGTTGCAAAGTTTAGGCTTAAATTAAAGAAAGTAGGGAAAAGCACTAGGCCAGTCAGGTATGAATTAAATCATATCCCTGTTGAATATACAGTAGAGGTAATAAATAGATTTAAGGAATTAGATCTGATAGACAGAGTGCCTGAAGAACTATGGACGGAGGTTCACAACATGTACAGGAGGTAGCAACCAAAACCATCCCAAAGAAAAAGAAATGCAAGAAAGCAAAATGGCTATCTGAGGAAGCTTTGCAAATAGCTGATGAAAGGAGGGAAGTAAAAGGCAAGGGAGAAAAAGAAAGATATGCCTAATTAAATGCAGAATTCCAAAGAATAGCTAGAAGAGATAAGAATGCCTTCTTAAATGAAGAGTGCAAAGAAATAGAAGAAAACAATAGAATAGGGAGGACCAGAGATCTTTTCAAGAAAATTGGAGAGATGAAAGGAATGTTTCATGCAAAAATGGGCATGATAAAGGACCAAAATGGCAGGGACCTAACAGAGGCAGAAGAGATTAAGAAGAGGTGGCAAAATTACACAGAAGAACTATACAAGAATGAGCTTAATGTCCCTGATAATCACAATGAGGTGGTCACTGACCTCGAGCCAGACATCCTAGAATGTGAAGTGAAGTGGACCTTAGAAAAGCTGAGCAACAACAAAGCTAGTGGAGGTGACAGTATTCCAGCTGAGCTATTCAAAATCTTAAAAGACGATGCAGTAAAAGTGCTACACTCAATTTGCCAGCAAATTTGGAAAACTCAACAGTGGCCACAGGGTTGGAAAAGATCAGTTTACATTCCAATTCCAAAGAAAGGCAGTGCCAAAGAATGTTCAAACTATCGCACCATTGCACTCATTTCTCATGCTAGTAAAGTCATGCTTAAAATTTTACAAGCTAGACTCCAGCAGTATGTGGATCGTGAACTACCAGAAGTACAGGCAGGATTTCGAAGAGGAAGAGGAACTAGAGATCAAATTGCTAACATACGCTGGATCATGGAGAAAGCTAGAGAGTTCCAGAAAAACATCTACTTCTGCTTCATTGACTATGCTAAAGC
>JAKJMR010017716.1:792913-806047 GCA_024449315.1 Daboia siamensis | reverse complement strand
ATCTTATTTGTCTCTTGAGAAACCTATATGCGGGCCAAGAAGCAAGAGTGAGAACTGGACACGGAACCACTGACTGGTTCAAAATTGGGAAAGGAGTCCGGCAAGGCGGTATACTGTCACCTTGCCTATTTAACTTATATGCAGAGCACATCATGAGAAAGGCAGGGCTAGATGAATCAAAAGTTGGAATTAAGATTGCCGGAAGAAACATCAACAACCTAAGATATGCAGATGATACCACTCTAATGGCAGAAAGTGAAGAGGAACTAAAAAGCCTCTTGTTGCGAGTGAAGGAGAGTGCAAAACCTGGGTTGAAACTAAACATTAAGAAAACCAAGATCATGGCATCTGACCCTCTCAATTCCTGGCAAATACATGGGGAAGAAATAGTGGTAGTGACAGATTTTATTTTCCTAGGCTCCAAGATTATTGCAGATGGGAACTGTAGCCAAGAAATTAAAAGACCCTTGCTCCTTGGGAGGAAAGCCATGGCAAATCTAGACAGCACACTAAAAAGCAGAGACATCACCCTGTCAACAAAAGCGCGTAGAGTCAAGGCTATGGTCTTCCCAGTTGCAATGTATGGCAGTGAAAGCTGGACCATAAGAAAGGCTGAGCACCAAAGAATTGAAACCTTTGAACTCTGGTGCTGGAGAAGACTCCTGTGAGTCCCTTGGATTGCAAGGTGATCAAACCGGTCAGTCCTAGAGGAGATCAACCCTGACTGCTCTTTAGAAGGCCAGATCCTGAAGCTAAAACTCAAATACTTTGGCTATCTAATGAGAAGGAAGGACTCACTGGAGAAGAGCCTAATGCTGGGAAAGATTGAGGGCAAGAGAAGAAGAGGACAACAGAGAATGAGGTGGCTGGATGGAATCACTGAAGCAGTACGCATGAGCTTCAATGGACTCCAGAAGATGGTAGAGGACAGGAAGGCCTGGAGGAACATTGTCCATAGGGTCGTGATGGGTCGGACACGACTTCGCAACTAACAACAACAAATGTTCTTGGAATGGCCTCACAGAAATGTACCAGATTCCTATTGATAAGGTACATCACAAATTGTCTTATGCATACGGAAACCACATTCTTGGAAAATTTAAAGGAGAAACCTGAAAATGTGGCAATTCTGAAAGAGGTTCATAAGAATTAAAAATATGAAATTGTTTATGTTTATAACTTTGTTTTAGAAAGAAAAATTCAAGAGCAAAATGAAGAGAAACTTTACAAAAAATGCATATTTGAATCAAGATGTCAAACAGTGTACAAAATTTTATTTTAAAAAAGCAATTCAATTTCTAATGTGAATGTGAAAAATTGTGAATTAAATGGTATCATTTGCATGGTTCAAGTTAAATGACTCAACTAAAGGATAAAAGTGGTTTCTGAAAATAAATAAATCTAAAGGACAGCTTTCTGAATTGAATAGCTGTCCTTTATTTGTACCTATACAGCAGACATGTCAAACACAAGGCCCGGGGGCCGGATTCGGCCCGCGAAGTGGTTTCATGCGGCCCGCGAAGCCATCCTGGAAACAGTGAGGGAACGGCCCCCTCTGCCTTGGCCCTGGCTCAGAGACCCTCCTTCTGCCAGAGACCCCCAGATCTGTCCCACTCCTGCCCAGGCCCCCATAGGCACCCTTGATGCGAACGATGTAGAGCTGGCCATGCCCACCCAGTAGGCCATACGCACTCTAGCCACGCCCACCCAGTAGGCCACACCCACCCAGACCACACCCACCTGGCCTCCTGAGGGCAACCGCAATGCTGATGCGGCCCTCAATGAAATTGAGTTTGACACCCCTGCTATACAGGAACAGAATATTTATATATTTATTTATTATTTATTTTATTACATTTATATACCACCCTTTCCCAAAGGACTCAGGGCGGGTTACAGGGTGATTAAAACAAAAAATACAAAAGTTAAAAAAAATTTAAAAAATTATATCCATCCCTGAACAAATAAAACCCCAGTTAAAATTAAAATTAAAATTCTCAGCCTGGGCCAGAGAGCTCGAAGAGCCAGGTCTTCAGGTCCCGGCGAAATGAACAGAGGTCGGGGGCAGTCCTAAGCTCCACTGGCAGCTGGTTTCAAAGGGCAGGCGCACCCACTGAGAAGGCCCTATCCCTGGGTGTCGTCCACCGGCAATCTCTTACCAGCGGCACCCTGAGAAGACCCTCCCTGAGGGAGCGCACTGGATGAAGGGAGCTTGATGCCGGCAACAGGTGTTCCCTCAGATATCCCGGACCGAAGCCATTTAGGGCTTTATAGGTCATCACCAGCACCTTGAATCTCACCCGGAGGGCAACCGGGAGCCAATGCAGCTCGCGGAGTAGAGGTGTTACATGGGAGTATCGGGAAACCCCCATCACAACTCGCGCGGCCGCATTCTGCACCAGCTGAAGCCTCCGAGTGGTCCTCAAGGGCAGCCCCATGTAGAGAGCGTTGCAGTAGTCTAAACGGGAGGTCGCGAGCGCGTGAGTGACTGTGCGTAGGGCATCTTGGTCCAGATAGGGTCGCAACTGGCGCACCAGGAGAACCTGGGCAAAAGCCCCCCTGGTCACGGCTCCTATATGGTCTTCAAAATTGAGTCGTGAATCCAGGAGGACGCCCAGGTTGCGAGCCCTATCAACGGGGGGTAACACCTCACCCCCCATTGTTAGAGGTGGAATAGTCTGGTTAGCCCGAGATGCCGATATGCACAGCCACTCAGTCTTGGCAGGATTGAGACAAAGCCTGTTTCTCCCCATCCAGACCTGGACCGCCTCCAGGCAATGGGACATCACGGCGAGGACATCGCTGGGTTGGTTCGGGGTGGAAAGAAAAAGTTGGGTATCATCAGCGTACTGATGATACCCCACCCCAAAACCACGAATGATCTCACCCAGCGGCTTCATATAGATGTTGAACAGGAGGGGCGAGAGAACCGACCCCTGAGGAACTCCACAAATGAGAGGCCTCGGGGCGGATCTCTGCCTTCCCGTCAACACCGACTCCAAACAGCCCAGGAGATAGGAGGAGAACCACCGTAAAACAGTTCCTCCCACTCCCAACCACCTGAGACGCCGCAGTAGGATACCATGGTAGATGGTATCAAAAGCCGCTGAGAGATCTAATAGGACCAGGACAGAGGAACAACCCCTGTCCCTAGCCCCGCCAGAGATCATTCACCAGCGTGACCAATGCCGTCTCCGTGCTGTATCTGGGCCTGAAACCCGATTGGTACGGGTCTAGATAATCTGCTTCATCCAAGAACAGAGGGAGCTGCTGTGCCACCACACTCTCAACAACCTTCGCAAGAAAGCGAAGGTTGGAGACTGGACGAAAGTTGTTTAATATTGCTGGGTCCAAGGCAGGCTTCTTGAGGAGGGGTCTCACCACCGCCTCCTTCAAGGCAGCAGAAAAGACACTCTCCTTCAAAGAAGCAGTTATTACTGCCTGGAACCAGCCTCGTGTCTCCTCCCGGGCCGCATAAACCAGCCAGGAGGGGCACGGATCCAACAAACAGGTGGTGGTGCTCAGCCTCCCCATGATCCTGTCCACATCATCAGGGGAAACAGGATCGAACTCAGTCCAGATAACATGCTCAAGACCGTCCGATTCCTCCATATCTATCTCAGTATTGCTCTCTCCAGGGATACACAGCCTTTTTGAACCAGGGTATATTTGGAAATGTAATATATAGACTGTGTAAAATCATGAAGTGGATTTCATAGGAAATGTGATTTAATTTTTTATTTTTTTAGACAGATTGCCTTAGTGACCTGGCCAGTCACAAAATACTCTTTTAGCAAAAGGCAAGCTGGCTTCTTTTGTTAGTTTTTTGTGCAGTTAATTATGATGCTAAAAAACTGATTCTTTGCTTTGCAGTGTGCTAGCTTTCTATATATTTACTTTAATTAAAATAACATTTGAGAAAAATCAGGTAGGACAGAAAATGTGGTGTATTTGAAGAAGGCATTTTGCTTATCAAGGAAAGAAGAAACCTAGAACTAAGGAGAAATTTCCTGAGAAAACAATTAATCAGCTTGCCTCCAGAAGTTGTGAGTGCTCCAACACTGGAGGTTTCTAAGAAGAGATTGGACAGCCATTTGTCTGAAATGGTATAAGGTCTTCTGCCTGAGCAGGGGGTTGTATTAGAAGACCTTCGACATCCCTTCCAATTCTATTATTTTGTTACTTTACTTATGGATACCAACTCTCAAAGCCCATAAGATTTTCACCAAAATCCTTTGAACTGGAATTTGGAATTGAACTGGAATCTTTCCCATTCAAAGCATGGACTTACATGATGAGTTATGGCACATTATTTTCATAAGTTAAGGTGCTGATTTCAAGCTTGAAAGCCTGAGTAGTTTGGATACTAAGTTTTTCATGAATGATTATTCTGAAAATATTCCTATTCATAGAGGACAATTTGTTGGAAATGCAAGGGATTTCATTGGTAAGCAAAAGATGCATGACATTTTCTCTTTTTAAGTAAAGGTATCAAGGTAATTTTTGAATTGTGGCTTTTTTGTTAAACAGCAACTAATTTAACATACTTACTGTTACACTCTGCCTCTTAATGATATAAATTTTTAATAACTTGTCTTTATACTGGATACTTTCTATTAGCTGTTTTGAACACATTCTTTAGCCAAAACAACAGTTTTATTTGTTGGTGAATAAATGAAAAATGTAAAGCAGTATATACTACTTTAAAACAAGTTATTACAACCGGATTTTTCCACCTCAAACAAGTACCCATACAAATTCTAAATTTGTCACTCCTGTCCTGTGTCTATTGGAGATACAAATCCCATTTGTTCAACAAAGTACAATAAAATATTTGAAATTTCCATGGTAGAAAACAATGATCATATGTTTAAAATTCTAGAAATTGGTCTTGTGATTTTCTAATGTTTGGTTATTGAAGGGCTAGTATACAGAAACAATAGGTAATAGTGCTAAACGGTGGCTATCCAACCTCTTTCAATATGAATTCATATGAACTGAATGTGATATTATATGAGGAAGAGAAACTAAAGAATAAATACCAGTATAAGCCCTGCCCAGGAGACATAAGATTACAATAGAAGATGTGAAAATGACTTATTTCACAGATAATTTCTTTACGTTGTGAAGAGCTGAACTGATCTGAGAATTATCAATGAAATCATTTTGATACAAAGCAGTACTGAAGTGATTCAAAGGAGACTTTATTCCCAACTCTCTACAAGCCTTCTAAGGTATTTATTTATGATACCTATGGAGCCCTATTATTCTAGAAATGTATGTTTTTATTTCAGAATGTCTTGGGCCTAGTTGACACAAAAAATGACAGTCTGGTATCAATTTCTCATGTCATTCCCTCACATCATTTTAGCATGTTAAGAAATCAATTTCCTGCAAACAGTAGCCAATGACTTGAAGCAGCAGCATAAAAATTCACTAGATGATAAGTGTCACATCCTGCAAGTAGTGGGATTAAAGATCACATGAATAAATGAGAAAAACATAACATGGGAACCAAGCACTTTTTAAAATAATACGCCACATCACTTAAACTTGATTTATAAATTCTAACATTTAAAATTCTTATGTATATATGGAATACTTCTTTCTGTATGGATATCAACATGTATGTTGTGGCAACAAATAGAATTAGTTCTACATGCAACAAATAGAATTAGTTCTACGTGTGTCTAACTTTGGTTGATCTTCAGTTATTAACAAAAGTCATATCTAATTAATAGTTGGATGCAATTTTCACAACAGGTCACCAGACTAGCCTTGGAAATCAAGCAAAAAGGAATTGAATCAGACTGAAATAATGTCCTTTTTGCTTAAAAAGCTTTGCAAAACAATGTTGCAAAAAGTTTTTTTGACGATTAATATTTATGAAATAATGTTCAACTTCTGTTGAACATTATTCACCACTCTTGTGTTGGTACAAAATTCACAATACAATCCTAAATGCATTCAGCACATGACCAGGAGTCTTGTTCCTTTTTTCAGTCCTGCTGTTCCAAATATATTGGAATGAATGAAGAATAGTAATTTCTAAATAGGGCTTGATTACTATTTCACTTTTTCCTTTCATTAGTTGAATGTGAAGTAAACTGGAAAAGCATACAAGTAAATTTACATTCTCGTCTTTTTTGTGTGTGTGTGTCCTAAAGAACTTTTCCAAATGTTTATTTGGCTTTTAAAATACTTTTGTAGATGAGAGTTGCAAGAAAATATTGCCAGGCCAACTTTTAAAGGTTGAGCTGCTGTTTGTGCTATTTAAAAAGGAACTACTTAGATTGCAAGGGAATGATTGGCAACTTAAATCATTAGATGAGTTAAGACAAGAAAATATAAGTTACTCTTGGTTTCAATATACCCAATTGAAAGCTAGGTGGAAGTTTGACCAAAAGGTTGGCATCACAATTACAGATCAAAATTTAGTAAAACAGAGATTTAAATTGTGCACATATAAAGAGGATATATAATGCTTTAATTGAATTGGATTTGGAAACGGAACTAGTTAAAGATTGTATGATAAAGTGGGCACAAAATATTCAGGAACCAATTTCGTTGGACACTTGGGAGATAATTTGGGTCAGAAATGTTAAATTTACTCAGGCTCAAAACTTAAGAGAAAATTTTTATAAAATGTTTTATAGATGGCATCTGGATCCCAAGAAGTTGTCTAACATGTATCCTAATGTACAGTCTAAATGCTGGAGATGTGGTAGTTTAGAAGCCACCTATTTTCATATGTGGTGGACTTGTAGAAATATAAAAGCTTTTTGGATTAAAATTTGGTGGAACATTCAAAAGATTTTTAAGAGAAAGATAAAGTTTTCTCCGCAATTGTTTTTATTGGGTATTGTTGTAGATTGTGATGTTAAAGAAACTAATTTGATGTTGATATGATAACAGCAGCATGGTTACTGGTGGGACAATATTGGAAGAAGGATAGTTTGCCTACTATAGAAGAATGGGTGTTTAAAGTTTCAAATCTTGCAGAAATGTCTAAGGTTTCTGCTTACTTGAAAGATCATTCACAGGAAAGATATATTTCAGTTTGGAGGAGATGGATAGATTATATTCAGAACAAATATGGGACCAAAAAGTTCCATTTAGCTTATGAGTAGATTTTAGTGGGATATTGTTATTGGTACTCTGTATGTAGTTATGTTAAAGGGGAGTTAAAGCACATTTTGAATTTGGTTAATTGTATATTATGCATAATTTTTATTTAGAATGTGATTATTATAACTATAATCCTGTATTTAGCTCTGGGAAGTGGGTGGGGAAGTGGGTGGGTTTGGGGTGGGGGGGATTTGGGGATATATTGTAAAATTTTGTTTTTGTAAAACTCTTTAATAAAAAAAAAGGAAATTCTACATGTATAAAGTTCATTGTGTCCAGTCTCAATTGGACCATTCTCTCATTTTTAGGCAGCAAGAACTTCTCAATCTTTGACATTCTTTCAAAAATCTAAATATGCCTCCCTTCTGCACTATCTGAAGATACATGATACAACAAGCATAATAGGACAGAATTTCTATTGCAGCTTTAGTAGCTTAAGCTATTGTCCCTGAGAGACAGATAGCTAGAACAATTAGGCTTTACTATTGCAAATTCTGGTCATGTTTAGGATCCCAGTAGAGGCTGAAGCAATGTTTCATTTCTATCTACCCTTTCTGCCTTGAAAGAAATAATTCCTGTTTGCTATCCAGCTGTTTCCTCAAAAGTAAAAATTTGTGTAGTATATTCAAGGCAAGGGGATTCTATAGAACTATACCAAATTCTTACTATAGAGCAGACATGTCAAACACAAGGCCCGGGGGCCGGATCTGGCCCGCGAAGTGGTTTCATGTGGCCCACGAAGCCATCCTGGAAACAGTGAGGGAACAGCCCCCACTGCCTTGGCCCCGGCCCAGAGACCCTCCTTCTGCCAGAGACCCTCAGATATGTCCCACTCCTGCCCAGGCTCCCATAGGCACCTTTGATGCCAAAGATGTAGAGCTGGCCACGCCCACCTAGTAGGTCATATGCACTCTAGCCATGCCCACCCAGTAGGCCACGCCCACCCTGGCCATACCCACCCAGCCCCTTGAGGGCAACCGCAATGCTGATGCAGCCCTCAATGAAATTGAGTTTGACACCCCTGGTATAGAGGATATCTCAAAAAAATTCTTCTAACCCCACTAATTATAATAATACCGATTCTATGCCTATGATATAAGTTTAGTAAAATCTGTAATCAGAATATGTAATTATGAGGTCTCTTCTTATTTATATACCACTGTTTAGCATTCCACAACAGAAACATTTACAGTTATGTATCGTTGTGTTTCAAATCCCTGCCTGAACCATCCATCTAGGTTTAATAAGCTGAGACGCATATGTAGTATAATTCATCTGCTTTATCCTTTCCTTGCATGTATAAGTAAACAAATTAACAAATTATCAAGCTATAATTAAGTATAATGTTTGGTTGTCTAAAATAAAGGGTAGATCTCTTTGTTTTCAAATAAGACAGAATCTGAAACTAGCTTTGAATAAATTAGCTTTTGATTTAGTGTTTATTGTTAGAGACATTGTTAAACAGGATTCCTAGTGCATCATATTACATGGCTGCTCTTACCAACCAAAAAAAAATATTTAAATTCTGATAGTTATAGTTTCCCAGTGCAAATTATTTTTTATATTTTTTGAGACTTTTATCTTGCTCTGAATAGGTTCCCAGGATGTCTCATCAGACTGTAGAGTAAAGCAAATTAATATTGCACATTAAAATACTATAATAGAAAAGAGCAATAAAAAGGTATTCATCAAAAATAAAAATAAACACAAAGCAACAGAAAAGAGATTCACAGTATGTTAAATCAAATACAATTATGTAGAAAGATGTTTAAAAATCCCAATCCTAGAATGACATCAATGCAGGTGATGTGTCCAGTGTTGTGAGATAAACAGTTGCTAAAAGCAAAACCAAAGCATTTGGAAATATAAACTTTATTAGAAATAATTACAGTGAGTCTCTAGGCTCCCTGCCAGCAGACTGAAAAAGTCCATCCATTACATTACATACATATTAACAATAGCACTGGAACAGCTAGATAAGAGAAATATAAAGAGGGTAATGTAATTACCCAGTGCTCTTTCCTCTGGAATGCTTTGATAAACTATTAAATTGATCTTATTGATGTTATCAACATGTACTATAAACGCTGAACTCTCCTATTACCTAAATCTGGGCGTGAAAGGGCAAGCTTCTGGGTTATGCCAACTGTCTCTTATCCAACCAGGTTGCAGCTCTATGTATTATTACTATTGTAGAAATTACTATTTCTACAAAAGTCATGCCATATAACACAATTATATTTGTTTAAAGAGTTTAGATGTTCCATACCAGCCACACCAATTATTCAGGATACATAGCTTTCTCATACAATTCATCCATTGTTTCTAGCCAAGAATAAAATGTCTTTTCAATCAGAAAAAATATTTGGCAATGATTCTGACATAGTACCGTATGATAGCTTTTACTAAAACAAGAGTTGAGCAGCTGGATTCTATGATTAAATAAGGATGTTTCCACAAGTGCCAAACTTGAGGGGATGAAATAGAAGACATTGCAACATCCAACTGTCAATCATATACCCAATCAAGAGCTCAATATTTACAGATAACACTCAATAAAAGTAAACATTAGGTCTTAACAAAACATTACCTTATTTCCTCCAGATCACAAACACATATATAGTCTTTAGTTTATATTCAGGACTGTTCAATGGAGAACGGATTTTATGGAATACACTGAAGTTACTGTATATGTAAAGCTGATGCATTCTTCTAAAAACATACTATTTTGTATTTTAGTACTCTACTCATGTTTCTGTATCTTTTATTTTATTATATCTTAGTCTATTTTACTTCATTTTTCTTACTCTATTTTATTGCCATTGATATCTATTGTTTTTTAATATAGTTAACTGACTAATCAATAAAATTTACTTTTACTACAACTTCTGTTAGTAGCAGCATACTATTTATGAACCAAAGGAAGTCTTATATGATATTGATGAGCTAGCATTATTAAACAGCACATAAATCTTTTTCTGCTATCTGAAAATAAGACATAATATCTATAATTTATTTTTTATTTTATTTTAATCCCATTTATATCCTGCCCTTCTCCGAAGACTCAGGGCGGCTTACAATTTAAAGCACAAATCAATGTGCTTAGCAACAGCCTTCATTCTATGTATATGCCTGCTTATTATTAGGGCTTTCACACACACCCCAAGCGGCATTATTACAAAGTCAGCTTATTGCCCCCACAACAATCTGGGTCCTATGGCACTGAGTGCCTTTTGATTACAACAGTATAGTAATGTGGCAAATAAATGAAAGTGAAAGATGTAATCATAAAGAAATAAATTGCTTAATTTAAATAAGTTTATTCTGCATTTTTAAAAAACATAAATACACAGATCTTCAATGAATGTAATCCAAATAGCCATTCTGTGCACACAAATTGTCACTGATCACATCTGGAATGGCAATGTATCACATTTTATACCTTATCATGAATTTCATGAATTATATACATCTAGGCATTGTAGTTTGAAGTTAATGGAGGGGTTTTTTTAGTTCCATTGAACATCTGCAAAAAACATCATAAATGATTAAGCAGTAGAAAATTTCCCCTGTGTATATAAGAGACAGATGGTTAAGTGGTGATGAGAAAAAAAGTGATTATATTTAAACAGGCAATATAGGAAACACACACAGTCCTTTAGATCTTGGGGGGTCAGCATAAGCTTAAGAAATGGGGTTCCAAGTTGCTCACAAACTTTAAACAAAAGCCAAAGGGAAATCACTGACAACTTATATTTTTAACAATATGGTTTGTATTGTTTTGTTGACTAATCACCATATTTTGGGTTTCCAAAGAATCATCTATGTTTTAAAATTATTCCATCGGTGCTATCAATCTCTCTCTGTTTACCTTTTCTGAATTTTCATGAGTCAATGAATGGTGCATCAGAACAAATGTTCCCAGGACACTATTCAAGCAAGTTCCATGAATAGCTTTAGGTTCAGAGAGCCCATAAGCCAGCAAGTTAACAAGCCTCCTTTTAAAAAAAACACACACAGCAACAGCAGCACAACTAAGCTATTTTTTTTCCACTTGAATTGAGAAATGAAATTGGGAAGCTGAGGGTGCAACAAGCAGCCTAGTACATTTCCACAAACAATACAACTCGTACAATAAAGCATTGGATGGTTGCCAACATCATATGCCAGGCATGGATGAAAGGCACATTAAATCTTTCAGTGGTAGGACATTGTTATCTAGACAAGCTGTTTTATAAGCACACAGAATAACATCTTGTCATAATAAATGAGTATTTCATAACAGAAAGGATTACATAAAGCTGTAATATAGTTTGGATAGCCTCTGCTCTATTATCTCTGTTCAGACAATGATCCTCGGAAAACATCGATACCCGAATAATCTCTATTATCATTTCCAAAGTGAATTCTGCTCTTCATCAGTATCTCTTTCAATCAGTTGGTTTCCCAAGTGATAAGCAGGTGCTGATCTCATTCTTTGCTTGGGGAAGGCAACAGTTTTTCCTTCCTGCCTTTTTCAGGATTCATGAAATGAATAGGGATTTGCTCAACATGATCAACTTACACTAGAACCTTATTTCTTAAAAATTAGGGGGAAACGTTATAATTATTCTAAGAGTATGGCTAATAAATAAATTGTTTTGTTCTTACTGGCATTTGGAATTATAATTAACTGATTATTACCTACAGGAAAAATGTTCAAGGATGGCTAAATACAACAGTTTGGGTTTCTTTCAAATTCTCCTTTTTCAAATTTTAAATTAATTTCATCACATTTTAACTGTTTTAGTCACTTTGCTTAATGACCTATTGTGGAACATAGATTGGAGAAGGTTGAAAAGCCCTGTTCTACATCGCTCAAAACAAAGAATTATAAAATTACCAACAAAGAAGAATATTTGTAGCTCAGAGTTTAAATTAGGGGTCCTTGGTGCTCTACAACAGGGGTCCCCAACCCCTGGGATGTGGCCCACTACTAGGCTTGTACTGTAGCACTGATGATATTACCCAGTTTGGGTAATGAAATGTCTGCAAGAATTTTTTTTATTTTTTTATTTATTTTAATTCCATTTATATCCCGCCCTTCTCCGAAGACTCAGGGCGGCTTACAAGCTTAGCAGTAGCCTTCATTCTATGTATATGCCTGCTTATTAGGGCTTTCACACACACCCCAAGCGGCATTATTACAAAGTCAGCTTATTGCCCCCAACAATCTGGGTCCTCATTTTACCTACCTCGGAAGGATGGAAGGCTGAGTCAACCTTGAGCCTGGTGGGATGCGAATCTGCACTAATTGCAGGCAGCTGGTGTTACTTAAGGAGGCATTAGCCCACTGCTCCACCAAGCTCACAGAGCACCCAAGATCCCTAATTATAAAATTATTCTTAATAGTTTATATTTACTGTTTCCTTATTTAATCTTTTATTTTGTTTATAAGGACAACTTCAGTACTTGCTTAGGCATCTGTACTGCTTAATTGAAAGTTAACAACTGAGATGAGAAGTTATTGGTTTTTTAAAAAATTTTACTAATGAAATATGATGAACAAAAACATAAAATTATCTCAACATGCTCTAAAAGAGGAACCTCTAGAATAGACCTGGAAAATCTAGGTTTGGTTAGAAAGGAGAGCGAATTCTTTTGATTATTCTTAGTGCTGTTGAGATGGGTTTTCTTTTAGAATGTCACACTTTATTATTGTTTATTTTGTTTCAGATCCATATTCACTGTTCAGATATCTCCTCTTTAACACTGACCTATCAACACTAACATCCATTTTATAGGTTGACTGGGTCAACCATCTATTTACTGGTATATATATGTTCTTATTTTTATATTGTCTTGTATATGGTCTGCTCTGTTGCAAGAAGCAGGCGAGACAGCTGGCAACGGTAAAATTGTTTATTCGGGAACCGGGCAAAGAACATGTTAACAGCGCCTCTATTTATACTTCAGCTGACCGGCGGCTGGCCAATCAGCGTGAAGCCGGTTTCCCGCTAGCGGCAG
>JAKJMR010017716.1:696564-792903 GCA_024449315.1 Daboia siamensis | reverse complement strand
CGCCTGCGTGGTAGCCCGGTGGAGTTTGACAGCCGAGAGCTGTCAACGGCTACGCATGCGCAGACGCTCCCCGGCAGCTTTTGACAGCTGTCAAAAGCTGCCGCGGCGTTTTACCTCAGAACTTAATAACTTTATAACTTATAACTTGTTCAATGAATCTTGACGTGAATACACAACATGGTCCATCCAAAATCAGTATGGAGTTGGGCAACACCTACATTGAATAAATGAATAAAGCAAAATATTTGTGACGTATGATATTTGTAATCACTGGAACTTTTTCCTTGTGAAACGTTATTTCTATTTGGATACATGTCCCTTAAAATAATGAGTTAGAATAAATGATATTGAGGCCAATGATTCAGTAAACCTTTTTAAAATCAGAAATTAAGCTTTAATAGACTTTACTTGGCTTTTTGAAGTGAACAATCTCCAAAAGAATAAAGGAAAGAACCGTGTGAAGTTCTACCCTTAGCATAATGTAGCTGTGGTAAACTTTCTGAAAAAACAGGAATGTTAATAACAGTAAAGTGAGCAAAGCTATTAGATACAATCTCATCTCCAGTGTATTCAAATTAAGGGCCTCATGCCTATAAATTCAAGTAAAGTAAAAGCAAGCTTTTTTATTACACTTTTTGTTAAGGTAAAGAGTGCCGAATCAATAAATCATGGAAAAGATTATTATTTTGGACAAGCTGAAGGTGGCTGCAGGTCATTCTCACTAAAACAAACAGAGTTTGTTAAATTAATCCAACAGACTTCCCAGTAAAACTAAACAAAAATTTAATCAGCAACAGAAGGTACCTAACAGCTCTGAAAATTGAACTATCATCGTGACAGACTGTAAACAGAATTACAGGAACCCAATAGAATCGGGGAATTGAGGGGGAAACACAAAGGAAAGCTTTTTTTTCCATTTTCAGTAATTTTATCAAATAAGTTATATAAATGTTTGCAAACTGCTAGCAATAAAAATAAGCATCAAATTTGAAAACCCAGAAACTGATCTGGTATAACATTTATAAAGAATGCCCAGAATTAATCATGTTAAGCAGATAGAGAACAAAAGAAATTGCTAGGATATTACATTCAGCTATAACTCGTACCTGCCATGGTCCCTTTGATTGTATTGTTGCAGTTCCCCTCTTGATTTGTTGCAGCTCCCACAAACATCTAGACTGTGTATTATGGTTCATTCTACAGTCAGCCAGATGTTCAAACTGAATTTGGCACCTGGAATAGACAAATTGTGTTAAAGGTATTATTGAAGGATGTAAGGTGTTCTAAACGAAGCTACCTTTTGCAATTGACTGATCACGATTTTGTCAGTGCCAATGATGTTCATGTGGGGTTCCATTTATTTTGGGTTTGCACTTGGGGTGCCTATTACTATTGGAACTATCTTTGCTTTCTATTTGCAAGTCTCTGTATTTTGTTATCTTCTTGGTTCTTTCTCTGCTGCTTCCAGGTACTGTCATGTCCACTACCCAGACTTTATTACTTCCTTATCAACAATTGTTAAGTCTGAAGTGCCTGTCAGTTTAAATTCTAAAGTCCCTGAGCTGCTTTATTATTTCCAGTACTTCCTTCATCTTCTTTGTTTCTAGGTGGTATTTCTTGGTCTTCTTGTTATTCAGTTTCTTTGCTTTCATTTGTTTTAGTTTGCTTGCATCTCAGCTTGTTGATCTTGTTTTCCAATCTGATCTTGCCTTTTGGTGATAGCATTATTATTATTTCTTGTTTTTTCCCATTTTATCTATCTAAGTAAAATAATTGGTGCACTCCATTTGGTACACAATGCATGCTCTTAGTACTACACTACTGGATATTGCAACACTCTCAACATAAGGCAGCCTCTGAAGATGACTTGGAAGCTGAAACTGATACAAAATGGTTTGATCAGGATATTAGCAGGCAAAAAAAAAATACTCTCTAGAGTCTAGACCATTTTTGTGTCCTCACTGTATTGGCTACCCCAATTCAGAGAACAGGATATCAGAAATACTACATGATATGGCTCTGGATAAACTACTATTTTAGTACTAGAGTGAAAACTTCACATTGAAATGGGCATTTAATACCTGTCAATGGGGGGTGGGGCAAACTTTGGTAATGTGTCTTAAAAGTTATGAATTTTGTGCTCTTTTATGATACTAAAACATGGTTTTTCTTCTATTGTTATTTTATGGTTTTATACATTTCCCTGTGTGGGCCAAGAAGCAACAGTGAGAACTGGACACGGAAGCACTGACCAGTTCAAAATTGGGAAAGGAGTCTGGCAAGGCTGTATTTAACTTATATGCAGAGCACATCATGAGAAAGGCAGGGCTAGATGAATCAAAAGTTGGAATTAAGATTGCCGGAAGAAAAATCAACAACCTAAGATATGCATATGATACCACTCTAATGGCAGAAAGTGAAGAAGAATTAAAGAGCCTCTTGTTGTGGGTGTAGAAGGAGAGTGCAAAACTTGGGTTAAAACTTAACATTAAGAAAACCAAGATCATGGGATCTGTCGCTCTCAATTCCTGGCAAATAGATGGGGAAGAAATGGAGGTAGTGACAGATTTTATTTTCCTGGGCTCCAAGATCACTGCAGATGGAGACTGTAACCAAGAAATTAAAAGATGCTTGCTCCTTGGGAGGAAAGCCATGACAAATCTAGACAGCACACTAAAAAGCAGTGACATCACCCTGTCAACAAAAGTGTGTATAGTCAAGGCTATGGTCTTCCCAGTTGCAATGTATGGCAGTGAAAGTTGGACCATAAGAAAGGCCGAGCGCCAAAGAATTGAGGCCTTTGAGCTATGGTGCTGGAGAAGACTCCTGCGAGTCCCTTGGACTGCAAGGCGATCAAACCGGTCAGTCCTATAGGAGATCAACCCTGACTGCTCTTTAGAAGGCCAGATCCTGAAGCTAAAACTCAAATACTTTGAGAAGGAAGGACTCACTGGAGAAGAACCTAATGCTGGGAAAGATTGAGGGCAAGAGAAGAAGGGGACAACAGAGAATGAGGTGGCTGGATGGAGTCACTGAAGCAGTAGGTGTGAGCTTAAAGGGACTCCAGAAGATGGTAGAGGACAGGAAGGCCTGGAGGAACATTGTCCATAGGGTCCCGATGGGTCAGACACGACTTTGCAGCTAACAACAACAACAACATTTCCCTGAGTATTGTGGAATGGATGTGTAGAATCAATCAATCATTCAATGTGCATCTGCTTTTTTCCTAATAGTTTAGCTGGTCTCTTAAAAAAGATAAATTCCTGTAGGAGTAGCAGAATTTGGGGGCAGAGTTAAAAGAGGGATCAGCCTAGAAAATCCCCACATAGCACAAGCAAACTAATTCCAACTTCCCTTGTATTCCATGGATCTTTATCTAATCCAAGTCAGTGCTAACCATTAGTTGAAAAGATTCCTGTGCACAGGCATGATTAGCAATAAATCAATTTAGTTGCACCATCATGTGTGGATCGATTGTTTATGTCTGACACCAAGATGGACCAATGCCACTTTACAGAGACATCCCTTGGGGAAAAACAACAGAGATGGTAGGGGTTGGTACTTGCTAAAAAGGAGACACTGCTTTGATCCTGTGGTAGCCATCTTGACTTTTTTGATGAACCCCTGAAAATGCTTCTCTATCTTTTATTCAAAAAAAACCCCCAAACCCCTATTCCTTTATTCCTGTGATAGGCTTCACTGAGTTACTTGGAGAGCTGAATCAATTTAGTCAATTTAGTGTGTAATTAAACTCAAAAAATGTTAATTAACCTGGAGAACAAAACTTGAGGTTGTTAGCCTTACAGAAAGTTAGTAGCAATACTAATGGAATTTCTTCCTTTATTTATTTATATGTTTTAATTATAATATACTTATTATTCTAATATTACTTGCAATGTAAATTGTAATAATCATGATATAAAGCTAATATAATTATAATATAAGGTAATTATAATTAGAGATGACATCTTTTTTGTATAGAGCTGGAATGTATTCCAGCCAGGACATTAAAAAAATGGAGGCAAACAGCTAAAATTGTTCAATACATGTACAATTATTAATAATACTGGTAATAATTAAATATCCAACCTGCTTTTCATCAGGTTATACAAACATGAACAAGTTTCAGCATTGTGTAGATTTTTCTACCATGATCTCTTGTAGTAGGAATAATAAAGTTAAAGCATAAATATGACATTTCAGGTGATAATAGTATTTCAAAAACATGAATAAAGATCTAATGAGATTAGAGATTAATGAGCTTTTTCTCCATGTTATGTACAATTTCTTTAAATGCTAAGAATTTTTTTCTTAAATGTTAATGATACATATTTTCTACACAGGAATAATTAACTCTACTATCAATGATTAAAGCCATGGCTCCCTAAAGAATTAAAAGTTTATTATTATTTATGAAAGAAAATATTGGCAAAATTCTTTTAATGCAAAACTTTCTTTAAAAATAAATGTTTCATCTGATTATCTCAAGGATTGTGAAAAGAGTGGGCTAATTTTTATAGGTATTATATAAATAAAAATGATATAAATTCATTAATAATGAATTTGTATGTTATCTATAAATTATTTGTATGATTTGTATAAATTATTTAACAATAATTAATTATATGATGTATATTCTGGAAGATTTATAATCTGGCATATATAATGATGCTATAAAACAAAAACATTACATTTTTTCCATCAATGTGTTTTATCATATGAAAATATTAGTGGATTGCAAGAAACTGTAATCATTTTATAATACAGGTAATTAGTAAAATATTGCTTCATCATGTACTAGCTACATTATAAAATAATAGATGTTTCCACTTGTTACTGGTTCCTGAATTTTTCCATATTTTTAAGAGCCTCATATTTTTTAATGTTGATAATGTTTTGTCTATTAATATTGTCAGTCATCCAGGTCATGATTGTTCCAAAAGTGCTTTTTCAAAAGGCAACTGGAGGTTTTTTTTTCCCTTGAAGACATGTTGCTTCTCATGTAAGAAGCTTCTTCAGTTTTGATTGGTGGTGGTGGAGAGGAAATCAAAGCATTTATATTCTTTGCAAATCATCTGGTCATTAGCATTCTCTCTGAGAATCTTTGAGGTTTAGGAATGAGAGGCACTGGGCTTAAGAAGGAAGAATGGATCACTTGTATTGCTCTGTCTATTTTGATTCTTCCCTTTTCCCTATTTTTCTCTTTGTTCCATTTTCTCCGTCTGGACTCCTCATGCTTTTCTGAAATTAGATCATGTACTACAAGTTTCACACCTCTGATCTAAGGTATAAGAACATGGAAACTATCTTATAGCAAGTTAGAAAATTAATTCAAGACTATCTACTCCAATTGCTTCTGACAAATGATGGGAGAAAATTAGAAGCAAAATATTATATCATACAGAAGATCTTTTTGGAAGCTAATTATTACTTCTCTCCTATAATAAATTGTATAATTCATTGCCTAGTTCTGTTCTTCATCTTCTACAAGAAGTATTCTGGAAAGCTACCAGCTTTATATTCAAAGTGGACAATCACACCCACACTGGCACATGTGTTATTTTTTTTCATAGCAATGAAGACTAGATTAAAAATCAAAATAATATATCTTCCTGTTCTATGCATTCCTCTCAATTCATGGCAATTCCAGCTTAATGCCAAACCTGGTGATTTTGTGTACTTGAGTGGGTTGCTTGTGGAAGCAATCCATTTTCTAACTATCTTAATTGAAGCAGAAAAGGCCATTTGGTTCATTTTTGCTCTATTATCTCTTCTTCACAACCTGTATTTTATTTTTCTCATGCCTCTACAGGGTTTTCAACTGCCATTCCTCACTCTGAAAAGCTTTATTATGTGTGCACAGCTTCACTTAATTTCTGCTTTTATTCTTTTGGACTTTAAAATAATCCATGTTCTTCCTGCACCCATAAAATGTCATATGCCTCACCCATTTGTCTCCCTCAGTAGAATCCGATTCCTGCCCTCTCCTGAAACTGGTTTGAGATCCAGAAAAATTGCACACACAAAAATGCAATTATTTAAAGGGGAGGGAGAAAAATTAATAACAGAACTTCTGCTACTAATAGGAGCATAGAGACAAAGTTCAGTGTATCATATTTAATGTTAATGCATTCCTAAGGGGACTGACTGCACTGACAAAGAAAAGTTTTCTTGCACTTTGTAAATGAGGTAAAAGATAAATAAGGGATTGCTTACAAGCACAGAGACTAAAGCAGCCCGTTTGTGCATTCTGCTGTTCAAATCTGACCTTTAATATTTTGCCATCTACTGTCAGTGGGGAAATGGTTGTTGGAACTGTGATTTAAAGAATGATTTTTTTCACAATAACTGCTTTGATCTTGAAGTTTTATTTATAAAGGCATAAAAAACGTGTGTTGTACATTCAGAAAAGATCTAGCTAAAAACATGCTTTGATAAATCATGTTGCTTCATGCATTATTTTAATTAAGATCAAAACATGAGTGGATCAGAATCTCAGCATATTGGAACACTGATCAGGAGCCCTAGAACTGCCTCCCCAATAACCTTCAGCCCCAAATAGCACCCATCATTCCTTCCCCTCAGAGCAGCTATATTGCTGCAGCTTTAATTTCCTGAGTGAGCAGACTTACATAACAATGTCTCTGTAATTGGCCTGGCATTCAGAGAAATTCAGCTGGTTGACCCATTACAATTATAGTAAATTATTGCATTGTAGTAACTTTTGGTGAAGCAATTTTAGACCTAGGGTAGGGTTTAAGCATTTGCCGTTGATTAATTTTCCTGCTAAAAGCATGTCTTCAGTCCCCAAGCTGCCATTTGTCCTGTATTTTTTTTTTTTTAAAAAAAGATGAAAATCCCTTTTCAGCAGGAAACAGCGCTGGACCAAAGGCTAACTGCTCCTAGTCTTTACCCACAAAGAGATAAAAACTAGGTTTCTACAATATGTTAAACCTGAATTTAGAGTAATAGAACTATTGTAATGAATTCATAGCTTTTACCAATAAACTATTCTAGCTTTATATACATTCACACTGTATACAAAGAAAATGACTTATTTGTTCAGTCAGTTAAACCAAAAACCAAATAACTTAAAAAATCACATTTTAGCATCTCATCTCAAACAAGCTAAAGGGTCTCAGCTCTAATCCAAAGGAGTTTCTACTGCACTGTATTCATATTCATAAAATGTCTATCTGTCTATCTAGCTAGCTAGCTAGCTATCTGTATCCATTCATCCAGCATTTACCTGAGATTTCTACTTTTCCTTAATTCTCTAACCATTTTAAAGAGCTGTGAAGGTCTTGTAGTAATGATGTAACAAATCCCATCATTTGACAATGACACAGGATTATAGAAAACTCTTTTTTTGTATACAAGTTTTATTGATTTTTAATATTTACATATGCATATATTTGTGAAACAATGTGGTGGTTGCGTAATTAATATGAAAAATAGCCATTTGTAAATAGTTCAGGTTACATCAACAGAGAAGTCCTCTCTAACTCCCTTAGTGATTGCATAGTCAAAATAAACAAGTTAGTATATTCAACAAAATTCAAAATATATTTTCACTAATAGATATCAATATCCTGTTTTAAAGTTTTATCTAATTGCAAGAGTATTCTTGCATAGCCTGTAGTATATAGAAAAAAGCTTAATTTTGGGTGACCCACAATTCCCTATTTCCATAAAAGATAATTTTTTTGTCTACAAAACTTATATTGTTCATTACAAAACATTCATATGTTTGCCATTAAAGTCTAATTTTCATCTTAGCAAATCACCAGTTATTAGAAATACAATTTTTGCCTTAACCATTCAACAATTATTAAAATGCTATCTTTTATATATAAAATTCTAAATTCTATACTATAGTTCAAAAATAGCCACTGAATATTCTATAAGGCATCTTAAGCGTACATCAATTATTAAAATATTATCTTTTGATACATCATTCTAAATTCTATAATATAATTCAGAGTTATATTTCCTTTACAAATCTAAAAGTTAAATATAAAATCAGTGATATTTTTTTAGAGATTCCCTTTAATCCATAGAGAGATATTTTTATAGTCTTTCTTTAGGAATCTCAAAAAAGAAACAAGTTCAGTCTTTTAAGTCTAACTCTTGCCTTCTTTTTGTGCCAATCATGTTTTGGTCTTGGTATCTTTAAATTGTCAAATGTATCTTCCTTTCTTCCTATACCCCTTATTTGAATCCAGGGGTTATATCCAAATGTCAGTTTTGCGAGAAACATGTCCCCTTTGTAATCATTGTATTTTTGCTTTAGTAGTTCAATTTTTGGTGGTTGATATATTGTAATTGTCATTAAATCAGTCAAATCTTTTGGTTCTTCCGGTTCTATCTGGGTTAGGTAGAAAGTAGTAACTGGAATTGTGTTTGTCATTTGATTAATTGAATTCTCAATATATTGTATTTGAAGGCCTTTAGTGTCTTCACTCTTGGTGTTGCTTTCTTCAGGTGCTTTTGCTGTTATCTTTTCCTCATTTAAGGTTAGAGTTTGATTTAGTGGTTTTAAATTGTCAGATTTTTCATGCAGCGTGGCTTTAATTTGCTCTGTCATTGCCAAAATCGTGTCCAGAATCAGTTTATAATCAAGTGGCAGGATGTAATCATCCATTTCGTTGTTATTTACTGTTAAATCTTCCATGGAGGCTGTTTTAATAATAGTCAAGGATCTTCCACCTCCTGAAGGGTTGTATTCAGTGCCAGGTTTTCCCACACTAATCTTCAAGTACAGCTCTGTTATTCAGACAGCTTTCACAACAAAAAGAGGAAATTTACTTGCTATACCAGGTTTTGCCACAAGATGTCATCAATAACATATAAGATGCAATGTAAAAGGTTTTATTTTTTCTTTTTCTTTTTCCAAATTATTATAGAACTTTTGTAGAATTAGTCCAAATTTTTTCTTTAATTCTCAGTTTAAAGAAAAAATTGGATAGTGAGTCCCCAGCAACAAATAGAAGTTTTTTAGTAAAAACAGCTTCAATTAGTTAATTTTTTTTGCTGTATTAATTGGAATAACTTTGAGGCTTTAAGCTTAGTTCTCAAAGCAAATATTCGCCATTTTCTCAAAAAGTGGGGAAGGAGATTTTCAGAAAAGTCCCACAGGAAGATGATTAAGGGAATAGGAAAGGTAAAAGCTCACCCAGGTCCTCCAGATTGCTTCGTAGTGCTAGGTGATTTTTGGCTTTCAGTAGAGAGCGGCTTAGAGATCGGCCATCTTTATGGCCGGTCTCTTCTTTGGGCCAAAAGGAGATGATCCCAGATTCCAGCAGAGGGCTGCCACCCTTCCGCGATTGCAGGGAAGTCCTCCTCATGGTGAATCGTCCTCCAGGGCGATTTTTTACTCTTTTCAGGGTCCTCCGAGCAAGAAAGAAACAGACGGCAAGAGACAGACTGTCTCTGCACATCTGGAAGCGCTGCGCATGCGAACCGGAAGCCCTAGAATTATAAAAAAATTCTTGTTACCTTTCAGTGAAAACCGCTCATATTGTTATCACATTCTAATAGAAAACACTAATGGACATGATCTGAGCAGAATTAAGCATCTTGAAATCCAATCGTCTTCAGCAAAACAAAGACCTATCCTACAGTACATTAATTTTTGTTGGATTTTTCTCCAAAACACATTTGAAATGAATTCATGTGTTCATTTTACAGCTAGTGGCACTGTTAACCTACACACTCATATTAAACTCTTATTTAATGAGATACAGGAAGCTGGATGGATACATTGGGGGGGGGGAAATAGTCACAGAATGAATCATACAGTTGCATTGCAATGATGGTTTTTGCTATTGCCCCAATATCAGGCTGGTTTTATAGAAAAGGGGAGTCCCACTCTTGTTGCTCTTATAGAGAAAAGAAATTCCTGAGACCCAAAGTCCATACATCTTAAAGTTGCCAAGACTGAGAAACATTCAAGCAACCTTTTCATTACTAAATTATAATTTACCTTCAAGAGAAATAATAACCACAAGCTACTGTATCAAATAAGATATGGGTTTTCTGAGATTTTTGGAAGGAGAATTTGTTGACAGTGAGGATCATTTTAATATACTGTTAAATCTATTTTAGGAATAACACTACAGTTGTGCTTTTTCCCTAAAAACTGTGGGAAGCTGTACTGCCAATTTGGAACAATCATAATAGGAAAAGTCTTAAAAGGCCTTAGGTTCTGATTTAGATAGTCCAGCAGGGATGCAGCTAATATGCCTAACTAATTTACTATTTCTCCATTGAGAATGTACAGTCATTAATTTGAACAGATAAGACAACACTTAATCTATCATTCATGTTGCCAAAATGGAATTCACAGCAGTGACACATACATTTGCTATCTTAAATGCAGCTTTTATTCTCTGAGTTACTGCTAGATCACAGGTGTGTATATTTATGAGGTGTTGCAAAGCCATTTGCAAAAAGGTTTAACATTATAAAAGAGGAAGCGAAGCCTGAAGTTTTGCTACCAAGAATTTCTTGTTAAGTTTATAGTATTGCTTTGATTAGTTCCTTCCAATACTGATAGCAGTTTTGTCCAGTCTTCCCCATCATATTGCATACTTACATATTCTAACGTTCATTGGTCCTTTGCTATGTATCACATATTCCATGTTCCAACTTCAGTTGCCTAATGACCTGATTTTCATTCTTGCCTTTAACCATTTCAAGGTCCATAGCATGCTTTCTCTGTCCCATTGCTTACTTTGTAAGACTTTTATGAGATGCCAATCTATGAAGTAAGAATTTGTTCCTATACAGGAGTATTAATGATATTGGCAACCTATGGAAAAGGGACATGGCTGTTTTACAAAGATATAATGGCTCTATCATTTACAGTACATGCCACAGAATCAGCACTTCCCACTACAGTTTTGCAGAATGATAAGTACAAAACATTTGATGAATGGAAACATGCAGTAGATACAATTCCCAATATGCAGTACTCTCATCAGTATAAACTGAAAAGCAATAGTTCTTCATATCTTTAAAGGACCGAAAGCTCTTTAGCTGCTCACATGGAACAAAGATAAAGAACTTGCAGCTCTCCAGAAGCTAATTCTCATCCCTGAATATCTGCAATGTCAGTTGGAAGTGATAGTAACTGGAGGCCAACAATATTTAGAAACATTCTCTTCCTCTTCCTTTGCGGACTGCAAATGTTGAATTAAAGATAAAACCTGGTCCTGTAATGCAGAGGTCCCCAACCTTTTGGGCACCAGGGACCGGTTCCATGGAGAGAGATTTTTCCGTGGACTGGAGGGGATGTGGTTTTGTGTGCTGCCTGCATCTCTTGGATGGGGCTTTGCTTGTTTGTGCAGACCAGTTGCTAGCATGCTGCGGCCTGGTACTGGTCCACAGACCAGGGGTTGGGGACCCCTGCTGTAATGGAACATGTGGATGAGCTGGAGAACAAGGAGAAGAGATGCTGCCTAGGAAAAAATCAGACAGGAGCAGCAGGAACCTTCAGTGGTCAGAAAGCTTAGGAAGACCTGTCCTAATGAATCAAGCAGTTAGAAAAGGCAGCAGGAAGTTTGTACTCTCATACTTGCAAGATTCTGTTAATGTAGCCTTAAAATGAAGTAGAATTAATTTATCTAGTTGTGTTTCCTCTCTGGTTTACAAGGAAGGAGGAGGAAGGGAAACAACTCCAAATATATGTTTTCCAGTAATAGGCTACTCTAAAATATGCTGATTCTGAAATATCTGCCATTATTTCCATGAGTTGAAAGTGCAGGGAAATTTTCTCTGGAAGTACATTTTGAGTTGCTACCCAAGAATAGGACGTTAAATTGTATTCATGCCTTAGAGTTAATGGCACCACAAGACATTCCCTGCCTAAAATGCTAAGTGCCCTCAGTGTTAATTAAAACATTATATGGACTTAATTATGAAGGCTGAACAGCAGATCATCACCTCTATCATAGTAGACAGGAGGCCTATCGCATTTTTCAGTCTGATTACCATGACATTTCAAGAAGAATTCATATTAGTGGTTTCCAATTAATGAAGATCAATTAATAGAAACATATTCTTCAGTGGATATCTTAGGGACTATCCATGAAGCATATCAAATTTTTAAGAACTCTCCCTTTTTTGTTAAACTTGCTTCTCTCATTTTGATACCAATAATCTATCTAGAGACGTGCTACCTGCTATAGATCACAATCATCTTACAAGTAGCACAAAGATACGCAGTAAATAAAATAAACTTTTTATAGCAATTTCAGAATCATTTTTAATTATCAAAGACTTTGTTTTTTTAAAAAAAGTTTTTACTCTTCTGAACAATTCCATATGTTATGTTTCTTATTTATCTATTTTCTTCTAGAAATTGATATGCTGAAAATATTAATGCTCCAAATTCTTATTCTTGGAGGGAAGGAAAGGAAGGAGACAAATTGGTAGCTTAAAAAACAATACTTACTGATTGACACTTTAGCAATTCAGCAACAATTTTTTTAGACTAATTAAAATCCTATTATAATTTCCAAATATCCGATGAGATTTACTGTTTATAAAACACACAGTCCCACCAAATACTGTAGAGGTTTGACATCCTAGATATGAATTTATCTGATTTTAGTTGCTGACCAAATTTTTTTCATATTTTTTTTCATATTTCCACTAAGTAATTAGCAATTTAGCTGCCAAAATTAAACTGTAGTAAGTTTGACTTCCAGTTCCACCCTGTAGCAATACAGCCAAGGGATCGCGGGGCTCCGTACCCCACAGCTGAGTTCACCCTGCCCGGAGAAGTGAGAAAGAAGGAGGGGCACCCCGATGATCACAGAATGATGACAGTCAATCCACTCAATCCAGGATTAGCCCTCCAACCTGACAGGAGAAAGGTTAGCAGCACATCAGTATCTAGCCCAAGCTACAAGCAGCTGAAGTCCAAAAGCACGAACCAGAACAAGTGAACAGTGTGCTTGAAACTGGGTGAGAATATCAATCTTCTCTCTTCTATTTTGTAACTGATTCCTTGAAAAAATCTATCATTACAAGTCCCAACAGAAAAACATTACCAATCTTTTAAATCTAACTCTCGCCTTCTTTTTGTGCCAATCAGGGTTCCATATCGGTGCCTTTAGATCAGGGGTGTCAAACTCAATTTCACTGAGGGCCACATCAGCATTGTGGTTGCCCTCGGGGGCCCGGGTGGGTATGGCCAGGGTGGGCACAGCCTAGTGGGAGTGCATATGGCCTACTAGGTGGACATGGCCAGCTTTACATCATTGGCATCAAAGGTGCCTATGGGGGCCTGGGCAGGAGTGGGACAGATCTGGGGGTCTCTGGCAGAAGGAGGGTCTCTGGGCCAGGGCCAAGGCAGCAGGGACCGTTCCCTCACTGTTTCCAGGGTGGCTTCAGGGGCCACATGAAACCACTTCGTGGGCCAGATCTGGCCTCCAGGCCTTGTGTTTGACATGTCTGCTTTAGATTCTCAAATGTGTCTCCCTTTCTTCCAACACACATTGTTTGAATCCAGGGAGACCATCCAATTGTCAGTTTTGCAAAGAAAGTGTCCCCTTTGTAATCATTAAGATGTTGCTTTAATAGATCAATTGTCGATGTTTGGTATAGTATAGTTGTCATTAGTTCAGTCTGGTCTTCTTCTTCTTCCAATTCCATCTGGCTTAGATAAGAGGGGATGACCAATGTTATAGTTATTATTTGGTTGGCTAGGTTCTCAACATACTATATTTGAAAGCCTTTGGTATCTTCCGTCTTAGTGTTGCTTTCTTCGGCTTCTATTTTTGAATTGTAGGTTTCATAGTTAAAATCAAGATTTGGGCATCAAGGTTCTCAATAGATTGTATTTGTTGTTCTTTAGGGTCTCCTATTTTGATGTTACTTTCCTTTTCTGTTTTTGAATTGTCAATTCATCACTTAAAGTCTAAGTTTCATTTCGTAGATTTAAGCTGTCAGATTTATCTTGCAGTGTGGCTTTTGTTTGCTCAGCCAATGCCAGAATTGTTTCAAGTATCAGTTTATAGTTAAGTGGTGGGATATAATCCTTCATTTCTTTGATGTTTACTGGTAGGTCTTTTGTGGAGGCTATTTTAATAAAAGTCAGTGAGTGTCCACCTCCACTATTCCTAGAGATTGTTTTCGGTGCCAGGTGTTCCCAATTCTTATCTTTAAAGATAGTGTCAAGGACAAATCTGTGTTTCAGCCAGCTCTCACAATAAATAAAAGGTTTAATTGCTATACCAGGTTTCGCCACAAGATGTCATTAATAGCATATAAAATAAGATGTAAAATCTTTTTCCAGATTGATATGAGGCTTTTATCCAATTAATCAGTATTTTTCTTTTCCCCTTCTTTCACAGCTTAAGCAAAAAATAGGGTAGGTCCTCGCAGAAATAAAAGCTTTTTAATAGCCCAGGAATTTCAAAGGTACAAATAAGGTTGCTTAACTTTTTAGCTTAGTCATTTGGTTTCTTTTAAGGCTTTAAAATTTTTGTTCCCCAAGCAAGTAGTCACCAATCTTTCAAAAGAGGGGGAGGAGATTTTCAAAAAGCTCCCACAGGAAAGTAGAGGAATAAGAAAGGTAAGGTCTCACCCAGATTCTCCAAATTGCTTTGTTGTAGTTGATAGTGCTTTTGGCTTTTGGCAGGGAACAGCTTAATGATCGGCCATCTTAATGGCCAATCTCTTCTTCTTTGGGCCAGAGGAGCTGCTCTGGATCAAACGGAGGGCTGCTGCCCTTCCGTGATCACAAGGAGGGACTCCTCACGGTGGTCGCCCCTCCAGGGTGATTTTCGACCCTTTTCAGGGTCCTCCAAGGAAGATAGATAAGATGGCAGGGAGAGACTTCTTCCTGCACATCCGCTAGCGCTGCATGTGCAAACCGGAAGCCCTCTCTGCTTTCTCAAGCTGAGTGGCCGGCTGAAAGAAGCAGACCAGACAGAGCAGGTGAGCCGACCAGAAAGCTGAACAGAGACCTGACCAAGGCAGAGACAAGCATCAAAACCAGAAGGGAGCCAACAGGAAAAAACAAGAGCCCAGAGCAGTGAGCAACAGAAGTGAAGGCAACAATTAAGTTTGAGGTCCCAATAGGAAGAGAGGGAAGACCCCTAGTAAAGAAGAAAAAGGAATTGGAGCTCAAAAACTTTTTAAAAATTGAGGGAAGAAAGGATAAATAAAACAATAGTAAGAAGATTAAATAAATAATAAGGTAGCACAAACAGGCAGAAAAAAAGGATAGAAAAATAGTTACCTACAACAGAGAAGCTAGAAACAAGGGTAACAGCAAAGCACATCCACCAACCAAAATGAGGGATTTTCAAACAACAAACTCATGGAACAGGTAACTGATACTATTGTGATATGTAATACATGTTTCATATATGAGCTCATGCCCAAAGAACACCCAAACTATACATGCATTAGATGCAAATTCTGTGAACTACTTCAGGGAAAAGTTAGGAACTTAGAGGCAACTTTGGCCAAATCCCAACATACAAAAAAAGCTCCACCAAACCAAACCAAATAATGAACAAATAACTCCAGAGGATTTGACCCTACTGATAAACGCTTGGAGAAAGACAAATGGAGGTATGTCACACACAGAAGGAAACAATACTCAAAGAAAGAAACAGCATACAACAAACAAACCCTTTCTGCCCAATCCTACCCAACCAGAAGCAGCCCCATTAAAACTGAGCAATTAATTTCTCCTCTTATGGAAACACGCAAACCCACAACCTCCCCCTCAAAAACAAACATGCAGACACCTAGCAAAGAAACAACTTCAAATATTGTGGAGCTGGGAGAAGGTGAACAAAACATAATGTAGTGTTATGTGTTTTAAAACTACAGGATAATGATTTTGAAAAGCTGGTTGAGAAATTCTAGGAAGTCCATCCACCTTCAAGCTGCCAAGCACATATGTAGGGTATTTATTCCAGATTCAAAAAGGTACAAATCTTCCCATCTCTCATATTGGGGACAAAATTATTCAAAAGCCACATGGGCTGGAAAAAGTTGGGAAAGAGATAAAGTGATGTTGTTTCAGGATCTCAGCCAAGCTCCTTTAGAGAAAAGGAGAACATAAAAGCACCTTAGTAGCAACTAACTAAATGAGGAATAAGCTATAAGTGGGGTTTCATTTCCAATTAATTATATTCAAGCCTCAAGGAAGGAAAATTATTTCTCTTCTTCAAGAAATGAACAGTTTTGGATGACATTAAGAAAACCATTTATGTAGTTAGTACAAAAGATGGTCTTAAGAGTTTCTGAAGGACATCTTTAGCTGCAGAAAGAAGATAAGATGGAAAAGATAGCAAAAGCAATTAGGCCCATGAACTCTATGAATTATATCTTTTTTTTATTTAAAGTAGCCATAAGGGAAATTGGGAGAAAAGGAGGGTGAAGGTTAATACATGAGTATGAATGGAATGATGAAAAAAATCCTGACATTTCTATGTTGGACTAAAACTTTAGCTGCCATTCTGAAGTGGTTACATAAATACTCAGAACCACAAATCAGGTCTACGGACAAAATAGATCAACCATTTGATAATGAAAAATTTAAGAGTGCAGACATGACCAACAAAGATGATTAGGGAACTGGAGGCAAAAACATGTAAGGAACGGTTGCTAGAATTGGGCATGTCTAGTTTAATGAAGAGAAGGGCAAGGGGTGACATGATAGCAGTGTTCCAATATCTCAGGGGCTGCCACAAAGAAGGAGTCAAGCTATTTTCCAAAGTACCTGAAAGCAGGACAAGAAGCAACAGATGGAAACTAGTCAAGAAGAAAAGCAACCTGGAACTAAAGAGAAACTTCCTGACAGCTGGAACAATTAATCAGTGGAACAAGTTGCCTCCAGAAGCAGTGAATGCTCCAACATTGGAAGTTTGTAAGAAGAGACTAGACAGCCATTTGTCTGAAATGGTATAGGGTTTCCTGCCTGAGCAGGGGGTTGGACTAGATGACCTCCAAGGTCCCTTCCAACATTAGTATTATGATTACGATTATATGTCATACTATATATGCAAAAGTTGTCTCCTCCTCTATTAAAGTGCAACACATCATTTTCCAAGTAGACAAAAAAATAATATTCCATCTTTACTCTACCTCCCTGCAGTATATAAACATGGGGGAGTTAGCTCACAATTTTTCACCCCTATGGCAGCCTACTATGCTCTCTTCATGATTAATTTGATAAAACAGAACTTAGTGTTCTAAATTCATCATGAACTAAATCTGATGAAAATAACAACTATTTTGGCAGGGATGAATTAATAGCATGCATTTTGGGTTATAGGAGCATCTCATTCACTTAAACCAATGTGATCACATCTTTAAAATGGTATGTACAAGCCATCGATAATGTGGTTGCTAATATAGGTAGGTCCGGCTTATGAGCTATTTATATTTAAGGAGATGCTCACAACAAATTCTAGTTTATTTGGTGAATGCCTGAAAGATGCGTTACTTCATCTAAGCCAAAAACAAATGAAAAAAACTAAAGGCAATTATGACTTACAGTTGGCTCAAATCTTTAAGATGCAGCATCGGTAAGAATGTCCCAAGGGTGAAATTACAAACCATCTGCAATAAATTCAGTGTTCTTATTCTGGCAGGAACACTTGATAGTAAATCAGATGCATCTCTGCCGAAACACTGGTTATTTTAAATGGAAAAGGTAATAGGTATTCCCCAAACAAACCAGTTTTAAATGTTTGAAAATACATTTATGTTTTGTAAGATATGATTAGTAACAATAATAAATCTAATTATGCTATGCATATTTATGTTAGCCAACTCTGAAGCAATAGTAGAAATCTTCTATCATAAGGGCAAGATCTTTAAGATTATATTTTCAAAGAAACAATGGAACTCTTGGCAGAGGCACTGGAAATATTATGTGTAAAAAAAATGAATGTCAACTTCCATGCATTCCTTCAATTTAAATTTACACTACTAAAAAAACTAGGAAACTTTTTAAAAAACATAATTGCAGGATTGATTTTTTTACTTTTTATTTTTAGTGTAAAAGTGTGACCCCAAATTTAAAGATGAAAAAAATTACTACCGGTCCTGCTAATAAAAAGGCCAGAATATTAACAGACATAACAACAGAACATACGGAAATAACAACACCTGTTGATATTTCTGAATCTGATCTTGAGAAGCAAAGCCAAACTACAAATGACTGGCCAGACTGCTGGACCTACGATCAAAAAAAGGATTTTTACTTGAAGAATAAATGGCTCTGTGTTTGTAAAATGAAACTTGGCTGTACGCCTTGTAGAAAAGTTGGAACTTTTGGAGTTGAGACAAAAATGGGAATGAAACTTTCCAAAGAATGGATCGACAATGAGATAACCAATTATGGCAAAGATAGGAAGCAACAGTTGAGTTCACTTAAAAAAATTTTTTTGATCACAGAGAATCTGTTGCACATAAGCATTAAAAAATCTGATGCACATAAACCATTAAAACTAGTTGCTGAAAGTGGAAAAAATGACTCTTAAGAATGTTTTTTAACGTCATTATCTCATGAAAAAATAATAACTACAAAAAATTTTCAAACTGCAAAGTAGCAAAGGAAAATCAATCATTCCATCATTTTGAAACTGAAATTGAACTGCAAGAACAGAACAGAGTTGAAATGGATCATATTCTTCATTCTACAAATGTGTGTATTAACATTGTTAATCATATAAGTGAAGAAATGAGGAAAACTGTGGTTAAAAAAATTGTTCAATCCAATAATAAAATTTCATTGATAATTGATGAATCAACCACAATAAGCCAAAAAAACTACCCTCATAGTACATGTTCGATGCTGTATCGAAGGTGTTAGAATGAATTCACTGATAAATTTGTTTTTGGACTTGGTAGAACTTGAAAAAGTAACAGAGGGAATATTTGATTCCTTACTCCAATGTCTTCACTCTTATGGGATGACAGAAGATTATTTAAAAAAAAATATTTGGTTTCTCTAGCATGCGATGGCGCTGCTATGATGATACACGTAAAAGTTGAGTGAAAAAATTGCTGTCAGAACATTTTTCTTCTATTATAGTTTGGCACTGTGCTAATCACAGACTAAAATTATCAGTAGGTGATGCTATCAAGGAAACTTCAGGAATAAATAGATTCAAATCATTTATTGATAACTTTACATCATATGCCATTTATGTGCAGAATTACTGGGGGCTGTGCTGCTGAAAATGGAAGAATTCACAAAAAAGATTCAAGAAAGGATCTTCCCATTGACCCAAGTATATTTTATACAAAATTGAGTCAATTGAAAAAAGATTGCTTGATAGCAAAGACAATGAGTTGGCATATTGATCAAATGTAAAGCTTTTAGAACATCTTTGGGCCACAGATCTCAGTAAAGGACTGGTGTTTCACATCCTGTTTAACAATTTTAAAAAGTCGTCATAAAGTTCAGAAAGGGCTTAAAGTTGTATATCAGTGGCTAGCAGTACATGAGAGACATACCTGGCCACATCGTCTCCGCTATGAAGTGATCATATTATATGTATAAATGTTTTTAAATGTGCAGAGAAACATAAATAATCAATTTCATGCAAACCTCTTCTTTTTTTCATTTGTTCCATTTGCTTCTATCCATTCATAAGTAACCATTCAGCCTAATGCATTCAGGGAGTCATCATGTTCTCACCTAAATAGGAACACTCATAGGGTACTTTTAAAACTTACTACAGTATGTTTTTTGAAGCATAAGTAGCAAACTTTCTACTAACATTTTAACATACTGCAATAGTATCTTTTCTAGTTAGAATCCTGCATTGGTTCATGTCTGGCTTGACTTTATAAGCATTATTCATAACTACCATAATGTGGGGCTGTAAATATTAGAAGGTGCAGAATGTGCCTTCTTATATCTACTTGAGCCCAAGAAGATGAATCACTCACTGGGCCAGCCCCATTTTAAGAGAAACCTCCAATTTGCAAAAACAGCAATGATAACTAAAAGGTTTTGAAGTACTTGTTAAAATCCACAGAGCTTTATGGTCTAGAGCAGGGGTCTTCAAACCTGGCTCAGGAATTCCGGGAGCTGAAGTCCACAAGTCATAAAAGGACCAAGTTTGAAAACTCCTGGTCTAGATTCTCACTACTTATGAAAATTGTCTCAACAGAATTATCTCATTTTTGCAATGAGTCCAGAGGTTGTCTCTCTCTGAATGATCTGGTAATGACAGCAGAGATGCAAGTTTTTTTTCTGCAGCATTTCCATCCTATAGAAACATCTTCCTCCAAGGTTGCAATGAATCACCTGCTCCATAGTCATCAGGAAGCAGGTTGAAGAAGAAGAATACTACTGGGAGAAGAGAAGATCAAAGAAATATATTATTAATCAATATACTAATTATGGAAGTATAAAAATTAATTATTATTAACTTTTAATTAACTACTATTGTGTGTTTGTTTGTTTTTTAAAATTTATAAACCAAGACAACACGCTGTACACCAGACACTAAGGATTGTTATTGTTAAAAAAATCAATAAAACTTTTTTTTCAAAAGGAAGCAGGTGAAAACTATCCTCTTTTTGTTAAGTCCTTTGAAAAATCGTTTGAATGAGCTGCGCCCTTTCTTTAACCCTGGGTGTTAAGTTATATTTTAAAAGTTTAGATGTCCAAGTGGCTGTATAATCTATATTAGGAGTTTTATTGAAGTGTTATTGTTGTGAACTGCCCACAGTCTAGTGAAGTGAGCAATGCGAAAGTAATATCAAATAAATAAATAAATATCTTAAATATTCTTTTTTAAAAAAACCTCCCTATTTCAGCTCTCAGCTCTACTGCAAGCCTTGCTTTGTATTTGAGCAGTACCTAAGGGAAAACTGTACAGTTAAAAATAGATAAGATTTTTTATCAAATTTTCCAAAGCTCTTGAAGCTCAAAACTCAGCTTCACTTCTCTCTGCTTTCCTTAGGAATGGATGCTAGTTACATTTCTGTTCTCTCCAATATCTTTTTTTTTTCTAAATAAATTATGACCATGGAATTAATAAAGTATCCATGTCCGTGATATACTATACCAATGGTCAATATTTTGAATGCACTGAATAAAGTGGTTCAGAACTACATTCAGATAGCCAGTTATGAGCTTTTGACAGTACAAAGACTGCAACCACCAATCATTCTGTATGAAAACCACGACAATTAATAACCAGAATTTTGGTCCCTCACTGTTCTAGAACTGCCAAAATGATTAATGCCGCATTCACAATAAAGAAAGCCATTGGAGACTGCAAGTGAAAATGAATGTCAATTAGAAAAAGACAAGTTATTCATTTAATATACCTGCAGCTTTTCAATCTTCCTTCAGCCCGAACCGGCCCCACCAAGAAGGTTTAAATATATTGGCTATACCACTTAAAATAATTTCCAGAGGTTTATATCAAACAAATAATTCCTCTGCAAATTTATTATACACACACATAGACATATGCCTAAAATCAAAAAGATTATTGCCAGTATAAGCGATAGACTGATTTTTTTTATTCTGCCTTTATTATTTTTATAAATATTTTTAAATGACTATAAATATAATATAAATAGACTAATAAGGACATTCCCAAGGTTCCATTCTAAATTACTGCAAGGTATCAAGAATATGCTGTGACAAGACTTCTAAAATAAGTCATAAGTGGAGAGATCAGGGAGGTCTAATTCAGACTTGTACGTCATGTTCATATTGTTATTATATTTACTCCAGTCCAGAAATAAAACCCCACTCATTTTTTTTCAGAAGATAGAAAACAAAAATAATTTGCTCTTCTAAATCTTTTTTCAGCATTGTGGCAAAAGGTATCCTTTTTCCCCCTACTTCTATAATGTCAGCTCTCCCTCAATGATCATCAAACTATGAGGCAATGTACAATTAAGAATTCTAAAAGAACAAAATGCAAAACTTTAAAAATATAAATACCTACAGTAACCCATGCAATAAAATCAGAGGTACAAGGATCAAAATCTCAGCTGAATAGCGTTATCTTTACTAGAGTTCTCAAGAAAATTGGGCAACCTTTATTTTTTGGTGAATGGAATATTTTTTTTACTATAATTTTGAGATCCATGCATCAATGTCATTTTTTGTACTTAAGAACTCTTCACAGGAGAATGAATCAGACTCCTATGATTGAAGCAGCCCAGAAGAGCACTGTTTCTAATAAAATTGAACTAAGGCCAGTATCAAATCTTTGTTTTACCAAAGACCCCTATACTTGATTTGGAGAATGAGATTACAGTATCAATCAGCCCTACGAAGCCCAGGTAGATGGTAAAGTAGGCTCTTTCAGGGAGACAAAATACTTAAATAAATTAATACTTAAATAAATCTATTTGGTAAAATATGTATAAATATAGGTGAATGGATGCTCTGAAGAAAAGTATTAAGGCAGGAATATAAAAAGTCTTCTACTGATATTGTTGCTTTAACATAGCATTTTAGTTGTCCCTCTCTCCCCAGCTTCTAACAAGGACTGAGTATTCCAATTCCAAAACCACTTTAGAAAATTGCATTCATTCATTCATACATATAGACATACACATACAGCCACAATTTACCCAATCAAAAATTCTGGGCAGCTTACAATTTTAAAGTGCTTAAAAATATAGAACACACAGAGCAGAAAAACTCCCAAGGTCTTTCTCAACTCTGTTATTCTGCATTCTGAAAAGATAGAAAAAGAGATCATGGGTGCCCCAAAGACAAGCCTATAAGGAATAACAACAACAATATACTATCAAACAGAGCTTCAGCTTTCACCTGCCTCAAAGCCTTGGAAAATGTTGTTTGGGCATCTTTATAGATCTAAATCTGCCATCCAAATTTAGCTGGTTACATTTTTCTGAGCACATTTCCAACATTCTGTGAACATTTTATCGTTAATTAATTTTATGGGTAAGAAAACAGACAACAGCAAAGAAGCAGATCAAGAGGAGGATGGCAGATAAGCTAAAAAAAATTTGCGGGAGAAGCATGACACTAGTACAGGCTTCACACTTCGCCCTTTTATGGCTTGTAGACTTCAACTCCCAGAATTCCTCAGCAGGGCACGCTGGCTGAAAAATTCTGGGAGTTGAACTCCATAAGTCATAAAAGAACCGAGTTTGGAGACCCCTGCACTGGTAGATTGCCTTGACTGGTGGAAGCAATTTGCCCGAAATGTCGGTATTACTCCTTAGGTGCCAAGTGCAAACTGTTTTTTTCTTCAGTATAAATTTTTTCTTATAAAATTCCATTTACCATGAAATGACTGTGGTTAATCAGCCACGATTGCATATATTGCCCCTTAGTTGTAATATTTCATTCCAAAACAAAGGAAATACTTTGTTAAAAGACACACTTCTCCACTTTGTCTTCTTTCTGTTCTAATATCCAATCTGACAACTGACTCATAAGGGAACAAGACTTTTATTTAGACTGGCATGGTTCTTTAATGGAAACTGGCTCTGTGTCTGCCTGAGCTGCACACAATTCCCCTACAAACATATGTTGATTTCAAGTACTGTATGCATATCCTTGTAGGTTTACAGAAATAGTTCTTTCCATGTCTCTTGACTGCCATCATCTGGCCATTTGTTTTAAATCAACTATCAAAGTTTAGAAAAGTTTATCAGCTTGGTCAATCTAACATGAAATTTCTGTAAAATGGTACAGCAGGGTTGGAAAACTAAATTTAAACTAAATTATCCAAAGGATGAAAGAGAAAACATATATGAATGTTTATTGATTTATTTTTAAATAGCCTGAATAGAATTGCTAGTATTTCATTTTTTTTTAGAAATGAAGTGGGTGTTATAAACAAACATAAGGAAAGGAGTAAATAGAAAGGACCTAAGTATCATGAATGGCTTGTTGTTTTTCAACATTGCAATGTTTTAATAATTCTGACTAGTAGGAAGCCTGTGATGCTGAGTGTATTTATTTGGCAACAAGCAATACTTGATGAAAAGTATGCTACAAACTAAAAATAACATTGAAACACATAGTATGTAAACACTGGAATGACCATCTCAACTTATTAGCAAAACACTATAACAAGTAGGCTGTGTTCATACTGCATGTCACTTCATAACTTAACTGTTCAGTGTGCCAGCAGTGCATAATACAAGATAATTGGGCTATAAATCCTACAGAGCCATTTTTTTAGTCTTCTCAGCAGTCACAAAGACTAGTAGGCTCTCCTTTTCACTTCAGGGTTTTATTTATTGCTTTGCAAAACAAAAAATAATGGTGGTGATGGCATCGTGTTGTGTCAGCCTTTCCAGACCAGACAGGAAACACAAACACATGATCTGATTCTACTTTATGTAAAGCTACATTAACAGAATCATGTAAGTCTAACTGTCACCTTTACAGCCTGAGATCTTGGGAAGGGTCCCTTCTTAGCCTCTTTCTCAGCCCATTATGCAGTTGTATATCTGATTGTTATCTAGGCAGCATCCTTCCCCACTGTCTTTCAAGACACTCCCACACAACTTTATAAGTCAAAATTACTAAAAACTGAATTAATCCTTTCTATCTCTTTTCACCTACCTCTTGAGATCACGGCAAAAAAAAAATAGATGTGGGTGTCTAATATAGCCCCATTTTTGAAAGACCTTTGAGGATTTCATCTCTGCCTGAGTCCGGGAAAACTAATGGCTCATTTCTTTGACTCAAGGTATTTCCATGATACACAATTCTCCCTAGAAGACTTAGAAAAGCAGGTTACATAAATGGGAACCAATCCTTGACCCAGTGGATTTGATATGCTAGTACCAAGGCAGCTGCTGATATTGTATATTGAATATCCAACGATTTTTCTTTTTGCTGTTCTCTAGACCAGTAGTCATCAATATCCAATTCCAGTTGCACTGCTGAAAGAGATTTGTATTTGAGTAAGCTCTGCAAGCTAATGAGAATACAATTCTCATATTCCATCTATTCATGAAGGTTAATCAGTAAATCACTAAGCAGAGCAGCAGTTGAGAAATAATCAGGAACAGCTTCAAGTGCTTTGGAAGCCTGGACATTTCTGTCATCAACCCTAAAGAAGCATCTTTTCCCCAGTTTTGTGCTTGCCACAGAATCCTGAAAAAGCAACTGCAGTAGATGCTATGTCTGCACCACAGGCAGTTTGAAGCACTTTTTTGAAATCAAATCTAGTCCTAATCCTAATCAATATTTGTAATCATAACATTATGTGGTGTATGAATAACAATAAAACTTACCTCTTATTTTACTAAATCTACAAAGAGAATGTCATATTATATACAAAATTAATTATTCATTTATCAGTCAGTCATAAGTGCTAATAATCACAGAAATGTCATCGATGTAAACAAAAAAAAAAACCAAAGTACACTGCCCCAAACCACAGGAACTCCTACAGCAACAAAAACATAAACAAAACTCTCCTCTCTGCACAAAAAGGAAGTGATTATACATTGTTTGAAAACTGCCACCCCACCCCACCTGAATAATCATGCATATTCTTATCATTGTTGCATTTATATGGTTCTATGCAAAAAAACCAAAACAAACTAGGATCAATAACAGATAAAATTGCCCAGGACCATCATTTCTCCTGCATTTGAAGAAAAATTAAGTATCTAAGACACTGTTGGCGAACCTTTTAGAGAACAAGTGCCCAAACTGCAACCCAAAACCCACTTATGTATCGTCGGGTGCCAGGTGGGCATGACCCACTGGGCAGGTGTGGCCAATTGGGTGGGCATGGCCCATTGGGTGGGTGTGGCTGTGGTGGTAATGGCAGACTGGGTGGGACTAAAAAGTTAAATCAATTCCAACTTTTTTTTTCCCGCGAGAAGTTGAAATTGATTGATTGAAACTTGTTTTTTTGCACACAGCATCGGAGGCCTAAAGTGAAAAGGTGGGAGAAGAACCCTTGCAGGGTCGTGCCGAGGAGTTTAACCAGTATCTGTCGGACAAAATCGCTCGGATTCGGACTGGTCTGGACTCTGACTGGGCAGAGTCTGGCGAGCAGGACACGGGCAATCTTGTCGTTTGGGAGGAGTTTGACTCTGTTACTCCGGAGGAAGTGGACAGGATTATGGGGAAGCTGAGTTCCACCACATGTTTATTGGATCCGTGCCCTTCCTGGCTGGTTTATGCGGCTCGGGAAGGGACACGAGGCTGGCTCCAGGCGGTTATATCTGCTTCTTTGAGTGAGGGTAGTTTCCCCGCCGTCTTGAAAGAGGCGGTGATGAGACCCCTCCTCAAGAAGTCTGCCTTGGATCCAGCTGTGTTGAATAACTTTCTCCCGGGCTCCAACCTTCGCTTTCTTGCGAAGGTTGTTGAGAGTGTGGTGGCACATCAGCTCCCTCTGGCCCTGGATGAAGCGGATTATCTAGACCCGTACCAATCGGGTTTCAGGCCCGGGTACAGCACGGAGACGGCATTGGTCGCTCTGGTGAATGATCTCTGGAGGGCTCGGGACAGGGGATGTTCCTCTGTTCTAGTCCTATTAGACCTCTCAGCGGCATTCGATACCATCGACCATGGTATCCTGCTGCGGCGTCTCAGGGGATTGGGAGTGGGAGGCACAGTTTTGCGGTGGTTCTCCTCCTATCTCCTGGGGCGTTCGCAGTCGGTGTTGGCAGGGGGACAGAGGTCGACCTTGAGGTCTCTCGTTTGTGGAGTTCCTCAGGGGTCGGTCCTCTCGCCCCTCCTGTTCAACATCTATATGAAACCGCTGGGTGAGATCATTCGTGGTTTTGGAGTTGGGTATCATCAATATGCTGATGATACCCAGCTTTTTCTTTCTACCCCAAACCACCCCAGTGATGCCCTCGACGTGATGTCCCGTTGCCTGGAGGCGGTCCGGGTCTGGATGGGGAGTAACAGACTTCAACTCAACCCCGACAAGACTGAGTGGCTGTGCATACCTGCATCCCGGGATATTCAGAATATCCCATCACTTTCTATGGGGGGTGAATTATTACCCCCCGTAGATAGGGCTCGCAACTTGGGAGTCCTCCTAGATTCACAGCTTACTTTGGAAGATCACATAGTGGCTGTGACTAGGGGGGCCTTCGCCCAGGTTCGCCTGGTGCGCCAGTTGCGGCCCTATCTTGACCGGGATGCCTTGTGTACGGTCACTCATGCGCTCGTGACCTCTCGCCTTGACTACTGCAATGCTCTCTACATGGGGCTGCCCTTGAAGACCACTCGGAGGCTCCAACTGGTACAGAATGCAGCCGCGAGAGTTGTGTTGGGAGTTTCCCGATACTCCCATATAACACCTCTGCTCCGTGAGCTGCATTGGTTGCCAGTTGTCTTCCGGATGAGATTCAAGGTACTGGTAATGGTGTTTAAGGCCCTTCATGGCACGGGTCCGGAGTACCTTAGGGATCACCTGCTGCCGGCATCTACTTCCCTCCGCCCTGTGCGTTCCCACAGAGAGGGTCTCCTCAGGGTGCCACCGATCAGAGAATGTCGATTGGTGGCCCCCAGGGGGAGATCCTTCTCTGTGGGCGCCCCGGAGCTATGGAATCAGCTGCCGGTTGAGCTCCGGATGGTGCCCGATCTTCGCTCCTTCCGTCGCGATTTGAAAACATTTTTATTTGTACAAGCTGGTCTGGCCTGATGAGGGATGGGTGGTTTTTAATGTTTGTATTGGATTTTAGTCGGGCATGTTTAATTCCTTTTTAATTTTTGTATTTTTGTATGTTTATATTTGCCCTGTACACCGCCCTGAGTCCTTCGGGAGAAGGACGGTATATAAATAAAATTATTATTATTATTATTATTATTATTTTATAAAATCCAACTGAAGACCTAGGACTGGGGCAACAGTGCGCGTGGCCCACAGAGAGGTTCGCCACCACGGATCTAAGATTACTGTAGTTTGCAAATAATCTAAACAACCACAAGGTGGCAGCAAAGAGCTAGAAATATCTATATAGCTCGAGGTACAATAAGAGCAATATGGGGGCTACTTTAAGATTTTGGGAAAGGCCTTAAGTTTATACCCTGAATAATACATACAGATAAGGCTAGAATTGTGGATGGTTCCTCATTTTTTTTTAACAGTCATGTGGTATTTGTGGAGTTAACACTGTATTTTTAATCACCGGCTACTATAAAAATGAAGGAAACCGTGCTTTCATATTTAACCACATTTGAAACAGAAGGGATTTGAGAGTTCACAAAGAATCTTCAGAAGTCACAGATCCCTACCCGACTTGAATATTGTCAGAGGCATGAAATAGTTTTTAAATTATCACTGCTATCATGCTATTTACAGAAATATTGGTTTACACTAAGGAAGGTGAGTTTTTTTTTATATTTGCCAGTTTATCAATGGTTTTAGAAACTGCCAGCATTTTTAATATTTGTTATTCACTCTGTTGTAGTTTGTTGTTTTAGGGTAGCCAATGACTTAAGTACTGTAGTGCTGGTTATATTTCTGCATTGCACAGTGTTTGGAAATCTATCACTAGGTGGAATAATAAATAACAAATAGTGAATAATAAGTTTCAGAAATGTAATTCTAAACAATCATTAATTTCATGGATCACCAAAACACAAAGGAATTATCAAAGATTTTTACAAAATAATTCCAAAACAATGAATAAGATAGTAATTTTCCTGCTCCTAGAAACTAACAGCCAGTTAAGTGATTGGACCATTTTAGATTTCACCTATTTCAATTATTATAATTGTTTTCTTGCTGTAAAGTTATGAGTACTTAAAAAATCAACTAGTGTATGCAATGTAATTTATTTGTCACTTACAATAAATGTGTCATTCCTATCATTAGGTAAGCATATGAAATTTAAAGCTATTTGAAGCAATTTGAAAGCTAGTGATGTGGAAGCCAAGTTCATCATATTTTACCTTATGGTATTTTGAAATTAGTTGTGCATTTTAATTTACCACAAAAACCCAATAGTGCATAAAAGAGTAGTAACTTACAGAGGTCCTTTGGCAAAAAATATTGCCATATGGTTGTGACTAACTATGAAAAATAAGACTATTTGACCAACTAAATTAGTATTTTGAGTAGGAACTCTCTGAACAGTCTTTCACATGTACTTTTTTTACTTGCCCTGTCACAAATAATTCTGAGTCTTAAGCAATAGAATTAAATAAAGTGAAAAATCCATATAAATTGAAATAAAGCAGCAGAACAAATATATGTGAAAAACACTGGCTAATGAAACATCAAGTTCTATCTAGAACATTCTTATTTGAATATTACTGGGATATGTAAGGAAGATATAGATATAAATTCAAACAATTTGGGCCCAAATTACACAAAAGTAATGACAAAAGTCAATAACAAAATTGTAGTCAAGTCCATATAAAAGACAACCTAAAAAGTTCCTGATTAATAGTAAATTCTAGAGTTTTATAAGAGAAACATTTTCAAAACATTCTAGCAGCAATTAAGTGATCTAGGTAGTCAAAGTAACCATGGATACCTAACACAAAAGATTCATAATCAAGTTGTTAGGAAGGATGAACCAGCTAACAGACTGTTCTCACTAGTTTAATTACAGCAGATTGTAAAAACAGATCCTCTCAGGCATAATAATCTGTTCTCAAGTGAACTATCACTTTCCAAGTGTTTCCAAGATGTTCCAAGCTATCTGGCAAGTTCACTCTATCCTCTCTCAATATATCAGTATCTTGAGTACCAGGCTATTAAGTCAAAAGCATCAATTATATTTTTCTTCTGATTCCTCAGGTTCACCAGCTACTTCTCCTTAAGCCACCTTAAGCCACGTTAGAGGAAGGATCTAAGAAGACTATGGTAAAAATGTTAAATATATTAATATTTCAACCTACTCATTCAGAAGTTACTATAATAAATAATTACTGTTTCTATCTGGAATGAGCTTCAGTTTACATTATGTTTATATCCTGTTTTTCTTCCAAGATAATCAGGGCAGGATTTTTTTTTTTCCATATTATTGGAATAATCCTGCAAAATAGGTGAAGCTGATAAATTGTCAACCCAGTCTCATCTATGAATTTCATGGTTAAATGAAGAGTGGCTCAGAGTCTCAGTTGAAATAGTAAAAATCTTGACTTCCGGGTGGCTAGGCATCGCCGGAGGCAGCCATTTCCAGGCTGTCAGCCCTGCGGCACCGTAGAACCGCCGAAAACAGCGCCAATCAGCTGTTTCAGCGGTTTGGAAGCCCCCTCCTCAGGAGAAGAGAAAGGGGCGAGTACCCAGGTAGGGGTAGAGCTCTCCGGGGCCACCAGAATCTAAAGTTCTGGCGGCTGAAGGATTGAGCCACCCCGAAGCCTGGGTTTGCTCCGGGCTGCGCGGCGTCTCTGCTCCGTGTTTTTAGGAGCAGAACAGGGCGTTTGCAACCATCCCTGCCAGCAGGAAAGAATTTTGGAGAACGAGGATGCAGGCAGAGCGATACAGGAGATTCAGGTGAAAGTGGACTTCTGATCTGTAGCTCAATGGACTTTGCAGACTTTGAAAGTGAAAGTGCATAGTGGATGAAAATGGCGGCTAAATCTTCCAGAGTTCTTAGAAGTGCGGAGCCTTCCCCGGTGCAGCAGTCTTCGTTGCAAGCTTTATTGCCCCCTGCACCTGCACCCATGCCAGCTCTGACAGTTAGAGATTTGCAGAATGTGATGAAAGAAGCTTTGGAAAAGCAATCGCAGCAAATAGCTGAGATTATAGATGAAAAGCTGGATGAGAAGTTAACAGAAAAATTAGTTGAGGTTATGGATGAAAAGTTGGATGAGAAGCTAACAGAAATAAGGGCGGACATTTTACTTGCATTTCAAGGCATGGCTATATGTATCGAGCGTCTGGATGAAAGAGTGGAAGATCTCAGCCAAAATAATATCAGATTAGATGCAAAAATGTCAGAGACTGAGAATGTGGTGGATAAAATTGATAGTGATTTAATCTTGGTGCAGTATCACGAGATGGAGTTTGCTGTGAGAATCAGAGGCCTAAAAGAGAACCCTAAAGAAAATTTGAAGGAAATAGTCTCTGAAGCTCTGGAAGAGGTGTTGGGGCAGCCAGCAGATGCAATTGTGGAAGATATAGATAAAATTTTTCATGTTAATTCCTGGATTGCAAGACAAAGGAAGCTACCCAGAGATGTGGTGGTATATTTTACAAAGAGAGCAATTAGAAATGAGGTTATTCAAGCTTCTTACAACACTAAACTTGTAATTGCTGAGCAAGAAGTTCTGGTTCTAAAAGTGATCCCTCCAAGAATTTTAAGAAGAAAGGAGTTTGCTTTTTTAGCACAAAAGCTAAGGCGACGTGATATTAAGTTTAGATGGGAGATACCAGTGGGTATGATGGTGATGCATGAAGCTACGAGATATCGTTTTACTACAGTGATGCAGGCACGTGATTTTTATAGTAATGTTTTAAAAGCAACCCCCATACCACTTTTGGAATCTACAAAGAAGAATGACAAGGGAGAGTCTCAAGGTGCTAAAGGGACAACACAGACAGATGATAAAGCTACAGGAGTGGATCAAATTTCAGTACCATTGGAAGAAGTTAGAGACCAGAGGATGACGCGTGCTGCTTTGAGACGAATGAGAAGAGAGCAAGAACAAGAACAGCAGAAAGTTAAAGAACCTCCAAAGCGTACCTATAGTGAAGCTATGGGAGGGGCGCGACCTAAGAATGTAAAGGGGATTCTGGAAGAAGCGCTCCAAAAGCTTCGGGTCACTAAGGATGGCGACTAAGCTTTTAACTTGGAATGTTAATGGCTTAAATTCACCACAGAAGAGAAAGAAAATTTTCCAATATTTAAAACAATTTAAGATTGATGTTATTTGTTTACAAGAAACACATATTAAAGCTACGGATCAAAAGTACTTATTAAATTCAAGACTGGGTACACAATTTATTGCTTCTGCAATGAATAAGAAGAATGGAGTGGTTGTTTATATTAAGAATACTTTGACAGATAATACTTTGACAGAAAATTGAAGCAGATAAACAAGGAAGATACGTTATAATAGATTTGTTAATAGAAGGCAAAAAAACGCTTCTGGTTGGATTATATGTGCCTAATCAACAACAAGCAGACTTTTATGGTTTACTGCACAGCAAGATTACTCAGTTGGATTATAAATCTTTTATTTTTATGGGAGACTGGAATGGTGTCTTGGATGTACGATTGGACAAGAGTGGTTCTTTTAGAAGTACTCCAAGTCATGCTAAACTGCCTAAATCCTTTTTTGAGATGAAAAATGATTTGGAGTTGCGAGATATTTGGAGAGAAAGGAATTTGCAAGAAAAGGATTATACTTTTTTTTCTGATAGACACCAATCTTTTTCTAGGATTGACTTTATATTAACTACCAATGATTTCTTTTCTAGGATTAAGAAGATAAAGATTTGTCCAGGAACTATGTCTAATCATAGTCCAGTTTGGTTAGAGATTGATAAGGGTAACAGAGACAGGCGTTCCTGGCGTCTAAATGAGAACCTGTTTAGAAATCAGGAAAATGTGGAAGAATGTAAAAAACAGATGGTTTTTTTTGAAATTAATATGAATAAGGGTACTTTTATGGAAATGGTTTGGGATGCTAGTAAAGCTTATATGAGAGGTGTGTTAATATATTTGAACAATAAATATAGGCGTAATCTGGAATTTAGGAGGAAAGAATTAGAAAATGAAATTAAGGAAAAAGAAAAGGCCTTACTTCTGAATCTATCAGATGTGAAAATTAAAGAGGTTATTAATTTACTAAGGGGACAGTTTGATAAGTTAATGGCTGATTAGGTGGCAACGAATCTACGGTTTGCTAGACATAATACTTTTTGTAATGCCAATAAACCAGGTAGATGGTTAGCTTACTTGTTAAGGAAGAAGCAAAGGGTTTCTAATATAGATAAAATAGAACATAAGGGTAAGGTAGTGTATCAACAGAACCTTATTAAAGAAACTTTTGTTGATTTTTATTCTAAGTTATATGCTAGAGATGAGATTAATGAAGCAGATATTGATGTATATTTGAGGAATGCTAGTATTCCGGTTCTTACACAAGAACAAAAGGAAGAGATGAATCAATTGATAACTGAGGAAGAAATTCTTTTAGCAATTAAACAATTGAAAGCGGGCAAAACGCCAGGAACGGATGGGTTGACTGCTGTGTATTATAAAAATTTACAGCTTGAAATGATAAAGCCATTAAGGGAATTGTTTCAGACAATTCAAATGGGAGGAGGGGTGCCTCCGTCTTGGAAAACTGCTTTTATCTCTTTGATTCCGAAGGAAAATCAGGATATTACTCAACCAAGAAATTATAGACCAATATCACTTTTGAATACGGACTACAAGATATTTGCTAAGGTTTTAGCTAATAGATTAATGAGGGTACTGCAACAGGTAATTCATGGTGATCAAACTGGGTTTATAAGTGGTAGACAAATGAAAAATAATGTGAGGCATATAGTTGATTTGTTGGAATTTTTAGAAAGGAACAATCAGATCCCTGCAGCGATGATTTTTTTGGATGCTGAAAAAGCCTTTGACCAAATGGATTGGCAATTTTTGATGAAAATATTAGAAATAGTAAAAATCTTGTCATATTTCTGTTACTAATTCTAAAGAGCTGAACTGTTAGATTGCTGAACTTTCTCTGAATATTTTTTTCTCTGCTTTGATTTCTACTTTCCTGCTCTGCTGGATGAAATGCAAATCCAGTTGAAGCTTCTGAGACGACAGCCCCATGTAGAGCATATTGCAGTAATCAACCAAGGTGTAACTGAGGGGTGACTATTTGAAAATGATCCTGATCCAGGAAAGAACTTGTGAATCAGATGAAGCTATGTGAAGGCTTTCTTGGTCATAGCTGCCACCTGATCATCAAACAGGAGCTTTCAGTACAAGACTTCAAAACTGCACACCAATCTTGACTCAAGAAGTACAAACCCATTCAAAATTAACAATGGAAAATTCCTGCCGTGGAGAGACCTAGTATCGATAGCCACTCAGTAGGATTAAATTGGAGTTGTTTTCACTCAATTCAGACCCTTCCTGGATTGTCCATATTGGTTTGGGAATGTTTACATTGTTCTTGTGTTAGGTTTTATTACATAGAGGTAGTCCTCAAATTACAACCATTTGGTTAGTGACTAGTTACAGTGACACTGAAAACAAATGACTCATAAATAATTGTTTCGCTTAGCAACAGAAATTTTGGACTCATTTGTGGCCATAAGTTAAGGGCTACCTGTATTATTTGTTATTGTGCTTACTATAGGTTGAACATTAAGTTGTGACCATATTGCGCTATTGCATAATGGGTAAAATATAAGAGGTTACCACGTTTGTTGTATTGCGTGTCTAGCTATATGTATTACATGAGTTAGATTGTATTCCACACATGAAAGTACTTGTCAATTTTATTTTATTGCTTTTGTTTAGTTGGTGAAGGAGCATAATGCAATTTAACTTCTTAAATATTAAATTTAAAAATCTGATCCATCACAGACATAAATATTCATAAATGAAATTATAATTATTACTGGGGCAACATCTGTTCTAGGACTATGAAAGAAAAATAAATCCGTATATGGTGGCTAATTCACGGCAATAGATATATCAAAATGAATTATAAATGTAATTATCTCTAGGCATTTCAAATGGAGTAGATTCACATGCATATTCTAAATAAACTAGAATAGATTATTGAAGACCTTATCTGAATTAGTTGTCAGGCACGTGTACAGCAGCCATCCCAGCCTGATGCCTTCCAGACATGTTTAACTATACTTCTCATTATTTCCTGCTACCCTGAAAATTGGACAATGAGATATAGGAATTGCAGTTCTATAAATCTTGCTGAGAAGTTGGGCACATTAACCATAAAAGATTGCCAAACATTTTTTTAAGTAGTGCTTACTTGCTTTTAATAGCAGAGTAACAGAGAGAGACCAGACAAGAAAAGTTTGTGTCTCGTAGTCTCTGCAAGTAGAAGGAGAGGCAGAGGCTGGGACTGGAGTCAAGAGAGGAATCCAAGTTGTGGAGTCACTATGTTCCCACAACTCCAGGTCGTCTAGAATTCCATCAACTCTTGTCTAGCACCAATTTAGTGATGACCATTAGTTGACACTTTATTGTATGTAGGGATAAACAATAAATCAGCTTAACTGAAGTTAACGAGTGGTTCTAATTCTTTGGGCCTGACACTATATATCAGATTGTCTAATAATGATCTTTCTTCTACCAATTCTCCAACCTAGTCAGCCTTTCTGGTGATTTTCATATGACCCGATCATACTAACTGTGTGAAATTCATCATTTGGGAATCTCTGCCCTCTTCTTCCTAGTTTTCCCCAAGTGCATATAGCAGAGGAATGCTGGCAAGGCTATATAACTTTGCTAGTCCTTCCTGCATTAGCCAGCCAGGTAACAATAGGCATAGCTCAACTGTCAATCACCATTTGGGAACTGTGCAGCAAGGCCTTAGCAGTGAATTATATAATGGAGCAACCTGCATCTTCATTTGCTCTTTATTTCTATTTTTTTTTTTTGCTGGTGTATCAGGTAGGTAGCTACTAAAGCTTTCCAGTTTGCTTATGATTTCCAGGTGTTGCTACAATTTCTCTGGTAAGAAAAAATTTCCATTATGCAGCTGCTGTCACCAAAAAATGTTCAACTCAAAATGATATCAAAAATTATCCCAGGGATGTCAGATACAGTACCTCCCTCTCTCTCCTCAACGGTTTTATAACAAGTTTGATCCATATCTATTCATCTTCTCAGTCAAGACCACAAACCTGATAGCCAGTATCTAAAATAGTTACAGGTTATCCTTATCTTACGACCAAAACTGAGCCCCAGACTCCTGTTGATAAGTGAAACATTTGCTAAGTGAATTTTGCCCCATTTTACGAGCCTTCTTGCCACAGTTGTTAAGTGAATCACTGCAGTCATTAAGTTAGTAAGACAGTTGTTAAGTGAATCCGGCTTCCTCGTTGACTTTGCTTGTCAGAAGGTCGCAAAAGGGGATCACTTGACAGCGGGATACTGCATCATAAATATGAGCCAGTTGCCAAGCGTCTGAATTTTGATCACGTGACCATGGGGATGCTTGCAACGGCTGTGTGAAAAATGGTGATCACTTTTTTCAGTGCTGTTCTAACTTCGAACGGTCACTAAACAAACAGCTGTAAGTCGAGGACTACCTGTAATTGTAAGTCTGCAGACCCTGATCAGTCACACAAAGGCTGTGTTAACAAGCTGCCCAGGTGAAAGAACCCCTACCACTGCCGAATACAAACTATATCTCCCTTCTAGAAACAGAGATTATAGCTTTATAAATTTATAAATTATAAGAAAGGTATCAGGCAACTCCCCATATGGATGCAGATGAAATAACAATAACAATAAACATGCATATACATTTTATAAAAATATATAATAAGCATTTTATCTCTATTGGACTATGCACTGTATCTACAATGGCATTTAACTCTAAATACTCTAAATAGAGCAAACACCAGGTTCCCTATTTTCTTACAAGGGTAACATAAACAGTGTTTTCTTTTTCTTTTTTTTTAAACAAGTTTTATTGGTTTTCCAGTTTAAGATCTGTATATTTAGAAAGCGAGGGGACGCGGTGACTCAGTGGGTGAGGACGCTGAGCTTGTGGACCAGAAGGTCAGCATTTTGGCGGGTCGAATCCCAAGTGCTGCGTAGCAGAGTGAGCACCTGTTACTCGTCCCAGCTACTGCCAACCTAGCAGTTCGAAAGCATGTAAAAATGCAAGTAGAAAAATAGGGACCACTACGGTGGGAAGGTAACAGAGTTCCGTGTGCCTTTGGTGTCTAGTCATGCCGGCCACATGACCACGGAGATGTCCTCGGACAAGCGCTGGCTCTTCGGCTTTGAAACGGAGATGAGCACTGGCCCCTAGAGTCGGAAACGACTAGCACGCATGTGCGGGGGAACCTTTACCTTTACCTTTATTTAGAAAGTATCATGGTGACTGGGTAATCAGAGATTCAGTAACAGAGTTTTTAGTACGTAATTCAGGTTACATTATCAAAACATCCTTCTCTATTTTCCTTAAAATTTAATACAATATGTTTAAACTAATAAATTTCTAAGAATGGCACGGTCAGTTAAAAGATTTGTCAATCCAATTTCGATAAAATATATCTACGTCCTGTTATTAGATTTTGCCTAATTTTGATTTTAATTATAGTATTCAAATTTAGCCTTTAACATCCCAAATATTCACAACCCCAATTTAACTTATTTCATTACACCAAACATTGTAACATGTAACGTACACACAATAGCTAAATAGCTAAGCTCTTCCTGATATACATTGTCTATTTCACATCCTGATACATCATATGTTACTAATAGAACAGCCTAATTTATCAATCTACATCTACTTATACATAACCAAATTCTGTTTTAAATTTTAACTAATTCTTAATTCTTATAAACAGTGTTTTCTGTTGTTAAATTCAGCATCCATAAGAACAGACTTTCTGACATTTTGGGCGGAAGATGCTGGGGCCCTTATAACACCTAGATCAGTGATGGCGAACTTTTTAGAGACCGAGTGCCCAAACTGCAACCCCAAACCCACTTATGTATCGTCGGGGTGCTAGGTGGGCGTGGCCCATTGGTGGGCGTGTCTGCAGTGGAACGGCAGACTGGGTGGAACTCAAAAGTTCAATCAATCCCAACTTTGCAAGATCTTTTTTTCCCCACGAGAAGTTGAAATTGATTGATTGATTGAACCTTTTTTTTCTAGCACACGGCGGCGGAGGCCTAAAGCAAAAAGGTTTTATAAAACCCAGATGAAGGCCTAGGACTGGGGCGACGGTGCGCGTGCCCACAGAAAGGCTCTGTGTGCTACCTGTGGCATGTGTGCCATAGGTTCGCCACCACGGACCTAGATGATGACCCCCATCGGTAGCCTACTACTGCCCAAAGTAGTTGTGCATGTGGACAACAAAACAACGGCAGCTCAGGCGTCACTCATACATTTTCTTTCCCAAGTCCTCCAACAGAGCTCACAGATGTTTTCCATATCACAACTGGTCATTGTTTGGACAAGAAGGCAGCAGCAACATGTTGAAAGACGGGTGGAGTCTCTGATCTGTAGATTTGGGCCCAAGGCATGGATTAAGCCATAAAAACAGGACCCCCAACACTGGAGGTTTTTAAGAAAAGATTGGGCAGCCATTTGTCAGAAATGGTATAAGGTTTCCTGCTTAAGCAGGAGGTTGCACTGAAAGGCCTCCAAGATCCCTTCCAACTCTGTTATTCTGTTATTCTGTTCATGAAATGCCATTGGAAACCAGAAATCTACAGAGGGAGACCTGCATATTAAATAATACCTGTCACAAGGGATGGGCTTGTGCCTGTTAAAATCACTGGGAGGATGGCATGATAAACCTAAAGTTGTGTGATCAACAGTCCAACTGGAGATGGATGTTCAGTGTTGGCCTTGCATATGTCCAGTGATGCTTAGAGGAATTAAAGTACAATAGCCGATCACATTCGCTGCTACAGTTCATATGGAATCCAGACAGGACCGGGACAGCCCTTCCAAGTGAGGGAAAATTTAAAAGCAAGCATTTTCCACCATTTCTGACATCAGTACAGGTTGCAACATGATGTTCGGTTGCATTTATTTGCCTGAGATTAAAGTGAGCAATAAACCCCCCCAAGGCTGAAAGGACTATTACTAACGGTTACGGTAGCATTTATTAAATTATTTGCATATTATAAATGGTTGGGGTTGCTTAGCAATCTGAAATTTCATGAAGGGGTCAATGAAGGAGACCGCTTCCCTGGATAGATTTTTGTCTTCTAAATCCACCCATCTACACTATCCCCACAGCTCCTAACAGCATTAAAGATTCTGTGGTTAATGTACTTACTTCTAAGGTTGCTTATCTTATATTTATTCAAAGCCAGGAAGGTGGGTGGTTTGCAGATTGCATTGATTTTTGATCTGGCTGAGGGAGATGTTTGCTTATTACATCTGCATATTCTTCAAAGTTTGGCTTTCCCAGGCGCTGCCTCTTTCTGTTTGATTAACGAGGTATTTATCAATCAACCAAGCCCTGTAGGCAGAAGAAAGGCGGGGCACCCCCCCACACACACACCCTCACCAAAAGGAAGCAAAGGCGGAGCTGGAAGGGGCGGGGCGAGGCGAGGCGAGACGGCCGCATGCTGCGCGGCAAACGTGTCGAGCCAAGCAGAAACGCCGGGCTGGCTGAAACGCTGCGCCGGCCTTAATCGTTCCGTCCGGCTCCCGAAAGCGGAAAAAAAAAGTCGTAAGTTCAGAGCGTTCGGTCGCTGAATATTCCCGAGCACCAAAACGGAGCCAACTTCAATTCTATGAGAGGGCAGCCCATCCACAGCTCCAGAAAGGCAAAACACGTCGCTCACCAAATATCTGCCGAGCCAGAGGTGGGTGCTCGGGAATTAGAGGCAGCAAAAGACATCCCCGCCCCCGCCTCCCTCCCAGCGCAAACTTGAACGCCCGAACAAAAGCAATGTTGGGCAAGAATACGTGACGGAGCTGCCGACGTCATAAGATTCCAAAGTCACAAGTTTCGTGCGAAAGTTTAGGAGACCAAAATTGGTCTGAATGTCCCGTTTTCCCTTATGGAAGCGATCTCCGGAAAGGAAAGCAGATTCGGAATACAGTGTGATGAGATGCTGCTGACGGAATGTTGAAAATAGAAAACCTATAGTTCTAACAGATGTAAGAAAACAAGAAATATTTCTAGTCGGTGGGATCTAGAATCAATTTATCCTGTGTTATGCATCTGTTCAGAGCTTCACTAACTATCACTGTATTCATCGCCATCTCTTTTCACCCTCTTTCTGAAAAGTCCTTAATGGGACTGTTTTCTGCTCCCTTTTTAGTGGTAAGGTTTGGTTAGAGTTCCCTAATCTTAGAACCGTCTGGCGCCTGCTGGGTCATTTGAGTCACAGAAGACAATAAGTTGAGAATGAATTGACTGTTAAATGTAAGTAGATTTGAATCTCTTAATTTTAGACTATGCTGGCATAGAAGCAAAGCTTAGTTTATCCTTAGATTCAGTACAGTAGCTGCCTGGCAAGCTGCCTTTTGCAGCATCAGCAGGAAGAGGGGAAGTAATAGGAAAAGAAGAAAAAGTGGCAGATCCAGTATTAGAGCAAAAAAGGAAAAGGGGCTAAGAACATTTCCCTGTTTGCATATGCTGTACACAGCGATGTACACTTTTCATATTGAGATACTGTAGAACTAATATTTAGCTCAGAATATGACAACCTGGCTCTTCCAAGCTTTGCTTTGCTGAATTAAAATGACACATTTTTACTGTACCTTCTAGAACAGGGGTATCCAACCTTGGCAATATGGCTGGCTGGGGAATTATGGTAGTTGAAGTTCACAGATCTTAAAAGTTGCCAAGGTTGGAGCCCTTGGTGCTCTCTGAGTTTGATGGTTTTCTTGCAGATGCTTTGTAACTTCACTAGACAGCATCTTCAGTACTAGAAGGATTCAAGGATTCCACCGTTCAGCTCTGAGCTGCATGTATTCCCCTATATTGGTACCTCTACAATTTCTCAAGTTCTTTGATAGGCAATTAGTAGGCTCTCTGCCAAGTTATTCAGAAGATCTGAGTGCAATAAAATAGGGCTGTGCAAACCTCTTGAAAGGGTGTTACAAGAGGTCCTTGACTTGAGGCCACAAAATGAGCCCAATATTTCTGTTGCCAAGTAAGGCAGTTGTTATGTTCTGCCTCATTTTTATGACCTTTTTGCCACATTTGTTAAGCAAATCACTGTAGTTTTAGGTGAATCATGAGGTTAAGCAAATCTGGCTTTCTCCAATTTTTTTTATTAATTTTTATTCATTTATAACAAAATGTGAAAATACAAAAGCAGATAGTAGGGGACGACAGTAGGGAAAGGGAAAACAAGGTGTGAAGAAGGAGAGGGAAAGAAACAAAAGGCATTTACTTCTAACTCTGTTGCAGTAAAATCAGACATTAAACTCAAATCTCAACTTTTTACATTTTTATAGTAGTATGCACTAACCAGGGATGCAGTGGCTCAGTGGGTTAAGACACTGAGCTTGTCGATCAGAAGGTCGGCAGTCTGGCAGGTCGAATCCCAAGTGCCGCGTAACAGAGTGAGCACCTGTTACTTGTCCCAGCTCCTGCCAACCTAGCAGTTCGAAAGCATGTAAAAATGCAAGTAGAAAAATAGGGACCACTTCGGTGGGAAAGTAACAGCGTTCCGTGCGCCTTTGGCGTCTAGTCATGCCGGCCACATGACCACGGAGATGTCCTCGGACAAGCGCTGGCTCTTCGGCTTTGAAACGGAGATGAGCACCGGCCCCTAGAGTCGGAAACGACTAGTACGCATGTGCGGGGGAACCTTTACCTTTATGCACTAGCCATTTCTGAATTGGCAAATCAGTCTAATCAGTAAAACCCAAAATCATGATACCAATTTTTTTCCACCTCAAGCACAAAGTCCAGAAGCGGCTTCAGGTAGAAGCAAAAGTATTTATGTTCTTTTCTTTTATCAGCACAGTCAATTTGGCCAATTCTGCCAATTCCATCAGCTTTTGTAACCATCCATCCATGATAGGAATCAAGGCATCCTTCCACTTTTGTGCATAGAGCAATCTTGCTGCCCTCACCATATATAAAATCAGATTTCCATTTTTTTCCAGTTCTCCAGTTTTTCCATTAGACCCAGAAGGAAAGTTTCTGGTTTAATCTTTATGTTCACTTCAAGAAATTTCTCCATTAATGTATGAATCCTACTCCGATATTTATTTGCCTTATCACATGTCCACCATAAATGATAAAAAAATCCCTTCTTTATGTCTCCAACATTCATTTGAAATACCTTTATACATTCTAGATAACCTATCTGGTGTTAAATACCAGTGATACATCATTTTGTAGAAATTTTCTTTTAGGTTATAATTTAATGTGAATATTAAACCTTTTATCCACATATTCTCCCATGTAAAACACTGTATGATCCAATGGGCAAGGAATTTTGGGTATAATGTGATGTTTGAAATCCTCCATTGATTTTGCTTGTGGGGAGCAGATCACGTGACAATGCAACTGTTATAAATACATGCCAAGTGCCTGGGTTTTGATCACGTGATAGTGGGGTTGCTGCAGAGGTTGTAAGTATGAAAAACAGTCATAAGTCGCTTTTTTTTCAGTGCTGTTGTAACTTCAAAAAGTCACTAAATGAATGGTTGTAAGTCAAAGACTATGCATGGTGGTGGTCAAGGTTGCTACCAGTGCAAAATGTTCTGAATGGTTCTGACTGCCCTAAAAAAAGTTACATTCAGATAACTCTGGATAAGATTTCAGTCTTGGGAATGGATATTGAACAATGAGACCCCTTATGCTCATTAAGACTTTATTCTGCCTGAAGTGAGTTTTGGTAGAAGTATTGCTTCAGACAACAGCATGAAAGTTACCCACCCAAACCTTTCTCTATTTAAAAAGGATGGCAGTTTTCTCTCTACGGATATCTGTGTAGCAGATATAAACTATTATGTAATCAGATCTCTAAGTGATATCAGAATCCTGTTTATCAGATTTGTTTATAAAAATATATACTCTTAATGCTCAGATTTCTATAAAAATGGGATTTTTCAGTAAAATTGGAACATCAATATAACTTGAAGAGATATATTGCAAGAAATATAAGAAATATATTAGAAATATCTGAGTCAGACTAGTAACATTATTTATTTAAATCTATAAAGTTCAAATACTAAGGATCCAAATTATTAGAAATTAGTAATTATGAATTATACAGCATCATTAGTTCTTAGTGTTTTTAATCCAACATTTTTTAAATCTCAGTATAGAAACTTCCCATACTTTCATTTAGTTTTGTAAGAACATTTTGTTCTTCTCTTTTTATTAAAAAAAAAGGTTTTTCAAAACAATAGTATCTTTGATTATTTATAGATTTCATTATTACCATCTTTTTTGGAATGCAAATAAGTAACAAAAGACTCCTGAAATTGTTTTTCAGACATACATTATTGGTCAAAGAATATGGATCAGGATGAAAATGAGAAAATGAACTCTGAAATAACACAGGAGGTTTTCAGCAATGCGGTAATTTTTATATTTTTAAGTTACCTATTCTAAATTATCCTTGGATGGTGTTTTGGTGCCCCATCCCCATTTTTTTCTGGGGGATGGTGATATATAGAGCAGTTAATTATCAATACTCGGTAAGTAATGGTAAAGAAGCAAGAGTTTTTGATTCCAAATGGACTCGCGGTAGAAGCTGAGGTATGTACATAAAGTTTCTAAAATTAAAACAAAACTTAAGAGAATCAGCCCATTAAAATGATTATGAAGTCAGTTCACTACAAATATCAAAAACACATTCCTAGATATGGGATCCAGATGTGCTCAGAAGAAACCTATTGCTTGATTATGAATTTTTGTATCTGATTCTGGTTGCTGGATCTGACAAGCATGAAAAATATATTCTTCATTTGTAGAATGCCTCAGGGCTCAAGGCTATCTTCTCTCTTGCATAACATCTATATGAAACAACTGGGGAAGTCATCCATTGCCTTGGAGCCCAGCATATGTAGATCATACCTAACTCATTGACCTTGGATGGGACAAGTGATGCTGTCAGTGCCTTGTCTCAATGTCTAGAAGCTGTGGATCCAGATGAAAAGCAACAAATTCAATTGTGCCAAGACTGAATGGCTTTGTATTTGACATTTCCCTTCCCCTTATCTAGGGATTTTCTTTAATCTTGGATGGAATTATACTTCTCCATTTCAGATTGGTGTTTTTCTGGGACTCACAGCTCCTGGTCAAAAGGTAGATGCTGTCTGTATTAAAGACAGTCTTTTCATAGTTCCATCTAACATTCAAGTGACATACACTCCTGGAATCATAGGATCTATAGATGGTCATGCATCCCCTAGTCCAGGGGTCGGCAACCTGAAAAAGCAAAAGAGTCACTTGGAACCGGTTCCATCACACATAAAAAAAAGTGGGAGCCACATGTGTGCGTTCACGCATGCGCATGCACAAAAACAAAACGTTTTGTGCATGTACAAAATGTTTTGTTTTTGTGCATGTGTGGACGCACGTGCGCGGTTCCACTTTTTTTTATGTGGACGCACCTGCGCAGCGGTGGCAACGGGTCTTCCTGGTGATGGGCGCTGGGTTGTGGCTCCGTCTTCAGCCCGGGCACCACCGGAGCCACCCCCGGGACCTCCAAACTGCCGCCCGTTCGGGTGGAGGTGCACGCACAGCTCTCCAAACCTTTGGAGAGCTGTGCGCATACTTCCGCCCAAACGGGCAGCGGCGGTACCCGTTTGGAGACTTGCTACCGCCGTTTGGAAAGCTGCCGCGGCCCGTTTGCAAAGCTACCGCCTTCGGAGGAATGCGGCAGGTCTGCAAACGGGCCGCAGCAGCTTTCTAAAAGGGTGGCACCACCCGTTTCGAGAGGTGTGTGTGCAGGTCTCCTAACCTTTGGAGAGGTGCGCACGCACTTCTGCCCGAACGGGCGGTGGCGGTACCCTTTTGAAAAGCTGCCGCAGCCCGTTTGTAGAACTACCGCCTTCCTCCAAAGGCAGTAGCTCTGCAAACGGGCCGTGGCAGCTTTCCAAATGGGCGGCGCCACTGCCCGTTTGGGCGGAGGTGCACGCGCAGCTCTCCAAAGGTTTGGAGATCTGCGCGCACACCTCTCAGAATAGGCGGTGACGCTGCCCTTTTGGAAAGCTGCCACGGCCCGTTTGCAGCAGCTTTCCAAAAGGACGGCACTTTGGAAAGCTGCCGCGGCCCGTTTGCACAGCTGCCGCCTGAAGGCGGCAGCTTTACAAACGGGCCGCAGCAGCTTTCTAAACAGGTGGCGCCACTGCCCATTCAGAGAGATGCACGTGCACCTCTGCCCGTTCGGAGAGGTGCATGCGCACCGGGCGACTGGGAGCCACAGGAGACAGCTTAAAGAGATGCATTCAGCTCCGGAGCCGCGGGCTGCCGACCTGTGCCCTAGTCCATATATAGCTTGACTGTTGCAATGAATACTACATGGGGCTCCCCTTGAAGACTACTCAAAAACTGCAGCTGATTCATAATGCAGTAGTATGAGCAATGGCATTCCTCAGTTTACCAATATGATACCACTTCAGAACAAGTTGCATTGTTTTCCAGCGACCTTCCAGATACAAATCATTGTGCTGGCTATAATATATAAAGCCTTTATTGGTATAAGACAGGCTTATTTCCTCCATGTTTTTGTTCATCCAGTAAAATCAGGCAGTGTTGGCACATTTCAGTTTTCTTTAATCAAGCAGTGACTTAGGTTTTCTTTAACAGGATTTAGGAAGCATGCTTCCTCTGTTGAATAATATCCCTCCAGAGATCTGTTCCAGAAGTCTTTAAATATTTGGCTATTCTCTCTGGCCTTGGGGTAGGATGGTTCGGGGTTGGGGGGCAAGATATTAATGATGTTTATACTGTTTATACTGTCTGAATGTATGTGGACTTTTTTCCTTTTTTATTGGTTCTCTATTCTTTAAAATGTAAAAGCTGCTCAAAACATTCTGGAATTATTTCACAGAGCGTAATGCTCCAATCACCCACAAAAGTTTCCTGGTGCAGTGATTTACCTTGTTCAAAAGGTTTTTGATTTGTTTTTTTTTAACACATTGGGTTCTTTACTTATATTCCCATGATAATGTAGAAAATGTGCTTTGGACTTTCTGGCAAAGTTACGCATTAAAATCTTCTAGCTGAATTAATATTATTAGTGTAAAAATGCATCCCTGAATAAAATATTTATTAAGATGTTGTAAGAGTATAAAAACATTGACCTTCCCATTTCAGTGCGGGAAGTTATATGGAATTTAGAAACAACTATTAATATAAATATCCTTAATTAGCATTACAGTTGTCGAATTTAAATGGCCTATGAGAAGAGATGACTTTTGATTAGTCTCCAAGTGTTGCTATAATGTTTAGGTTAATGTATTGGAATAAAGTACACCACAATTATTCTGCATTTTTGGAAACCTAAAATTCAACTATGTTCACATCTGTCTTTTAAGAAAAACATGGCTCTTCTATATTAATCAAGATAATTTTATCTATATTGTTAGGTAAACAAAACCTAAATACAAAACTTTAGTGAGTGGAGAATATTAGTTTCAAATAGTACAAAATACTTTCCAATATAGGTTTCCATTTTTAAATGTTTTTGTAAGTTATGGGAGAAAACATTAGCTACATTCCCATTAAAATCTAGAGTCAATTTTAAGATCTTCAGATCTCTTCATTGGCTAAAATGTTTTCCCACTAATTTGAAAGTTCACAAAATATTGTGAGAAAACATAGAAGAACCAGCTTTCCAAAAGTAATTTAGTGCCTAAAATTACACATGAATAAGGTAATGAAATACAATCCCGGTTTATATAAAGTCTGAGGCTTAGAGAAATTTCAGATGGAAGGACACTTATGTTGGGACTAATGTACAAAGAAAAACAATGCAGGGATCTACTATTACTAGTAATACTAACTCACTCTACAGGCTTATGTGTACTGTGTGTTCTTTTCAGATTATGGATTTACAAGCTCCTGGCATTCCTGAAGAAATTGTGTTCTCTCACATGCATCAAAGAACCCACATAGATGAGTTTGAGTCTCCTTCCAATAAGTACTGCAAATATGATATTTTTCCTAAATGGCATTTACCAGTGAAAACAGCATTAATACTGTCTTTCTTTATATTTACTTATACTTTCCTAAGAGACATCATCCATCCATTTGTCACTGCTCAAGAAAACGTATTTTATAAAATCCCAATCTTGGTCATAAACAAAGTCTTACCAGTGGTATCAATTACTCTTCTGGCCTTGGTTTATTTACCTGGAATATTAGCTGCTGGCTTCCAGTTCCATTATGGAACTAAGTATAGACGTTTTCCACCATGGTTAGACAGATGGATGTTATCAAGAAAACAGTTTGGGCTTCTTAGCTTCTTTTTTGCTTCCATGCATGCTTGTTACAGTTTGTGCTATCCAATGAGGAGATCCTACAGATACAAACTCTTAAACTGGGCATATCAGCAGGTACGTTTTATTACAGTATTACTACATACACAAACGCACACACATTGTGCATTTCTGGTGATCTAGTCTCTAATGGGTAATACTGAAAAAATGGATTCAGTGAAGAAAAGAAAGTTCTAATTCTGTAAATGCTTCATCACAATAGGATCCATTAATTTCATTCTATTATTCTTACATTATACGTACTATGCTATTTTAACAACATGGGGATTGTTAAATTGAGGTTGAGAATTGGGCTTTTTACCCAGTGAAGACAACTTAGTAGAATCTGTCAAGAGCAGAGTAGCTGAGATTTTTTTGCACGCTGAAAGTCATTAATACAAAATCTTGCTAGAAATTTTAAATAGTTTTGTTTAAAGTATATCATGCAGAAAGTTTTGTCAAATGTAGATGTGAAGGGAAAAATGTAATTTGCATCCTATCACCCATGCTAAATATTAACTTTGTGACTGCTTGTTCTCTGTGCACATCAATTATATAGCACTTTTTGTAAACTACCTGGATTCATTGACTGTCCTAGCAGGTTAATGGTGGTTACCAAGACAACCTCCCTTGATTAGTCACTTAAAATATTCCTTAGTGCATTACCTGTCACAATATACCAAAGATTGTATTTAGCTTGAGAAGGAATTCTGTTTGTCAGCAAATAAAGGAAGTAATGCTGAGAAAATCAAGTTAACAAAGAATTGGAACTAATCTTCTTAGGGAGTTAAAACTTTGCTGAAGTAAGTAAATATTCAGTCTAATTGACTCTGCTTTGGTGTAGGCTGATGCAATTTCTTTTTGTCATTGGTGTAAACAACACAATAGTTTCAATATGAATATACCCTAATTTGGTACACAAAGCTGAGAAAATGAAGCAAAACAGCAGCCGATTCCTATTTTGTTTAATTTTATTGTTAAATAATACAGATATAAACTTGATATGGGCTTGTTTACACATATTCACTGATGTTCACTGATATATATTCCCACTGCAATTCTTGATCCATGTATACTTCCACAGGGGAAAACTCCAGTGTTGTTTGAGATGTAACCACAGCTTATATTTCAATCACAGAAATGACAATAGGCTGTCAGTTCATATAATCTGATTCCTAGAAGGTTATCTATGCAAAATGTATACAACTAGAATTGAATGTTAAGTACATGTAGGTTGTCAAGGTGCCCTTATGATATTTTTTTTAAGTGTAATATTTCCACAGGTACAGAAAAAAAAGGAAAATGCCTGGATTGAACATGATGTCTGGAGAATGGAGATTTATGTATCTCTAGGAATTCTGGCACTTGCTTTGCTGGCTGTGTTGGCAGTAACATCAATTCCATCTGTCAGCTACTCATTGACTTGGAGAGAGTTTCATTATATTCAGGTATATGGACGGACAGATGTATCATTATAAAGTATTTTTTGTAGCAGGACATGAACTTGGATGTTACAAGTCTGATATTCAATCTCTGCTATTCCCAGTTGAAATTGTGAAATAATGATGGGATGCATGAAAAAGAAAGCTATCTGTAAACTTAGTCACATTTTTCCTACTCATTTGATTTCTACTCTGCTTGTTGATATATAATTCATGGAACACGAGTAATGAGAAGGAGGCTCTTTGGTTGAAAAATATTCCCTTTTACTTTAGAATGGAGGTGTATTTAAATTCATAAAAATATTTATTTATTAGAATTCTAGACTACTGTTACAGAATGTCATATATTTTACAAAATATGTCTTAAGTCCAGAGATGAAAACCCTGAATTTGGTACTATATATTAATATTTTGTTGACTGATGTTTTGAAACAAATAGATATTAAGAACAACAAAGAGTATTCATCAATTTCTTATAGAATTTTAATACAGCTAAGATTATCAACTTTTCACCAACTCTTTTAGCTTTTGTTTTGACACAGTTTGATTCCTGCAGTCACAAGCAAATGAACATTTATTTCCATGCCTGCTGGTTTGTGATATCAAGTTGCTGTTAATCGCCATGAATAGACTAAGCTGTTCTTTTTAACCCATGTTAACTGATACTTCTAAATATATGTATCTAGCAGGTACTGTGAATTATATTTAATCTTAATTAACTCTATTTAAAATACTTCTTTTTTTTCCTAGAGCAAGATTGGATATTTAGCACTGCTGCTTTGTACTATTCATGCACTAGTATTTGCATGGGATAAATGGATTGATCCACACCAGTACTTATGGTATACTCCACCCACGTTTATAATAGCAGTTATTCTTCCAATTGTAGTTCTGACTTGTAAAGTTATCCTGATGTTCCCATGCTTTAGGAAGAGACTACAGAAGATCAGATCTGGTTGTGATGTTGTGACAAATGAGACACAGATCACTTCCAAACTGTAGATTCACTGACCTTTTCCAAATCCTAAACAAAACAATTTATACATATAGTTGCACTTCTTTCTATGGGTACATGTAGAAAGACTTTGTTAGACTTGTTGAGGTTTACTTCTGAAGATGTATCTAGGATCAAACTACACAATGGAAAAATCCACCTACTTTTTTATATTTCAGTTTTTACTGAGAAATGCAGAGATTGTGCCTCTGATCGAATTATACAAATTCTATACACAAATTCATAAAAAACCCAAAATTTCAATTTCTTATTCAGAATTTTCTTCAGGAATATTGTGGATGTATAATATTTATATACTTGAAATATGCATTGTATTGCAATCTAAAATGTGCAGGACAATACATAGACTAAAAAGTATAATGTAAACAATGGGTCATCCTTGCCTCAGTGTTATAATGACTGAAACTCAGTAGGGTAGATACAGTACATACTTTTTCCCACAAATATCATCTTCCACTGTCCCTTCCACAATCTCTTGCTACACATAGGAAGCCCCATTAAGTAAATCACAAGATTTGTATATTCATCTAAGTGCATGTTCAGATCAACTAGTGCAACCAGCTTATATAAAATACTTTTAAAAAATAAAACTTTTGTAGGAGATGTCACTATATTGGGCTAGGTAATATAGCATATGAATTTGTTGTCAGAAAATTGATGTCTAATGTGAGTAAAAGCAGAACTAGAAAAGGAATGAATTTATCCACCAGCATTTGGTCTTCTAACATATTATTCTATACCTGGGGATTCCAAGATAATTTGTAGTACTTGAAAAAGAGATGCATGAATCTTTTAAAACCACTTTAGGTTTGGCATGTTTGGCACATTTGGTTTATATAACTTATCAGTTGTGAGCACTACTAATGCTAGTTTGCTGATATAAGAGACAAACAACTGTAGAAAATGCAGTTTTGATCCTAACAATATAGTTAACTTATGACTGAAAGAAGTTTGGGCATGGATTGATCTGGTACTTCTCAACTTTTATGTTTTTTGGAGAAAATGATTTCCATCTGTGCAAAGTTGAGGTCTAATTAGTAAGGATGATTATTCTGAAATCTAGAGAATATTCTCATTTTTTCCATTATGTTCTTAAAATTATATTGTGCATTGAGCAATGTAAATATAAATTTACGTAAAAAGTTATTAGTATACTTTTTGTAAGAATGTATGCAATATAATAAAACTTTATTTCTTTTTTTCAACCTTCATATTCCAGTGGTTTTATGTTAAATAGAAGTTAAATGATTGTTCTATAGTAGCCTTTTAAGAAAAGATGTGCTGGAAGTTTGTACCCAGAGGGAAATACACAATAGGAAAGAGTTTCCTCCCTGAAAATCTCATCATGTGAATCTAACATAGGACTATTGAATAAAAATAATGTATAAGGTACCATAATTTTTCATGACAATAATACCAGTAAAATAGCAGTGGAATTAAATTAACCATGAAACAAGTTGTCATCCATTTTACAAATCCAGTAAAGGAGATCTGTAGACAGAAACAATTGTAAGGTTGTGATTTCTTCACTGATGGGAAGCAAATAAGTGATGCAAATGTATCTAGATACATTTTATATCTAATGGAATCTCCATTTGTACTAGTGGGTATGGAATGTATTATCAACTCTTGCTAATTGCAAGATCTGCATACACGTTTCCCTCTTGGCATAATCAAGTAATACGTAATTGAATCATTTACTATAGCTAACTACAACATACAATCTAACATCTGCAATGGCACCACTGGAGAGAAATATAGCTGCTTCCTCTCCAGGAAAATTTCCACAAAATTGATTCTTTTCTGAGGTGAGAAATGAAGATCCTGGAGAAAAGAAATCCTCACTGCTTTCCTTCTCCATGATTGTACATAAGACTGTTGGCCTCTAAGGAGATGAGATAGGATGAAGCAGAATTTTCCATTGATTTTTACTTTGTTGCTTCGGGGGGGGGGGGGGGGGGGGGGTTGTTATGTATTTGCAAAATTACATTCATTTTCCCTTGACAAAGTAGTATGTGTGTGTGTGCACACAGAGAGAATATTTTCAGCTGTCTTATCTTTGCATTCTTCCTAAGACTTGGAGACAACGGCAAGTACAAACTCATTCATCCTAAAGCAGGACTAGAATTTATAGTTTCCTGGGGTCTATTGCAGTGCCTTAACTGCTACACCAAACACAATCTCTCCCCCCCCCCCCCCACACATACAGAGAGTCTAACCCGGTGCATTAACTGCTACACCAATCTCCCTTTCCCCCTCTGTCTAACCCAGTGCCTTAACTGCTACACTAAACACAATCTCTCCCTCTCTCACACACACAGTCTAACCCAGTGCTTTTTTTAAAGCAACCAGTACAATCTCAACCTGTTTCTAGCATTGCAATATTTGATACTGCACAAAGCTTGAGCTTTGTTGAAAAGTGGAGAAGGATTTAGTGCATTCTCATAGAAGAACCACAACTAATAAAAATGCAGAATGTGCACTTTCATATTTCTAACAGCTTTTTACCTCTTAGTTTTCTGGTCCTTTGGAAGTCCCATGAGCTCTTGAGATATTTTAGATTTCTCGCTTCAAGAAAGAAAGGTCAGATAATCCTTTCCTGGAAACCCTGAAAGCCATGACTTCTCTGATGATGCTAGAGGACAAAAATGCTCTTGGTTGATCAACATTTTCTGGCCATGTGAATAGAGATTGTGTATCACAGTTCTTCCATACTCTTGACACAGCCACATAACAAGGAAATTGCCAGGCTTTCAAAGCATTTATTTTAGTGGGAGAAGGGCAAGTAACAGAACCACACAAAAGCCTTGTGGGGGTGGGGGGAAGCTAACCCTCCTCTCACTATAAGTTGGGGCTGATAAGATTTTTTGGAATTGATTGATTGATATAGTCAAGAACAAGTTCTAATTCATTTAGTGAAATACAGAATTTCAATGTGAATTTATTTATTTTCTGCCAAAATATTAAAAGAAACATTATTGAGTCAAATAAGATAACCATAGAAGCAAGTAAGACATCAAAAGAGGATATTGAAGACCTAGGTTAAAGGCTAATAGATCAAATGTCTATGAGAGATAACAGTAGCAAAAGGTGGAAGGTAACCCAGTTTACCTTGCTTTTGTGTGTTAATCAGTGATCCTATGAGGTTGCCTTCCACAACTTTCAAAAATATTGGCATCACCTTGCCTGCCTCTGATGCTGATGCTCATTATTATACTTGGTTACACAGCCAGACGTTTGGATTGAATTTAACATTCTTATCCACTTATTGAGGCCTTCCTAAAGACCTGGGATAGACAGATGTTATTGTTTGATGAGGTTAAATCATAGGGTGTTAAATTGTAAAAGCTGCCTTTTTCAATTGTCTGATGGTGCTTTTGTCAATGCCAATAGTATTAAAGTAATCCTCCAAATGTTTTGGGATTGCATCAATATGGCTCTTATATTGATGTATCTGCTTTTTTTTCCTACAACTGCTCTACTTCTAGGTTTTGCATTTTGTGATTCTTTCTAGTTCTTTCTCTTTTATTCTTTTGTCTCCAGGTACTGCAACATCCATTATCCAAACCTTTTTGTCTTTCTTCTCAACAGTTGTTATGCTATTGTGAAGTAGAGTATTATGTGTCAGATGATTGTTTGAATTTTTATTAGTGGTGGTGTTTACAGATTGAGAATCCAGACATAGGATATAAATGAAGAAAATTTGTGTACAATATTTGATAGCAGTGGATGTTTCTGTACAGTATGAGAATAAGAAAATAATATTCACTTAGTGTTAGTAAATGATCTTAAATGAAAAATGCTAACAGTTGCAGTATTAAATCACAACTCACAATTACACAGATTTGTATCATTTTAATATGTGCAAATAATAAAATTGCCAGCCAGTTAGGGGGAGGTGTCAAAAAAGTCAAGATGGTGATTGCAACTCTGCAATTAAAACCTCACCTCTTTGTACATACATAGCATGTTAAAAAAGATTTTAAAAAAGTCTGGGTGATCCTAGTCACAGTTTAAAATTTTTGAGTCACCTATTGACATTCCCAGTCAAATGCATAAGGGAAACCTAAAAGCAGGATGTTACTATAATTTTGCTTCCTATTTGTTTTCCAATAAATTCTGAGTCATAAATAGGATGAATGATGGGGGGAGAGAGAAGGCCTCATGGTTGGCACTCAGAACATAAAGGTTGCTATGGAGATTGAAAAATGGTGATCTCTGGTGATAATGGGATGCTTCTGAAAGTAAGAGCCAGCTTGTCCAAACTGGTCTGTATTGTAACACTTACATGCTCTGGAGGCCGTGTGGTCCCCTATACAGCAGTCAGACTGGATGGGAAAAGTAGAAAAGTAAAGAATAAAAGTCAACAGGATTGTTAGGAAAGAAGAATCTTGGTTTTGTCCTCCTTTCATTATGCCCAAGATTGTCAATTTCTAAGTGGTAATGATATTAGACTCATTGGAATAGAGATGGCAACTGAGGCAACATTGATAGAAAAGATGGGACAAGATTGAGAGGAGGGTTGCATATGCATTAATCAAGTCCAATAATTAATTCAGTCTTCAAGGCAAAGGAGTTTTCCCATCTCAATCTAAAACCTCTGAGTTCGCAATTATTTTCTGAATGTTCTGCCAATAAATTTCTCAGGCCATATAAAGGCGGCACTTGGTTATTAACAGCTTATTAAACTGGATTTAGAGATATTTTGAAATGTTTCTTAATTTTAAAGTCCTAAAAAACTCTGTGTAAGTTGTTTTTAAAAAATAGCTTCTTGGGATGAATTAAATTTCAGTATTATTAAAGAGAACATTTTCTTTCTGCCTGTTTTCTCCATTTGTGTAATTCAGAATTTTCTGATCTCAGAAATGAGGCTCAAAACCATGTGTCCTTTTCCAACACTACTGAACTGTTTCTTAGATGATCAGAACACCTGTATTCTGAGTGTAATTTCCCAAAATTTATTTTGTTAAACTTCCTTCCTATGTAATCAAATTACTCATAACTGTATGAAGTTATAGCCACATAACTTCAGAATGTTGTAAAATAGTTCTCCCAACTATTAAGCCTTCTAAACAAATACACAAGCACAAGTATTAAGAATTGTGCAAATCATTTAACAAGGCATTCTGTAATGGAAGTGCCGCACTGGATCTGCTGCTTGATGTCAAAAGGTTTTCTTATGCCTAACAAACTAGCTAAGAGGAGATAGATTGCAGGCAATTTTGGTTTCCATTCCTTTCCTATTGATCACTACCTCCAAATTTATCATTTTTCACAGAAGCTGCATGCAGAATTAAGTTTTTACTGAGCTATCCATCACAATCCTAAAACTCTTTCCTTGAGTAATCAAGTAAGTAGTCTATTAGAAAAGCAGCAATAAATGGTATTCCCTGGTAAAAATTATTCCTGGAAGGACAGTTCTGGAAGAACAAAATTAAATGGAACCATATTGCTAACTGAAAATATTACCGTTGCCTCAGACATTACTAAATTCATATAATCAAAGCCCCTCAGCATTTTCATTTTTTCAGGGAAAGGACTGGAAGTTATTGATCAGTAACATATCACTAAGACTGGAACTCAGATTGTATGGCCAATTCTAATTAGAACTTTTATTTTGCAGCAGAATGCAACAAATTAAATTACTTGCCCACTAGCTTATTGCTCCAGTTATAACACTCAGCTCAATCTTCTCTCTTCATACTAAAGTTATTTAACATGAGCTTGTAAGAAGCAACTAATTTGGAGAAAAGTAAAGATAGTTATCATTTAGCAACCACAGTTGGGATTGGCAACTAAATCATTAAGAAAAGTGGTTGCTAAGTGAAACCACAACTGCACTTATAGTCTTACCATGCTTTCCTTTGTTTACAGATCTAAAGGTCAAATGTGAGGATTGATCCTAAAGTTACTTTTTCAACATTTGTAACAATCACTAAATGAGTAGTAGCTAAATGAGAACTATCTGTAATTATTATAACAGTATTTGTAGTAATAGACTGTTTTACAGTGCTAGTATGCGCTGAAAACCGTTCTCTCAACTATTTAACATGTGGAACAAAAAGACCTTTGAGAACATTTCCACAAATGTACTTTTGATCAGTACATGACCAAGGGTCAAGAGTATTTACAAGACCAATTACTAGGACAATAGCTATGCATGATCTCCTTTTATTAAATAACCTCAGCAAGCATTCAGTTGTACATATACATGCAAGAAATTTAATCTTTGGCATCTCATTTGCAATGCCTCAGGAAGGCTGGAAAACATGCTGAGTCATGATCACAGCCTAGTAGCCCACAGGAGTACTTTAGTTTAGGATTATTTTATATAGGTAAATAGGCATAGGCAGGAGGGTAAGATAGGATTACATAATATATCAAGCGAAGTCACCTTATCTTCCAAATATTTGCTTTTGTTCTGTAATTCTGCATCTAGGGACATCCAGAACAGAAGAAAATAAAGCTCCTGGACTATGGGGGTTTTTTTTGTTTGCTTGTTTTTCTGTCTGTCCTTTCTTTCAACAGCAGCTAGACTCTTATCTGTCTTCCTGAGGGCCTGTTCAATGTCCCCCCCTTCGTACGCGTGCTTCCATGCTCGGGTGGAAGTCGCCCGCTGCAGTCCGCGCTGTCTTGTGTCTGACTGCACGCGCACAAACGGCAGCTGCTTTGCCCCCCCCCCCCCCGTTGTCCATACTCCACTGCCGTTTCCTCCCCTTCTCGGTGCCCTGCTCAAGGACGAAGCGGGCTGCCCACTCGGCCTCTGCTCGCCTGTGGCACCCGTCTCCGAAACAACAGTTGACGAGGCGGCGAAAGAAGCGCGTCTTTTCCTCTTGGCTGGAAGCTGCCGCGGCAAACTGAAGATCGGTGAACAAGAGGGAACGGTAGGCAGCGGCACGGGCGATGAAGTGAGGTGAGCAATAAAGAAACAGCAACCAAAGCTGAGATGAATTCATTAAGTAACATCACGCAGAGTCAAGAGGAAAACAAGGGAGAAGCTGAGCCTCTCGCGGGTTTACCTACTCTCCGAGCCCCTTGTGATTATTTTTTTTCCATCGCAGTCCCTTCTGGAAATAAAAGCAGAGAGCAGGGAAATCCTGGCCAGAGGTGGGGGGAAGCACAGCGAGCATAGAGAGAGATAGCTTGCTCGAGCTGAAGCATTGATTTTTATTTAACTTGGCCCTGTGGGGTTTTCAACTGGTGACAGGATGGAAAACGGCCCTGGAAAACAAGACTATACCTTCCCTCCCTCGCTCCCCACCAAAGAAATACAGAAGGTTGAATGCTTAGAGCTATTTCACATGATATCCTCTTGAAAATAGTTCAGAGCAAAGCTTCAGAGCAAAAACAAAATTTAATAAAGCAAGGTTTATATATGGCCTAATTATGTGGTTGCTGTGGGTTACAGGCTAATAAAACTGTGATTAGATCTTTTGTCTTTATGTTTTTTTCAAGGCACAGTCAACAAAATGATTAACCCATGGGTTAGCTGTTAAACTGCAGAGGTCAAAGAATGCACCACTGTGTCAAAAATCTAAGTAGAGGAGAGAAAATCAATAGGACATGAGCTTTAGAGGCTCCCTGTTCAGTCCTGGGTGCATCACAGGAGCTTAGAATTGCAAAAATCATTGGGAGCTCGAAATGAAAAATTTGGGTGGTCTACAGGCTTTTATGGTCATTTAGAAATAAAGTTCAGTATATAAAATGGAAATTAAATATATTGGCATACTAACCTTCCTTTGATCAAATCTTAATAACAAGATGGAAGAGAGCTATCTGCACAGAATCTAAATGGATCCTCTTCCACTCACCAATATTACAAATGAATTATATAATTACTTCCTAATTAAAGCCTTTCATTGAACTACGTGTTATATCCACAGTCCAAAATGCAGATAAACATCCATTTTCAACATAATGCATTTATAATACTTACATTGAGAGCAGAAATATAAGTCTTCTTTGAGTCTAGCTTAATTCCTGGTAATGCATATAGCCATGCAGTATTCTTGGCAACAGTAGAGAATACTATTTCATTTTTCCAGGATAGTTTTTAAGTTTCCAGTCCAAGTTACAACCCTGATATTCCTTGGTGTCTCTCGTCCAAGTATTAACCCATTCCTGCTTGGCTTTTGAGTTCTGATTAGATTCTCCCCATTTTTACCATCTATTGAGCCTTAATAAATTAGCGGGGGGGGGGGGGGGGAGGTAAATGTTTCCTTGTCAGTCATGTCTGACTCCAAGGCAAAGTGCTTATCTCCATTTCTTGCCCAAGGGAGCCAGCATTGTCCAAAGACAATTTCCATAGTCTTGTGGTCAGCATGGAATGCTGTTAACCTTCACACCAAATTGGTACCTATTTATTATCTACTCATAAAGGTTCCCCTGCACATGCGTGCTAGTCGTTTCCAAATCTAGGGGCTGGTGCTCATCTCCGTTTCAAAGCCGAAGAGCCAGCGCTAGTCTGAGAACGTCTCCATGGTCATGTGGCCGGCATGACTAGACGCCAAAGGCACACAGAACGCTGTTACCTTCCCACCGTAGTGGTCCCTATTTTTCTGCTTGCATTTTTACATGCTTTCGAACTGCTAGGTTGGCAGAAGCTGGGACAAGTAACAGGCGCTCACTCTGTTACACGGCACTCAGAATTTGACCCACCAAACTGCCAACCATCTGATCGACAAGCTCAGCGTCCTAACCCACTGAGCCACCGTGTCCCATTCTACTCATATTTGTATGCTTTTGAACCGCTAGGTACTAATAAATTAGGATATTATCTTAAAATGTACTTTACCTTAGGATGGGTTGGTCAGCTGTACTTGAAAATGAAAATGAAAACTTTACCCCATGTGATAATTAGTATAATTAAGTGGTCATTTGTATGCCACCCATTAAAAATGGCTTAATTAATATGGTTTTTATTTCTGGCAAAAATGTTTTTTTCTGTATTTATGATTGAGAATGTGTCCAAATCAAATAAGCAGTAATAGCATCTGGAGGACACCCTTTGAACTTTTAAATGGTAGTTGACAGGAAAAAGATTACCTTGCCTGGAATACTAAAAAATGGGGATGTAAATGTGGGTAGTTTTTGCTTAGCAACTACAATTGGAACTAAGCAATGTGGTTGCTAAGCCAAAAAAATCATATGACCATGATGGATTTAAGATGTCATTTCCTATTCAATCATTAAGCAAGTCACTATAGTTGTTAAGTGAAACATCATGTGATCACCATTTACAACTTTATTTCTGTTTTCTTTAACTCTGCTTGTTGTAAACTGGTTGGGGATGGCACACAAATGGCAATCACATGAGCATGGGACACTGTACAGAAGTATGGGACATTGCAACAGTTGTAAATGCAAGGATTGATCACAAAATACTTTTTTGCACTAATTTAACTTTGAAAGTTTGCAAAACAAGGTAGTAAGTAAGGACTATCTGTAAGAAAATACAGGATTCTTCTGCTTTGTTGACCTATCATAAGTTAGCTTATTTATATTTCATAGATGATCCAACAATTCTGACACAACATACTTTAATGGATTATAACAAACTACTTCATGTTCCTGGCACACATTCAAGAGATATAGGTGCTTATGCCAAGTCCAACTGCATTACTAACTAAAGATTATCTTAAAACATTAATGACATGATCTTATACACATCTGTTTGGAAATGTATTGCAGTAAAAGAAATTATAGCCGCCAGAATTGTAAACAAAAACTACATCTATTAGTTTGATATTGATATAATGTTTTCAATATAAATATTGATAAAAGAGCTGCATAACATTTCAGAATTAAAGTAGAAAGGTGTTTTGGATAGTATGGGAGCAAGCAGGTAGCACTCATGCAACTCCATAGATCAAATGTATCTTGGATCTAAAATGGTTTTTCATTTTGTAGAATGACCCAGGTTCATAACTATAAACTCTTATTCATAATACAATAGCTTATATTGTATGTGATTAAAAGAATTTTTTGATAAATATGACGTAGAGTAGAGTAGAGTAGAGTAGAACAGAACAGAACAGAACAGAATAGAATAGAAACTGGAAAGGACCTTGGAGGTCTTCTAATCCAGCTGCCTGCTCAAGCAGGAGAAGCTATACTATTTCAGACAAATGGCTGTCCAGTCTTTTCTTAAAAACTTCCAGTGTTGGAGCATTCACAACTTCTGGAGGCAGGTTGTTCCACTGATTAATTGTTCTAAGTGTCAGGAAATTTCTCCTTAGTTCTAGGTTGCTTCTCTCTTTGATCAGTTTCCATCCATTGCTTCCTATCCTGCCTACAGGTGGTTTGGAGAATATTTATTTATTTATTTATAGCTTGACTCCCTCTTCTTTGTGGTAGCCCCTGAGATATAGGAACACTGCTATCATGTCACCCCTCATCCTTCTCTTCATTAAACTAGACATACACAATTCCAGCAACCGTCCTTTATAGGTTTTAGCCTCCAGTCCCCTAATTAACTGCTGTTAACACCTTCATGGATTACTGCCTTGCCGTGGTGAAGGGGCTTGCGTAATTCAATGAAGCTATGAGCTATGCCGTGCAGGGCCACCCAAGACAGAAAGGTCCTAGCAGAGAGTTTTGACAAAACATAATCCACTGGAGAAGGAAATGGCAACCCACTCCAGTATATTTGCTATGAAAACCCTATGGACAGTACCAAAAGGCAATACGATATGACGCTGGAAGATGAGCCCCTCAGGTCGGAAGGCATCCAATATGCTACTGGGGAAGAACAGAGGGCTAGTACTAGTAGCGCCAGAAAGAATGAAGTGACTGGGCCAAAGCCGAAAGGATGCTCAGCTATGGATGTGTCTGGTGGTGAAAGGAAAGTCCGATGCTGTAAAGATTTTTTCTCCATAGGAACCTGGAATGTAAGATCCATGAATCAAGGAAAGCTAGACGTGGTAAAACAAAAGATGACAAGACTGAACATCGACATCTTAGTATCAGCAAACTAAAATGGAATGGGTGAATTTAATTCGGATGACCATCAGGTATACTACTGCGGACAAGAATCCCTCAGAAGAAATGGAGTAGCGTTCATAGGCAATAAAAGAGTAGGAAAAGCAATACTGGGATAGAATCCTCAAAATGACAGAATGATCTCAGTTTGAATCCAAGGCAAACCATTCAATATCACAGTAGTCCAAGTCTATGCCCCAACCACCAATGCTGAAGAGGATGAAATTGACCGGTTCTGTGAAGCCCTACAGCACCTTATAGAACTAACACCAAAAAATGATGTCCTTATCATCATGGGGGATTGGAATGCTAAAGTAGGAAGCCAAAAGATAACCGGAATAACAGGCAAGTTTGGCCTTGGAGTAAAAATGAAGCAGGGCACAGGTTGATAGAATTTTGTCAAGAGAATACGATGGTCATAGCAAACACTCTTTTCCAACAACCCAAGAGACGGCTCTACACATGGACATCACCAGACGGTCAACACAGAAATCTGTTTGACTATATGCTCTGCAGCCAAAGATGGAGAAGCTCTTTACAGTCAGTAAAAACAAGACCAGGAGCTGACTGTGGCTCAGAACAGGAGCTTCTCATTGCAAAGTTTAGGCTTAAACTGAAGAAAGTAGGGAAAAGCACTAGGCCGCTCAGGTATGAATTAAATCATATCCCTGTTGAATATACAGTAGAGGTGACAAATAGATTTAAGGAATTAGATCTGATAGACCAGACATGTCAAACACAAGGCCCGGGGGCCGGATCCGGCCCGCGAAGTGGTTTCATGCGGCCCGTGAAGCCATCCCGGAAACAGTGAGGGAACGGCCCCCACTGCCTTGGCCCTGGCCCAGAGACCCTGAGATCTGTCCCACTCCTGCCCAGGCCCCCATAGGCACTCTTGATACGAACGATGTAGAGCTGGCCATGCCCACCCAGTAGGCCATATGCACTCTAGCCACGCCCACCCAGTAGGCCACACCCACCCAGGCCATACCCACCCGGCCCCCTGAGGGCAACTGCAATGCTGATGCGGCCCTCAATGAAATTGAGTTTGACACCCCTGTGATAGACAGAGTGCCTGAAGAACTATGGACAGAGTTTCGCAACACTGTACAACAGGTAGCAACCAAAACCATCCCAAAGAAAAAGAAATGTAAGAAAGCAAAATGGCTCTCTGAGGAAGCTTTGCAAATAGCTGAGGAAAGGAGGGAAGCGAAAGGCAAGGGAGAAGAAGAAAGATACGCCCAATTGAATGCAGAATTCCAGAGAATAGCTAGAAGAGATAAGAATGCCTTCTTAAATGAACAGTGCAAAGAAATAAAGAAAACAATAGAATAGAGAGGACCAGAGATCTCTTCAAGAAAATTGGAGAGATGAATGGAACGTTTAATGCAAAAATGGGCATGATAAAGGACCAAAATGGCAGGGATCTAACAGAGGCAGAAGAGATTAAGAAGAGGTGGCAAAATTACACAGAAGAACTATACAAGAATGAGCTTAACGTCCCTGATAATCACAATGAGGTGGTCACTGACCTCGAGCCAGACATCCTAGAATGTGAAGTGAAGTGAGCCTTAGAAAAGCTGAGCAACAACAAAGCTAGTGGAGGTGACAGTATTCCAGCTGAGCTATTCAAAATCTTAAAAGACGATGCAGTAAAAGTGCTACACTCAATTTGCCAGCAAATTTGGAAAACTCAACAGTGGCCACAGGGTTGGAAAAGATCAGTTTACATTCCAATTTCAAAGAAAGGCAGTGCCAAAGAATGTTCAAACTATCACACCATTGCACTCATTTCTCATGCTAGTAAAGTTATGCTTAAAATCCTACAAGCTAGACTCCAGCAGTGTGGATCGAGAACTACCAGAAGTACAGGCAGGATTTCGAAGAGGCAGAGGAACTAGAGATCAAATTGCCAACATACGCTGGATCATGGAGAAAGCTAGAGAGTTCCAGAAAAACATCTACTTCTCTTTCATTGACTATGCTAAAGCCTTTGATTGTGTGGATCATAACAAACTGTGGCAAGTTCTTAAAGAAATGGGTCAACAAAAAGTGCGTATAGTCTGTCAACAAAAGTGAATATAGTCAAGGCTATGGTCTTCCCAGTTGCAATGTATGGCAGTGAAAGTTGGACCATAAAAAAGGCTGAGCGCCAAAGAATTGAGGCCTTTGAACTATGGTGCTGGAGAAGACTCCTGCGAGTCCCTTGGACTGCAAGGCGATCAAACCGATCAGTCTTAGAGGAGATCAACCCTGACTGCTCTTTAGAAGGCCTGATCCTAAAGCTAAAACTCAAATACTTTGGCCACCTAATGAGAAGGAAGGACTCACTGGAGAAGAGTCTAATGCTGGGAAAGATTGAGGGCAAGAGAAGAAGGGGACGACAGAGAATGAGGTGGCTGGATGGAGTCAGTGAAGCAGTAGGCATGAGCTTAAATGGACTCCAGAAGATGGTAGAGGACAGGAAGTCCTGGAGGAACGTTGTCCATAGGGTTGCGATGGGTCGGACACGACTTCACAGCTAAAACCAACTACTGCTGTTAAAAAAGTTTCAGAAATTTCAACTGGTGTTCAATAATGCTTCTAGAATTTTAACAAGGAAATAGGTGGAGTGACCCATTAATCTTATCAGTTGCACCAGCTGCCAGTTTATGAATAAAGTTAAAGGTGCTGATTTTAACCTTTTAAAACTTTACATAGCTTAAAATGGAGAGCTGTTGCCCCCTCCCTTAAGTCATCTTTTAAAATGAACAGGTATTTCATTTTTTCATATATACCATTGACCTCAAGAGCATATTTGGTACAAATGTGCAAAATAAGATGATGTTGTTAGAATCCTGTATATAATATCCTCTGCCCCAAGATTTACATGGCAAATAAAGAAATTTTTTAAAAAACTAATCATATATTTGAGACTGGCTTTTTAATAATGATTACTAATAGTACTTTTATTATTCCTGCTAGTTTAGCTTCTCATGAATATGCTTCAATTGCTTATTGTTTTTATATTTTTCTGTATTTTGTCATTCACTTTATTTTCTGAAACTAAAATGTGAAGTAAAATATCAAGATAATTATGCATTGTGTATGACAGTTTATCTGTTCATATAATCCAGCACCACAGTTACATGAAACTGTCAGATACTATAAAATGATTATCAGTATGTACATTCAGAAGAAAATCCTATGGAAAATTATGAATTTATCTCAAAGTGCATATATACCTAAGATCTGGTTATATTTATTTCTTACTCAGGTGTCTTTTTATTCAGAAATAAATTATATTGTAAGGACATTTCAATGGATGTCATGGGATATATGGATAGAAGTGATCTCCCTGCAGATGGCTCTGATCATACACATGGGGGAGGGGGAGGAAACAAAGTGTGCATTGCAACATCACAACATGAACTCCACCTCTTTCATGCATGCCATGCAGAGTTAGATGCAAGTACATAAGGAGCTAGTACATAAGTACATAAGGGGCGATGTAGTGGCTCAGGGGTTAAGATTCTGGGTGTCAAGGTTCCGGCTGACAAACCCAACCAAACAAGCACTATCAAGATGATCCGGTCTCTTAATACAAAATTTTATTGAGTACATTATTTGGGCATGAATGAAGCAAAACCAGCTCTGGCTATTTCCAGCGCAACCCACTATAGTTAAAATGTAGAATTCTCCCTTCCCCCTATTAGTGCAGGTCATATTTGTTCAGGGACGGATATAATTTTTTAAATTATTTTTAACTTTTGTATTTTTTGTTTTAATCACCCTGTAAACCGCCCTGAGTCCTTCGGGAAAGGGCGGTATATAAATGTAATAAATAAATAAATAATATTCCCTCAGCACATCTTCCCAGATACATGGCAATGGGTTCAGAGACAGATTACACTGTGCTTTGTCTGTTGTTGCTTGATGCCATCACTGAGCTGGAACATTTTAGTCAGAACTGTTTTTAAGGGTATGTGTCTGTCTCCAGCAATGTTTTACTCATCTGAATTGCTGACCACAAAGTCTCTAAAGTTTACAAATCCAGCTTTATATTCTGTTGAAATAGTTGTTTTGTCATAGGAAAGTTCAACTTGTCTGGCAGCATCTTCTATAGTCAGAACATTTTGAATAAACACTAAACATTCTAAATCATTGCCTGAAACTCATCTGTGTTTATTAGTGCCATTTACATTTATTTTTACTAGTATTTCTCACAGTTGCAAATTTGTTTTGCTGTCTCATTTTTATCCTGTCACTTTTGAAGTCTTCTAAAACCAGGTTCTTTTCTAATCTTTTATACTCATGGATCCTGTTTTCATCTTCATTCTATCATTTGATTAATTGATACTTTTCTTACTGTATTATCCCACTGTTGAACAGGCAATCCTCATTTACCAACCACAGTTGGGACAATCAACTCTGTTGCTAAGCAAAACTCACATGATTGTGCTAGACTTATGTCACTCTCAATTTCATCATTAAGAAGCACAGAATAACAGAGATGGAAGTGGCCTTGGAGGTTTTCTATACCAACCCCGCTGCTCAAGCAGGAAACCCTATACTATTTCAGACAAATGGTTGTCCAATCTCTTCTTACAAACGTCCAGTGTTGAAGAACCTACAACTGCTAGAGCCAAGTTGTTCCTCTGATTAATTGTTCTGTCAGGAAATTTCATTTAGTTCTAGGTTGGTTGTCTCCTTGATTAGTTTCCATCCGTTGCTTCTTGTCCTGCCTTTGGTGCTTTGTAGAATAGGTTGACTTCCTCTTTGTGGCAACCACTTAGATCAGGGGTGTCAAACTCAATTTCATTGAGGGCCACATCAGCATTATGGTTGCCCTTGGGGGGCCGGGTGGGTGTGACCAAGTGGGCGTGGCCGGGTGGGCATGGCCAGCTCAATGCTGCTCACTCAGCACAGCTTACTCGAAATGCCTGGGTCAGGAGAGAACAAGTTGCACTAGCTAATTTCATGTGGGGAAATCTCATTGCCCCACAAGCTCTTCACCTCCCCAAACATCTGCAGCCAAGCATGTGCAGAGGATGGAAAGGGCCTTCTTCCCAAGCCTAGGCATGATTGGTAGTTTGTTAGCTCAGATGTAGATAGCCTCCTAGTCTCCAAGCTGAGAGAGAGAGGGGGGGGGGGAGGGAGAGAGAGAACCTTCTTCTGCCTTGACAGATCTCTGGAGAGCAAGTGGAGGCAGGGAGCAGCACTTCCCAGTCCTGCATGAGGGAGGCTGGCCCTTCTTGAAAGGGAATCCCCATTTCCACTCATCCATGGATGGAGGAAAAAATCAGCAATCCACCATCACTCAGAAGCTGGTCTAGCAGCCACAAGGACTACTCAGCCTCCATTTCTGATCAGATTCTGATATTTTCAGAGCTGCCTTCCAGTCTCTCATTGCAAGGAGGGGGGGAGAAATCAAGCTTTCCCAAATAGGAAACAAGGAACCACTTGCTCCATTTTTTCCCAACAACTCTCCTATGTCCATGAAGCCCAGAAATAGAGTTCAAAATCCCTGAAATATCCATCCAAAATTTAGCTTTTGCAAGCAATGCTGGTTACTTCTTTCAAGGTCTGTCAGTCTGTCCTTTGGGGGAGACCCAAAACATCCCTCCATTGATTTCAACATATTTTCCACCAAGAATCAGACTGAGCATAATGTGGTTTGGGGACCTAGGGGGCAAGGGGATGGGGCTCATGGGGGCACTGGCAGGGATGGCCCGTGGAAAAGGAGGCCAGTGGCATGTGATCCAGGCTGGGAACATGTGGGGGGGAGCAACTCCAGGACAGAGGGATGGAGCCAGTCTGGGCACTGCCCAAAATTGCAGGAGCGTGGCTGCTGCCTCACTCTTGTGGCTCCAAAGGGCTGCCCAGCATTCTGCCTCACCCTCCCAACTCTCCGCAGCCCCAGGCCTGCTGGCACTGAAGGGCACAAGGAGACTTTGAAACTGACAGCACATTTTCTCCTCCACACAAATCTGGAGACATTCCCAGGCCACCAAGGCCCAGGGCTGTGGTGTTCACAGAGCCAAGGGTGGCACCTACTCTGGAACAGTTGAGGCGCAAAGGAGCATCTGGGTATGCCCCAGCATGACTCCTGCTGAAAGAAACTTGGCAGTAGTGTCCCTGAGGGGCAGGCAGGGTGGCAAAAACAGTTTTTAGTGCTCAGCTCTACTATACCACCCAGACCCAGCCTGTAAAATATCCGGCTGCAGCTTCTCCTCCAATTGGTCCCGCTTTCCCTGCGCAGACCAAATGGGAGATCCGCTCCAGGTTTTCCAGCCAGCCTGACCATTTCCCGAGTCAAATGCATCCTTAGAGCTAAGGAGCTGCTCTGGCTACTGCGTTCCCCCGCCTGCCTTTCAAGTTGGGATAGACTGCTCTTCAACTTTAGAAGGAAAGACACCCAGACCCCAACCTGTAAAAAATCACACTCTACCTCTGGCTGGAGCTTCTCCTCCAGTTGGTCCTGCTTTCCCTGTGCAGACCAAATGGGAGATCCGTTCCAGCTTTTCCAGCCAGCCCGGCAGAGGAGCCATCTGCAGCTCTTTCTCTGGCTGCCTCAAGTCTGTCTTCCTGCCTGGGCACTTCTCCCCCTCACCGGCTGGGTGTTGCTCCCTTCCCCCCTATCCTACCTCCTACCTACCTGGAGACTAACAGCTGCACATGGTGCTGGGCTCCACCAGCCCACGTGCACTTGCCTCCTACTGAGCAAGTGCTCAGCCGGGCCGGCACCAAGGTGGTGGGGGCCGGACCTTTGTAATTTCCAGGAGAGTTGTGCGGGCCGGATTCAATCATGTGGCGGGCCGTTTGTGGCCCGTGGGCCTTGTGTTTGACATGTCTGACTTAGATATTGGAAAACTGCTATCATGTCACCACTAGTCCTTTTTTCTTTAAACTACATATACCCAATTCCTGCAAATGTTCTTAATATGTTTTAGGCCAGTAGTGGCGAACCTATGGCACGTGTGCCACAGGTGGCACGCAGAGCTCTCTCTGTGGGCACATGTGCCATCGCCCCAATCCTAGGCCTTCAGCTGGGTTTTATAAAACCTTTTTGCTTTAGGCCTCCGCCACCGTGTGCAAAAAAAAAAAAGCTCAGTCAATCAATCAATTTCAACTTCTTGTGGGGGAAAAAAAAGATCTCGCAATGTTGGAATTGATTGATTGAACTTTTTAGTCCCACCCAGTCTGCCATTAACACCGCAGCCATGCCCACCAATGGGCCACACCCACGCAACGGGCCACACCCACCCGGCACCTGACAATACATAACTGGGTTTTGGATTGCAGTTTGGGCACTCGGTGTCTAAAATGTTCACCATCACTGTTTTAGGCTCCAGTCCCTAATCATCTTTGTTGCTCTTCTCTGTATTCGTTCTAGACTAGAATCTCAACATCTTTTTTATATCGTGGTGACCAAAACTGGATGCAATATTCCAAGTGTGGTCTTATTAAGGCATTATAAAGTGGTATTAACATGATCTTAATTCTATCTGTTATAAAGATGGTTGAAAAGCTGTTTTTAACTGTTGTAACTTCAAACAGTCATTAAATAAGGCTGCCAGTAAGTAAGGGGACTAGCCATATATCTAAATTCACTGATAATAAAAATAGATAATAATATTATCACTTGGTTAGCTGCTGAAAGAAGCTAACATGGATTGATTATAAACAATGGCATGACAAAGTAGCAGCAATGGCACTGGAAGATCTGCAAGAAATATCATTTGCCTAAAAGCAAGAACTGGTGTGACCATAAAATAGAAAAGATAATATAAAATGAAGACGCTAAAGTTTCTGGGACTTTAGAATTCAAACTAACAGGCACCTGCCACTTAATGCTCCAGACTTAACAATTGTTGATAAGAAAGACAAAAATAGTCTGGATAGTGGACTCTGTTGCTAGAGACAGCAAAAGAGAAAGAACTGTACAAGATAACAAAATACAAAGATGTGCAAATAAAACTAGAATGATTGTGGTAAAAGAAAGCAGAATACTACTAATGATAATTGGTGCCTTGAAAGAAATCCCAAAACAACTGGAGCACCACTTGAACACCATCAGCACTGATAAAATTGCCATCAGTCCATTGCAAAAGGCAGTTTTATTCACAACAGCTTACTTCCTGCAGTAATATTTGTAACACTATTAAACATCAACATCTGCCTATCCAAGTCCTTGGAGAGGACTCATTAGGCAGATAAAAATGTCAAACCGAGTCTGAGCACCTGATTGACTGTGACAAATCATAATAAGATTTATTAATGCTATTATGTTCCTGTTATACCATGAATCTATTAGAGCAGGACTTTTTAACCAGTGGTACAGGTACCACCTGTGGTACATTGGCACCTGATAGGTGGTACACAACCATCCTAGAAAAGTGGTAGTGGTGGAGGGGAATGAGCTGAACCAGTGGCAGCACCGCACAAGCCTGAGTGAGAGATGGCTGGAGCTGCAGGGCTGTCAGGGCTCAGTGGAAGTGCCAGGATCAGCACCAGGTTCCAGCTGGAGCTCGGCACTGATCCTGGCGTTTCTGCCGAGCCCAGAAGAAGTGCCGAACAGCTGGAATGTTGTAGTATCTCCAGGGCTTGTGATTTACATTTAGATACTTGGCAACTGATTCATATTTATGACAGTCACAGTATCCCAGGGTTATGTGAAGTGACCAAAACCTACTGCAACCACTCAGCCCTTAAGCAGGGAATAAAAACCAAACACTACCCTCCCCACCCCCACTGCCAGTCCTCAACAGAAATGCTCACAACAGTGAAAACCTCAGACAGAAGGAAGAGCACTGCCGGGCGAGCAGGCAGGTGTCTTGCTCGGCTGTGGCTTGGGGGGCACTTTTTCCAGTGCCATTGTAACTTCAAACAGTCACTAAGCGAAGTGTTGTAAGTCAAGGACTACCTGTACTTCATCACTTTTTTCCTTTTTTTTTTTTTTTTTTTTGGTCATCAGGCTTTTGATACCTTGCTAGGCGACTGGTGGTATTTGGATGTTGCCATATCCTAAAAGTGGTGAAAAGGTTGAAAAGCCCTGTATTAGAGCTTGCTTCATCATATGTAGATTCAGTATTGAAAAAAAAATAACTGGTTTTTAAGGGGTGCAGCCGAAGACAATTTGCCATTCTGATGCATGAAATGACATAGAACATTCTACAAAACTGAAGATAATGGTACTGTAGCTGATATTCATACAAATTGTTACATGCCGTCAACTTCTAGTGATTGTATGCTCACCACCTCTATCTCTAGTATTACTTTCTAAATTTTCTAAGAATTTTCTAAGATTTATTTTTATTCTATTCATTATTCTTTTCACTTGTGTTTCTGCTATTTTCCTTAATTTTATCAACTTTATAGTAATTGCAGCCACTAGAATCACCTGCTAAAATATGTCAGTTTCTGCTTGCTGATCATTATCTCAAAGAAATAACCAGCCTTATTTGGTTCAGGACTAAAAAAAAGGGTAAAGGTTTTCCTGTGAGTCATGTCCAACTCTAAGGCCAAGGAAACTAGCATTGTCCAAAAACAGTTTCCATGGTCATGTGGTAAGCATATCTGTATGACAAAGGAGCACAGAATGCTGTTACCTTCCTATTAATCTACTTGCATTTGCATGGTTTTGAAATGCTAAGTAGGCAGAAGCTGGGGCAAGTAATGGAAGCTCACCCTGTTTTGAACCCCAGACTGTCAGCTCTCTCTCTCTCTCTCTCCAGCTGACAAACTGAGTGTCTTTAACTGCTGAGCCATCACACCCCTCTAGGAGACTAATTAGTCTCCTAGAAATCCATTGTATTCATAGTAGCCACATTACAAATTTGTAATTCAAAACTTTTGAATCTTCTTAGTGTCCAGTTTTTCCGGTTATCACAGATCTATACAACTGAGAAGTTCAAAAGGAAAAAATATTTAAATAAGATAAGCTTTCTATCAGAAGCCCATCTTTCTGGTGTGTAGAAGGCAACATTCTCCTTTATTGTCCCAGAGATATGGAATGCAGATCCACAAGGATTGCCTTAGGTCCCTTCTTCTCCCACTTTGTTGGAATCTGTGAAGGTCTTTCCATTTTGTTATTCATTGTTAGATAATTTAAAATATTCTTGTCTAGCTTTGTAATCCTTCTGTAGCAAAATATCCATTATTTATCTGTTCTTAAACCCAGGATAGCACATTGCTAGCTGCAACTTGTTATCATCAAATTTATTAGATACAGTAGAATTCCCTTTGTTTTCTTAATGTTAAATATTAGCCCAGATTTTTCAGACTTTCCATTCTTATTTTCATGAGTTCTAAGATTTTACAATCAGATAATAATGTTGCAATTTCTCAGATTACTAATATTTTTGACTATCAACATTTATAGCAGATGTCTTCACTAATATAGTTTAATATACGAGTCCATATTTTTAAAGGCCCCAGGTTATGGCTGTAACGAATCTTAAGTATTTTGCAAACATCTATAAATAATTAAAATATGCTGCTAAATTGATGAGGGTTAAAGAAATGATCAGTCAATTTTTTAAAAATAAATAAGAATGTTATTTAGAGTTTTACCCTATCCCAGAGTATCTTGTTTACAGTTCTACTACTGTAAAGCTCATGCATTTAGAGATGAAGCAATACTTTTCTGTCATATTGCTGCATTGCTTACCCAAAAGTTCGAATCCAACAGCAGGTTTTGGCAACTCTTTCACTGGTATTTGTTGAATTAAAAGTGACAAACTGACTAAGTAAATAGTATTGCATTAACTATTGTATCACTATCGGGAAATTTCATATGAAAGAGTTCAGAATGTAAGTATTTTAAAGAAAAGGTCTCAGCTGTTCTGATTACAGAATTACCATATAAAAGTTAACAAGTAATTTTTAGAAGCTTCAAAATTAATAGTTATTTAATATAAATGTATAAATCTTCTTGTAGACATTAGTTAGTTGTTCAAGAGCAAATAAAAGTAAACATTCTAAACATTAGCAATTTGCAAAATGATTCAGAGTGTGCCTTTGAAAATATCACTCTTGAAGGATGTTGTGATTCATTATTTCTCATCATTAGTTTGACAAAATATTATTTCATCAGTTTGCTTTGGCAGAATGTTTGTTGACCAAAAATTAATTGGGTTTTCAAATCACATTTAAGACTAATAATTTCCATATGCCTAATACTTCCATTTTAAAAAAAAGAAATATTTGAGTAATCAAATACTTGAACTATAAATTTTGAGGTAATAAACTGCTTTTGTTTGTTGTAGAAATATTAACATAAGTATTATAGCAATTGCATTTAACAAATATTTAATCATAAGATACATTCTCACCTCTGTAAGAACAAAGAAGACATTATTTTTTGCCATATAAGTTATGTTACACTTAAATACTAAAAGTTGTATATTTTATTTATAACTAGTGGTTACCTCTAGTTATATACTGTATGCAGACGATTGGTTAATAGAAATTAGTAAACAGGAATAAGTTCATGTACAAATTGCAGGTAGTCTTTAACTTACAACCATAATTAACCCTGTAATTATGGCTGTAAGTTGTGATAGTCATTAAATGGGTTGTGTGGCCATGCCTGATTTTATAAACTTTTTTGCAGGGGTTGTTAAGCAAACACAGCAGTTATTAAGCGAATACATTGTTTGCTGTGAGTGCTTTTTGCCAATTTCTGGCAATGTCATAAATTGTAGTCACATGACTATAGACATCAAAAATGGCCATAAATGCAAATTGGTTGCCAAGAACCTAAAATGTGATCATGTGACCACAGGGACTGTCAGAACTTTAAATCTAGGTCATAAATACCTTTCAGAGAGTCAAACGTAACTTTGAACAGTCACTCAGCAATCAGTCATAAATCAAGGAATACCTGTATACCCAGGGCTTTTTTTCTCATAGAACGCTCAGAACGGAGTTCCAGCACCTTTTTCGGATGGAACCTTATAGGGTAGGCAAAGCGGGTAATATGACGTGTGAGTTCTGGCACCTTTTTCTTTTAGAAAAAAAGCACTGTGTATACCATTTTCCAATATATTTGTATTTATTTGTATTTTACACAATGCAGGTGCATAAGTGGAGAATATCTGTAGCTCAGGTGTAGGATGAGGGTGAAGGTTCATTCTCTGAGCTCAGAGAATAAATTTCACCCTCACAGGTGCATAATTCCAATCAGAGGCCACATTTATGATTATATGGGATGTTGCAAGCTTTATTCAAAAAACAGACAGGAATAGGATCTTAAATATTGCATCAGTTTCTCTTATTTTATAAATACAAACTCTGTATATCTAGCAAAATCAAAAACAAAACAGATTAAATTTCTTTGCTCACCAGTAGATGGTGGTACAATACTCAGTAAGAGTTTCAATACTGATAATTTGATTTTAATCTCAAATGGGACTAAGAAGCTTGTACATACATTTCTGGGAAGAGAGGACAAATGGAAGTTTTCTGTTTTCTCAGTAAGCTACCAGTATTATAGTATCCTCATAATAACAAAATAGAGTTTCTTTTAAAAAATATAAAGGGAGTTTAGAAGAGATGAACACGAATTGGGAAAAGGTAATGTAAAGAGAAATTACCTTTTCCCAACTCCTGTTGATCCACACTCTTCCAGACTTCCTTTATTTTTTTGTAAAAATTGGGGTGCATCCAACTCTCTTGTTGAACTGCATGTGGCCCAGTGATTACTCCGTTTGCATTGGTATGCAAAGGTTAAAGCAATAGCAATAAGACTTACATACAGCTTCACAGTGCTTTATAGTCCTCTCTAAGCAGTTTACAGAGTCAGCCTATTGCCCCAACAAACCGGGTCCTCATTTCACCAACCTCGGAAGGATGGAAGGCTGAGTCAATTTTGAGCCTGCAGTACTGCATTCTAACCACTATGCTACCATAACTCCTATCATGTTTCCCTGAAAATAAGAGCCGGTCTTTTTTTTTTTTTTTTTTTCCTCCAAATGAGGCACCAGGTCTTATTGGGGGGGGGGGGGTGTCTTTTCCACTCACTTCTGGCACTGACAGCTCCACCCAGCCGGCCCACTTTTGTGGCTGAAGGAGCAGCTTCATTCTGCAGCTGAGGATGGGCCTCCAGCCTGCATTTCACAGTCAAAAGCCTTTCTGGATGTTTTCGGCTACAATGGCCTTTTGGAAAGGCCTCTGACTACAAAATGCAAGCCCCGGGATGACGCAGAAGAAGTGGGCTGGTGAGCAAAGGCTGGCTGCAAGGTAAGTGGGTATAGGGTGCAAGGGGCAGCTCCACACCCCTACTTCATGATTTTTAGGTGTGTGCCTCACCCCAAAACTAGGGCTTATTTTTGGAGTAGAGCTTATATTAGGGCCAACCCCAAAAATCAAGGTAGGGCTTATTTTCGGGTAGGTCTTACTTTTGGGAAAACACGGTAGCAATCCTTTTTGGACTTTCTGCTTGCACCAGGACTGAAAAGATGTGTAATGGATTTCTTTATAAATAAGAGATGGGATATTAGATGAAGAGATAAATGTTGCAACCTTAAAGGAGTGAAGAGTTACTAAATTTGTTTATACTTTTCATGAATATTGGATTTATTTCTTTATGTATTTTTTACTTTTTTGTTCTCTCTTTTTCTTTTTTTCTGGTTCTTGCCATAGACTAAATAAATAAATAAATTTCTTGCACTTGTTATTTTCTTTCGTTTCCTTTCTTTGTTCGGTTTACATTATATTTTATTAATATAATCAAAATTCTTAATAAAAATTTATACACAGAGACAAATGCACTAGACAATCCATGCCCAATTGGATCTTTTTTTTACCAGATTCCTCAATGCCTTCAACACAGAGCTTCTAATACACTGTCTTCGCTGGAAAAATTGGGATACATTCAGAGATGTATCTGCCTTGAAAGTAGCCCATATTGAACAGTATAGCACAAACATCACCACAGCAAATTTTAATGAATTTTTCTGTGGTATATACAGATTGGCGATTATGTCGTGATTATGTTTATATCATTTTTTTAAAAAAACAAAATTGGCCAAATTTCAATCCATGGGAGTCATTGGTCCCAGATTTTGGGTGCATTCTACAAGTTTGGCCATATTTGTTCAAAGTATTACTGCATTCATTGTTATAGAAATGACTACAATATACAGTCATGGCCGAAATTGTTGGCATCCCAGAAATTTTTCCAGAAAATCAAGTATTTCTCACAGAAAAGTATTGCAGGAACACAAGTTTTGCTATACACAGGTTTATTCCCTTTGTGTGTTTTGGAACACAACAAAAAAGGGAGGAAAAAAAGCAAATTGGACATAATGTCAAACAAAACTCCAAAAATGAGCTGGACAAAATTATTGGCACCCTTTCAAAATTGTGGATAAACAAGATTGTTTCAAGCATGTGATGCTCCTTTAAACTCACCTGGGGCAAGTAACAGGTGTGTGCAATACAAAAATCACACCTGAAAGCAGATAAAAAGGAGAGAAGTTTACTTAGTCTTTGCATTGTGTGTCTGTGTGTGCCACACTAAACATGGACAACAGAAAGAGGAGGAGAGAACTGTCTGAGGATTTTGAGAACCAAAATTGTGGACAAATATCAACAATCTCAAGGTTACAAGTCCATCTCCAGAGATCTAGATTTGCCTTTGTCCACAGTGCGCAACATTATCAAGAAGTTTGCAACCCATGGCACTGTAGCTAATCTCCCTGGTCGTGGACGGAAGAGAAAAATTGATGAAAGGTTGCAACGCAGGATAGTCTGGATGGTGGATAAGCAGCCCCAAACAAGTTCCAAAGAAATGCAAGCTGTCCTACAGGCTCAGGGAGCATCAGTATCAGCGCAAACTATCCGTCAACATTTAAATGAAATGAAACGCTATGGCAGGAGACCCAGGAGGACCCCACTGCTGACACAGAGACATAAAAAAGCAAGATTACAGTTTGCCAAAATGTACTTGAGTAAGCCAAAATCCTTCTAGGAAAATGTCTTGTGGACAGATGAGACCAAGATAGAACTTTTTGGTAAAGCACATCATTCTACTGTTTACCGAAAACGAAATGAGGCCTACAAAGAAAAGAACACAGTACCTACAGTGAAATATGGTGAAGGTTCAATGATGTTTGGGGGTTGTTTTGCTGCCTCTGGCCCTGGGTGCCTTGAATGTGTGCAAGGCATCATGAAATCTGAGGATTACCAAAGGATTTTGGGTCGCACTGTAGAGCCCAATGTCAGAAAGCTGGGTTTGCGTCCGAGATCTTGGGTCTTCCAGCAGGACAATGACCCCAAACATACATCAAAAAGCACCCAGAAATGGATAGCAAGAAAGCGCTGGAGAGTTCTGAAGTGGCCAGCAATGAGTCCAGATCTGAATCCCATTGAACACCTGTGGAGAGATCTTAAAATTGCTGTTGGGAAAAGGTGCCCTTCCAATAAGAGAGACCTGGAGCAGTTTGCAAAGGAAGAGTGGTCCAAAATTCCGGGTGAGAGGTATAAGAAGCTTATTGATGGTTGTAGGAAGCGACTGATTTCAGTTATTTTTTCCAAAGGGTGTGCAACCAAATACTAAGTTAAGGATGCCAATAATTTTGTCCAGCCCATTTATGGAGTTTTGTTTGACATTATGTCCAATTGGCTTTTTTTCCTCCCTTTTTTTGTTGTGTTCCAATACACACAAAGGGAATAAACCTGTGTATAGCAAAACATGTGTTCCTGCAATACTTTTCTGTGAGAAATACTTGATTTTCTGGAAAAATTTCTGGGGTGCCAACAATTTCGGCCATGACTGTATTATTATGTAAAAGTAAACAGTTGAGGCTGTATGTTGTTATCTTATTCTACTCTGAAAAGTCAGAAGTTAACGCTTTTCTTTCTTTTTTCCCTTTTACCCTGCACTTTTTTTCTCTTCTATTTTTCTTCACCTATTTTCCCACTATTTTCTTCTTTGTATTTTGATAAACTAATAAAAAATGGAACTCAAAAAGTTTAGTGCATTACTAGATAGCAGTAGAAGTATCAATATAAAATATGAAATGTAATTATGTGTGGGAAGTCCTAGTTAGCCATTACAATAGCACCAGTGATCACATATTGCAATAGTGTTGTTTTTATCAGTTACCATTTTTATTTTGCAGCTTAAAATGAAATATATAGATAGCAACTAAATTCTTCTCTAAATATAGTATATTTTGTAAAGGTGAGGCCTACTTTGGCAGACAAATATATTCCTGAAGAATTCTCATGAAAACTTAACTTTAATTCTAAAATTGTGCCACAAATGCTCTCTGAGTTTTCCATAACTAGGATTGACATTTGTTGAATACTTTTCTCTGTCTAGTGTTTTAGTCTACATATATGGAGGGCTAGAATCAAAGCCTATTTTTTCCTGCCTATTTTTACAAGAGTTAGAGAAATTTCCTTTCCAGCTTTCAGGAGAGAAATAATATCTTTCATATTGCAGATGTGCATGTTACATCTCATTCTAAATTTTATGTGTGTATTGGTATAGGAAACTTGTTTCAATATATATCAGTGAAAAGTAATTGTGTAGGGTATTAATTGTATGTTTCTGTTTTCTTTTAGAAAATATCCTTATAATTTCTGTGTCCAGATATGGAATCAATTTCTATGATGGGAAGTCCTAAAATCTTAAATGAAACTTTCTTACCAAATGGCAGAAATTACATCAAGGACACCAGTAAGCTTACAATTGGCATAATTGGAAGTGGGGACTTCGCTAAATCTTTGACAACTAGGCTTATCAGGTGTGGGTTTCATGTGGTAATAGGAAGCAGAAACCCTAAATTTGTGGCGGAATGTTTTCCCCATGTTGTTGATGTCACTCATCATGAAGATGCTATAGCAAAAACAAACATAATTTTTATTGCTATACGCAGAGAACACTATGCAGCTTTGTGGGACCTCAAGCATCTACTTATTGGTAAAATCCTTGTAGATGTCAGCAACAACATGAAAATTAATCAGTATCCAGAATCCAATGCAGAGTACCTGGCATCCCTTTTCCCAGATTCCTTTGTTGTTAAAGGGTTCAATGTTATTTCAGCATGGGCACTACAAGTAGGACCAAAAGATGCAAGCAGACAGGTAAGTTATACATTTCAGCATTTAAAACAATGAAAATGTTACCTAACTATCTAGTACAAACATGACAAACCCCTTGAAACTTCTGCTACAAAATGCTGTAATTTTTCATATGAGACTACCTAAAAATGAAGTGAGATTATTTCTCATCTTCATAGTATAGCAGCTTCAGCATTCATTTTTATCAGGAGGCAGAGGAGAGTTTCAGATTGAGAGCCTCATTTGGTCTTTGGTTGGCTCATCAATCTACAATCAAAAGTGGATAAGTCCAGAGCAAAAGACGATTGGACAACATGCCTTCAATTTAAATAAAACTGAAGTAAGTATAATTAATGCGGCTAGAGTTGTTTGAAAATAATTTAGAAGAAACGTTTTGGATGAATAAATACAGCACATACAGTATTTGCTATACATTACTGTGCTTTTGTAGCAGTCTAAAAAAAGATGTGTCTGCTTTAAGAGCAAGATACTTTTTTGAAATTATTTTAATTATTCACCAGTTTACTAGTCACACTGCATGTACCTTGCACTTAGTATCAATACTTGGTGGAGCTCAAAGACATGTATCTTAAGATTTCGGGAATTGTATATGGTCCTGGGCAATATATTTTGCACCCTTGACATATAACGTAAAATAAAGGTAAAAATAAAATATAGATAAAATAATTACAAATGCCTTTGTAAATTGTGAGATGCTAGGAAAGTTGAGATAAAGATAATTAGAGGAAATCTCATACTTACCCTACATACATACCCTAGTTTGACTAGACCATGTAGTCATTGATTGTTTTTTTTATTTTAGGTTTACATATGCAGTAACAGCATTGAAGCTCGAAATCAAGTTATTGAACTTGCCCGTCAGCTCAGTTTTATTCCTGTTGATTTGGGCACTTTATCATCTGCAAGGGAGATTGAAAATTTACCTCTTCAATTGTTCACCCCGTGGAAAGGACCAGTTATAGTGGCTGTTGGCCTAGCCACCTTCTTTTTTATCTATTCCTTTATTAGAGATGTAATACATCCTTACGTGAGAAATCATCAGAGTGATTTTTATAAGATTCCTATTGAGATTGTGAACAAGACATTGCCAGTTGTTGCAATTACTTTATTATCTCTAGTGTATTTATCAGGGCTCCTGGCAGCTGTTTATCAACTTTATTATGGTACTAAATACAAATTGTTTCCATCCTGGTTAGAAAACTGGCTGCAGTGTAGAAAACAGCTTGGATTACTTAGTTTTTTCTTTGCAACAGTTCATGTTGTGTACAGCCTCTGCCTGCCTATGAGGAGGTCAGAACGATACCTATTTTTAAATACAGCTTATCAACAGGTAAGGAAAACATCCTTTTTGGGTTAGGTAATTCAGAACACCCTGATATTGCTGCAAGTATGATTTTTAATTTGAGCTGTGTTGATCATTGCTTAGACATTTCTTCCTGCATGAAAGAAACATTCAATTATGGTTTTTAAATGTGTTAACATTTTATACTATGTATAGTCATCTAATTATGTAGTGATGAATAATAATATATAAAATATTACTTATTTCTTTAAATAAATTGATTTAGCTTCAATAATGTTCACCCTTTTGTTTCTGAAAAGTGCTCACCACTCTCGAAATGATCAATTTAGAGCTATAAACAAACTATTCAAAATAAGAGGAATTACAATTGATTTCTTAATTTGCATAATTTATTCTTCTAAACATAGAAGGGTCAGATCTACCAAAGTTTTTAAAGTCTTCTTTCTTAATTAATGAACTCTCCTCTTTGCTCCTATTCATGATAGTTCACCAGGCACACTTTAAAACCCATCAGATATTCTAGTTAATTTTCAAGAATTTTCTGTACATGTGTTAAAAATGTTTAAGATTCCTCAATCTCTTTTTCCAGGTTCATGAAAATATTGAAAATTCCTGGAATGAGGAAGAAGTATGGCGAATTGAAATGTATGTCTCTTTTGGAATAATGAGCCTTGGGCTGCTATCTCTGTTGGCTGTGACTTCCATTCCATCAGTAAACAGATCATTAAATTGGAGGGAATTCAGTTTTATTCAGGTATGTACTATACTGAAATACTAAATCTAATCTAGCACAAATCCTTAGTAGGCATTCAGTATTGAAAGGTTCATGTTTTTGCAATCTAATTTGTTTTTTTCAAAACAGTACCAACTATAGGACTTATACAAACACTATAAAAAGCACAACTCATTAATTATCCCAAAGACCTCCATGAGAAGAAAAACTTAAATCTTTTGTGTATTTGAGAGTAGGAGGGTATCAGAATTTTAAGAGATCACATGAATCTTTCAAAAGTTGCAATGGCTTAGGTTAGTCACTCTTCCCTTAGTAAAACTCATTAAAATCACAGAAAAAAGGGGGGAGGGGTCTGAGGAAAGCTGCAATGCGCTCAAGCAAAAAAAGTTCTATATTCCTTACAGTAGCGTCTGCATGTGAGGAAGTCAAAATTGATGCAAGCTCCACCAATTTTAATATTTTTTGTAGATGTCAAAGATTTTTAACCTCCTCCCACCATGTTATTTATATCATTTTAAAAAACATTCACAATTCCATTACAGTGTCCTGATATCACAAATCATAGCTCAACCAAGAGCCATGGTGGCATAGTGGTTAGAATGCCGGACTGCAGGCTACTTCTGCTGACTGTCAGCTGCCAGCAGTTCGGTAGTTCAGTTCTCACCAGCTCAGGGTTGACTCAGCCTTCCATCCTATTGTGGTCAGTAAAATGAGGACCCAGATTGTTGGGGGGCAATATGCTGACACTGTAAACTGCTTAGAGAGGGCTGTAAAGCACTGTGAAGCGGTATATAACTCTAAGTTCTATTGCTATTGCTATTCCAAATACATTTTAGGAATACATAAGAATTATACATGGAAGATATCTGCTAATTTATGTATTATTTATTGATTTGTTTCCTTGCTTGTTTTGGGGAGTCTTTATGTAAAACTATGCTACTATGGCATAAAACTATGCAATTTATTCAAATAAACAAACTCGTTTTACTTTCTAACAGTAGAGCATATCTCATATTTTGTACTAGTCTGATAAAAATTGAAAGGTCTTTCCAATGAGAGGTTCAATATTCAAGAATCTTCCATTCATTTTTCACTTTCTGTTTGTTAAATTGTAAAAGTTAATTTTATATATGTTTAAACTATATAAATAGTTTTAGGTTTTTATAAATAACTTTTAATGGTTAGCTATAAGGGCAAATCATCGTCAGCATTTTAATTTATATTTGTTTTTCATCTTCAAATCTCAAAGTCTACACTCGGATACGTCGCACTTCTCATAAGTACTTTTCATGTATTAATTTATGGATGGAAAAGAGCCTTTGAAGAAGAATGCTACAGATTTTACACACCACCAAATTTTGTTGTTGCGCTTGTTTTGCCTTGTGTGGTAATTCTGGGTAAGGTAATTTTGCTTCTACCATGTATAAATAGGAAACTGAGAAAGATCAAAAGAGGATGGGAAAAAAGACAATTTATAGAAGATGGAAATGGATCTGATTCATATCCCTCACCAGAAAGAATTACAGTCATGTGATCATACAATGAAAACATTACCACAATATTTGTCCCTTTAAATGTCTGTACCTAATACTGTATAGGTTTTAATTTAGACTGAAATATCTCAGGCATTGTGATATTATCAGAATATAAGCAATACAGGTGAAGGCAGACACTGCATTTCCAGCATATAACTACCATATTTTGAAGGATTTGATTTGTGGGATATTTAAGCCACTCCTGCCATTTCAAGACTACAGTTTTAAACAAATTTAGCAGATAACAGGTTCCACTTAATTCAGTAGACTTTATTCAGGATAAATCTCTTTTGAATGGATTTGCTTGCAACCAATTAGATATAGCTTCACTTAACATACAATAAAGGGCCACAATCACATATATACAGTCCTCTTAAAAGTTGTCAGCAAATTATAATTATTCTTCAATAATATTATTCATGACCATTTTAAATTAATCAAATGTAAACCTTTTTATTTGTTGGGTGTGACTCACAACATTTAAAATAAACAGTAAAAAAATAAAACAGCATGTAGCTATTCTGAAACCATGATTATAAATTCAATAAAACATAAATCACAGCTAGTAAATATAAATCATTTATCCATTTAATACAGCCATTGCTAGTTCTCACCACTACAGCAGACCCCTAAAGACAATGGCACAACTAAATCTTCAGGTCCTTCCTGAAAGCCAAAAGAGTAGTTACCTGTCTAGGTTCCTTATTCTGGTCCTGCCTATTCATTGGGCATGGTCTGTCATACAAGGCCAAATCTATTTCTTGGTTTAAACTAATGTTAGAGCTATTTCAGATTTCAGCACTTCAAGAGATTCATTTACTATACCAGCTTTTACCTATTTGCTATTTTACTTTCTGGCTTGCATTCTTAATGCTCTGATTAGGCTCAAAATGAGACATATTTCATATCAGTATCTGATATCATTGGCAATTGATATTACTGTTAGCCTTTAGATCTTCTGAAGTGTTTTTCCCCTCGATGCAGCATTCTCTGGAGTCAAAGGTGTAGCTGAATCTAGCCATTATTTAAATTTCATATTGTACCCAAACCAAATATATTAGGAACTTACGGAAAATTAAAAAGTTAAGTAGTGCAACTGGGTCGGAGCACTTTCACTGGATCCAGATAAGGTCATTCAAAGCCATGTTCTCCACTTAAAAGAAAGGAAAAATGAAAGTGCAGTTACCTGCTAAAACGAGAAATATAAAAGTGTACAATATGGTGGTTCTTCTATTTTGAATCTGGGAATTTCCTTGCTTCAAAACTGAGAAGTGTATTTAAAAGTTTTTATTTGAAAATCTTAAGAAATCCATTATAAAGTTAGTATTTATACTTTTGTTATAATTAAAAGCTATTAATTTCTTTTAAATATAAAAAACAAACGAACATAACTAATAAAGGAAATGCCTAGTGAACAATAGCTTTATTAAGATTCAACCAAAAAGTGACAAATGTTGAATTCTCCAGGACTGTTCAACAAGCAACATATTCCCCAGAGAGGGGATTAAAGCACATAGTTAAAAAAAAAGCAGTCAGGTGCTTTTGTGTTAGGTGTCTCCCCTGCCCCCCCATAAATGGGATAGATTGAGAGTCAATAATCTCCGTGTTAAGAGTCTTGGGAGTGAATGAGATAATGAAGCATCTGGGAAAAAAAATGCAAGCCTAGACAATTCCAAATATCTAACCCTAAACCTGATCTACACTGTGTTTTATGCAAGGAATAGCAGCCCTTAATTTGTTTCTGAATGCTAAGTGTAACCTAACATGCTTCATCCACAACTTCCATCTTAGATCAATTTAATTACAGACATCTGGTCTTGTTTTTGGATTTTTTCACTTACCCCTTATTGTCTTATTGTAGGATTTTATTCAAATTCTAAGAAAACTTGGTAAGCTTAAACAATATTACATAATATTGTGAGTGGTACCTAGCTATGGTTTTTGGTATCTAAATTAGCCAGAGGATTGCCATTAACAGACAGAATGAAGCAGAACTATGTGTGAAGCATCTAAACTAAATATAATGATGGCTGTTTAAACAATAACTGTTTCAATTACAAATATAGCAGGAAATATATGTAGATGTAGACTCAATCATCCAGGTCAAAAGCATGTAAAAAGGTTTAATCAAGCATTATTAAATTTAATAAGCTTTATTAGTATTACATTTATACAGTTTAATAAACTTTGGTCCAGTTGCCATGATTTTTTGTTCTTAGCAGGAAAAAATTAGATTTTTGAAGGCAGCCAGCAATATATCCTATTCTATGAAAAATATGATAATTTATCAGATTACCAAATATAATCCATATTTTTCATACATACCCACAGACACAAAATTTCACTCAGAACAACTGAAATATAACAAGTTTTAATTTATGGAAGCATTTTCACAACTGTTATAGATAGTAAGGATACTATGAATGTGGAACATATGTGGAACAAGCTCTAAAATATTAATCAAATACAATAGATCTAAAGCTTCCATTTACATCAATATATCATTAGATATTCCAAAGTAGAGATGCAAAAGTCTAATATTTATTCTCTTGATCACTAGAATTCAGCAGCCATCTTATTTACATAATATACATCTTGATTCTGATATAGTGATACATAAAATTGATGGAAAGGTACCAATGTAAATTATCTTGCCTTAACTTTCAATAGTCATAGGCAATACCTCCTGACACTCACTTATCTCCATACTGAGAGCTTTTGAGTAAAATGAAGTATTCAAGTATAACATTTGATTATCTTGACATAATTAAAAAGACTATATTCTTTGGAATACACTAACGTCCTGTTGGCTACCTGTAATGTTTACTGTGATATTAATAGTATATTTTAAGTTTATTGTGTTTTATTAAATGTGCTATTTATTGTTTTATTGTTTTCATAAAGACACAATCACTTTCTAGAATGAATCTGCTAAAACAAAATGTACATAAATGGATTAATATTAATTCCATTTTTCAAGCTCCAGTTGTAGGTTTTTAAAACATTCAGTATCAAAATCTGGATCATTATTCTGTTTTTTGCTAACATGTTCCTTGCTTCACCAGTTAAGTATGTTCTACTATTGCCATTTAAAGTCAGTGAAGATCCTGAAACGCACAGCCAAAATAAATGTTATTTGTTAAGTTCTTTAAAAATCTGAAGCAACCTTCTGTAATTTTATGGTACATCATCTGTGCAAATATTTTTCTAAGGAGAGTAAGCAAGCAATCAAAATTCCGATGAGCCGCAAAAAGTGGGCCCTGCACTAATTGGAAAATGCTAGAAAGAAAAAATAATGTAATACAATCTATTGCAAAATTTTATCAGTATTGCAACTACGGAAACAAAGATTAACCTTACTACCGTGTTTCCTTGAAAATAAGATCCGGTCTTACTTTCTTTGGGGCTCTGAAGCACTAGGTTTTAGTTTCAGGGAGGGCTTACTTTTTTCTGGTACTGGTACCAGTAGGCCGCAAGCGCGCAGGGGTGGGGCGGGCCCTTTGCATGTGGTGGAGAAGCAATGCAGTGATGAGAGTATGGTGGCGGACCAGGTACAATACCAGTGCGGCCATGGTAGGTGGCAGACAGAGCACTGAGATGAGTCAGCCAAGATCTGGAATGCTGCCCCACCACTGGCTTGCCAAGGCCCTTCGCCAGCAGCTGCCAATGGAACCATGCTGCCCATGCCTCCGTCTTTGGGCTGCTGAGTGCCAGCCTGCATGCCTACTTGGTGCAGGCACCAGGCTAAGGACTGAACCTGGTGCTCTTCGAGCCCCGGCAAACACTACAGCTCTCATGCCAGCTGGGCGCTTTTGGCCTCTACTGGCTGCTTCCGCTGGATCACATTTTGCCCAGCCGGCTGCTGCTGCTGCCACCGACATAAGTGGAGGAGTTGCAGGTGGTGGGTGGGGTGGAGTTGCTTCCCTCCGCCTGCTAGACATCTGCCAAAGCCATGCAGGATAAGATTGCCGTGTCCCCCCCACCCAGATGCCCTAGCCTCCCCCAAGCATTTTTTTACTAACCTTTTCTGCTGCATTGCGTTTCTCCATTCACTTCTCAGCCTTCGCCGCATGTTTGTGGGACAAAAAAAAAGTTCAATTAGACTTTCTAATCGCAAGAAGTTAGAAAGTCTGATTGAACTTTTTTTGTCCCACAAACACAGCGAAGGCCGAGAAGCAAACGGAGAAACGCAGTGCAGCTAAAAGGCAGGTCAGTAAAAAAAATGCTTGGGAGTGGCTATTGCATCTGAATGGGGAGCGGCAATCTTACCCTGCGTGGCTTTGGCAGGTGTCTGGCAGGTGGAGGGAAGCAACTCCAACGCCACCTGCCTCAACTCCTCCCCTTATGGTCAGGCCGAAGGCGATGTGGCAGAACGACCTGGTAGAGACCAAAAGCACCCAGCCGGCATGAGAGCTGCATTGCCAGGTCCAAAGAGTGCCAGGTTCAGCCCTTAGCCCGGTGCCTGCAGCACCAAGTAGGCATGCAGGCTGGCGCTCAGCAGTCCAAAGACGGAGGCGTGGTCAGCAGAGTTCCACTGGTGGCCACTGGTGAAGGGCCCTGGCAGGGCGGCACTTTGGATCTGGGCTGACTAGCCCCATGCCAGGCAGGAGCAGCCCAGCAGGGTGGCCCAGAGTAGCATGGCCAGGAGGGCAAAGTTCCTCCACAAAGCAGTACTGGCAGCCACTTGGCAGCCACATGGCATCCAAAACAGCTGAGAAATGTCCCAGCAGCAGTAGGGCCACTCAACAGGTCAACAGTGTACATGTAGTTTCTTCTCATCCTTTCTAAAATAATGGCAAAATGCCAGGTATATGTGAAAAATGTATTCACTGCTCACCATCACTGTATATTATTTTAAATCAACAGACAGTGGAATGCCTATTGAATTATTTTTATATTTTAGATTAGATTTGCAGTATTTAAATGCTTTTTGTAACAATTATTGCATAGTAGATAATAAAATGTTTAAGTAACTTTTCTATCATTAAGAAGCAGTATTTGTTTACTAATATTTATAAGGCCAGCAAGAATAAAAAGCAACACTGATATTGCTATTATACCTATAGAATGGAAGTTTATATAAATGAGAGATAGAATTATTTGATTTGCTTTCTTCTGTTTTTATTAAAGCTGGACTGAAATTGTTAAAGCAGCAACATCTTTTTTCAGGTTTAAGCAATTGCTGTGCTCACATGATGCTCAAACACTTTTGAATTATTGTTGATGGGTATATAGCCATGTCTACTAGACTGGTACAGTTATTATATGAATTATATTAAATAGGAAACAGTAATGAACATAATTTTATATGAAATATAAAGGGCTAATCTCTTATAAACTAATTTGATTTTTTAGAATATACTAAGTCAAAACTCTAAAAAATGGAAATGAAAGAATTATTCCAATCAATTAAACAAATCAATTTAAAGAGAAACTTTTAAATTCTTGTATTTACCTGCCATTTCTTGTATGATCTTTTTCTTCCTTTAGCTATGACTGACCTAGTATATACTCTATGCTAAATTTCAGGTGGTTGTTTCAGCTCATCTTAAATTTCATCATATTTAGAATATTAGATGTTAAAATATTTTACTTTCATAGTTGTGCCATAGCAGGCTTGACTTTAGACAACCTATTAATATAAGTGGGTCATGATTAAGTCTGGGATAAACTCAAACATCCTTATTGGTTCACAGTTTTCCTGCAATTTTCTAAAATATATTTAACAAATAAATTAGAAATATGGTGAAAAAGTAGCAGAAAGGGTAACCTACAGAAACATAAGTAAACTATCACCAAAGATTCTAAACATTTATCATCCTAATTATATGACGTTATATTAAAACTATCCACATAAATTCAAATTGTTTTCTAATGTGAGCCACCAAACATTTTTTTATTTTGTTGTTTCTGTTCTGTGAGTGGAATAGCTAAACCTGAGTAAATCCTCAACATAATACAAAATACATGTAACAATTATCAGGGCTGCCTCATGTTTGACCTCTGTGTAATGTAAGATATATATAGTCATCAGACATAACAAGAATTTTTCAGGGTTCATCTGACCAAAATGAAGATAAATATTTCTACTGTCCAAAGTCCATTAGGCATGGAGAGCTATAACAAATTTAAATAAATCAATACAATTCACAATGAAGGAAATTTGATCCATATAATTTCCAATATTTATAATAAACTGTTGATCTCTTGTTCCACAATAAGTACTGTATATTCCACATGAATTAAGTAATGCTATCTTCTAAATATATTTGGAATCAGATTGATTAGATTCTCTGAGCTGTTTGCTAACCATCAGACTCCCACAAGTGAATTTATTACTATATGCCCGAAAAATATACTTATGCTACAAACCTTACTGCAAGTCCAGAATCTTTGATTAATAACATTATATTGCACTTAGTTGCAAATGCTCTGAAAATATTTTAACACTATATCAGAAATTTTTAAAGAAAGTGTTCTTACAGAATTAAAAGCAATTATTTTTCATATTAAAGAGAGATTATTGTATTTTAAATATAATTCCAAATAAGAAACTTGTATTTTTAGATAAAATAGCCACACTGAAATATAAATATGCTACACAGAATGTTACTGCATATTGACTGTAGTTTTCAACCCACTAATGTACATTTTCATATGTATATGCCTTAAAAGCATGCAAAGTAACAGAAAGATTACAACCCAATTTATGCAGTTCAAAGTGAGTCAAATATAGTTCAAAATGAGTTTGTAGTATGACTCTAAATTAACCAGTGTTCCTAGAATTAATACTTTTGCTAGATACTCAAATTTAATTGCCAGAATGTACATAAGTATATGTTAATTATTAGAAACTGGTCCTGCTCCAAGTTTATTTACCACAGTGTTTGACTGAAGATGAGTTTTTGCTTAACAGAATAACAGTTGGAAGGTACTTTGAAGATATTCTAGTCCAACCCCCTGCTCAAGCAGGAAACCCTATACTGTTTCAGAAAATGGTTGTACAGTCTCTTTTTAATCTCTTCATTTCTTCTTATATGTTCTTTACTTTCTCTGTGCTCATTTTTCTTATATTATGTTCTATTATAACAATTCCCAGGGCTTGTTAAGCAAATTCTGATTATATCTGACTTGCCATTACCTTATAATATTGTCAAGCCATATACTGACATTATGATTTATAGCAAAATGATAGATTTACTATAACTTGTAAATTAGACTATAGAGTTTATTTTTTTCCATTTGGATTTACCAGAAATGTGTGGATATTTTTCACTGTGCTGTGTGAAACGCAGGAAAATATATAAGCAATTTAATATTAATACATTGCAGTATATTATCTAAGATCATTGTTAAGCCAGGCCATTATACACACACACACATTATCAATGAAACTAGTATTATTGCCATATATTTTGAATTGAGTAAAAGCCATATAAAAAATATAAATTGTTTATATCTTCAAGTATTTTCAATTTCTAAAAATATTTCTCATTACAATGCATTATAATATTCTAATGGAGCTTAATATATGTGTGATATCCAAAATAAAATTTCTATGCATAATCTAATCTGTATAACTAACTCTGAACTTTAATTTGTCATAGTTGTAATTGATTTGTTTCATTCTGTGTTTAAACTGTGTCTTGGTTAGTGTTGTTCAGCTTTTAATTTTACTGTTTACTGCATCTAGAGCAGGGGTGCCCAACCTGTGGGCCACAGCTTACTGCCGGGCAGCGCCTGCTTGGCCACCAGGCTACATGAAGGGTTGGCCAATGCACGTGTACACATGCATGTACGCACCCCCTGAGCATCCTGCAAGCACTAGCATCACGTTGCCCCAAGCATCTCACTGGCACTAGTGCTGCCCCAAGCATCCTGCCAGTGCTAGAACCGCCCCCACCCCAAGCACTCCACCAGCACTAGCACCTCTCCGAGCACCCCACCGGCGCTAGCACTGCTCTGCCCCCAAGCGTCCCACCAACAATAGTGGTGCTCATAGTGTCCTGACAGTGCTAGTGTGCCCCATTTGCAGCACTCCTGCCCGCACAGCCCCATTTGCATGTGCACATATGCTCACATGCGGCCACTTGCACGTGTGCATGTGCTCACGTGCAGCTGTTTGCATGTGTGCATGTGCTCAAATGCAGCCATTTGCATGTGCTCATGAGCTCACATGCAACCCATTGTGTGCATATGCACAAGATTCATTTTTACCCACGCACGCATGCATGCAGCCATTTACGCACACGTGGTGCTTGCTTTCCTTTCTGGGCTGTCAAATCAAAAAGGTTGAAGACCTCTGATCTAGAGAGTACATTAGAGTTGAATTTATGTCAGATAAATTGTTTTGTGATTCCACTGCATTTTAATATTTAGTGTCTAATTGACTGTACTTGTATAAATTCTGAAATGTGTGCACATTCTTGAACAAATGTGTGATGTTACAATCATAATAAACTTCCTTGCAAAACAGATTTTATATGTTCAATTGAATTTTTAATTATTTACTATGGATTATATGATGTTCAATCAAATAATGTTGGAAATAGTTTACTGCAACAAAAATACAATATGAAAATACAATATCATATGAATGAAACACAGCAACATCATCCTATGAAATATAGCTACATCATCCAATTGATAGCAAAAAGGTTCCTATCATTATTTGGGTGAAGGTATAGATGGGGAAGGGACGCGATGGCTCAGTGGGTTAAGACACTGAGCTTGTTGATCAGAAGGTCAGCAGTTTGGCGGATCGAATCCCGAGTGCCGCGTAGCAGAGTGAGCACCTGTTACTCGTCCCAGCTTCTGCCAACCTAGCAGTTCGAAAGCACGTAAAAATGCAAGTAGAAAAATAGGGACCACTACGGTGGGAAGGTAACAGCGTTCCGTGCGCCTTTGGCATCTAGTCATGCTGGCCACATGACCACGGATAAGTCCTCGGAAAAGCGCTGGCTCTTCGGCTTTGAAACGGAGATGAGCACCGGCCCTTAGAGTCGGAAACGACTAGCACGCATGTGTGGGGGAACCTTTACCTTTACCTTAACCTATAGATGGGGAACTCATCAAATTTGCAGATGACACCAAGCTGGCAGGAATAGCCAACACTCCAGAAGATAGGCATAAGATACAGAAGGATCTCAACAGACTTGAACATTGGTTACTATCTTAACAAAATGAAATTCAATGATGAAAAAAGTAATATTCTACATTTAGGGAAGCAAAATCAAATGCACAGGTACAATATAGGTGGTACCTCCCTCAATAATAGTAAAGTGAGAGGGATCTTAAGAGTCTTTGTGGACAATCACTTAAATATGAGCCAATAGTGTGCTGCAGGTGCCAAAAAAGCCAACACAATTGCAGACTGCAATAATGAGGGATAGAATCAAGATCACGTGAAGCGTTAATATCACTTTATGATGCCTTGGTAAAGGCCACGCTTGGAATAATGCTTCCAGTTTTGGGCACCATGATGTAAAAAAGATATTGAGACTCTAAAAAGAGTGCAGAGAAGAGCAACAAAGAAGATTAGGGGACTGGAGGCTAAAACATAAGGAACGGTTGCTGGAATTGGGTATGTCTAATTTAATGAACAGAAGGACTCGGGGTGACATGATAGTGTTCCAATATCTCGGGCTGCCACAAAGAAGAGGGAGTCAAGCTATTCTCCAAAGCACCTGAGGACAGGACAAGAAGCAATGGATGGAAACTAATCAAGGAGAGAAGCAAACTAGAACTAAGAAGAAATTTCCTGACAGAACAATTAACCAGTGGAACAACCTGCCTCCAGAAGTGGTGAATGCTCCAGCACTGGATGTTTTTAAGAAGAGATTGGATAACCATTTGTCTGAAATGGTATAGGGTATAGATCCATCCACCAAGAGTGCCTTGTGGACGGTGGGGTGGAGAACTAGCCATAGGAGACGGACATCAACGAGATCACCTGGCGATTCGGAAAGGCCACCGTGAGAGCAACCCGACCGGACGACACCGACTGACCCAGAAGACCACCATCATCCCAGCATACAAGACCACCAAGGGAAGCCCCAAACAGACAAAGGGACTCAGAGTCCAAATGCGGAAGCTGTGGGGGAAATCACCCCCGCGCGGGCTGCAGGTTCAGGAACGCGAAATGCAGGAACTGCGGAAAAACCGGCCACATTCAAAGCATCTGCAGAAGCAAACCACGCGGAAATCTCCACAACATCGACGCCTGGGCCACAGGTAAGGTAACCCCCTGCAATAGTGGGAAAGAGACCCACAGGCCACAGGCACAAACTCCTAACCGGGGAAAGGGTGAGGCCGTCAATCAAGTGCTTAGCCCCAAATTAAAAATTGAGGTCTGCCTGCAGGGTATCCCCTGCAGAATGGAGGTAGATTCGGGGGCAGCAGTGTCCATAATTTCAAGGGAAACGTTGGCACGCATCGAGGCTAGAAGCGGGCGTCGGGTCCACATTAAACATACACACATCCAGCTAGCAGATTTCCAAAAGACACCCATAAAAGTGAGGGGAATAGTCACCACTGAAGTCTGCTTTAAGAGGTTTAAGGGGCCACTAGAATTGTTAGTCACAGAGGGACAGAGAACCAGCTTAATCGGCCTCAACTGGTTCGGCCCATTAGGTATCTGGGTCGGGGGAATTAACACAGTACAGCACCGAACCTTAAGAGTCCATCTGCGATAACTACGCAGACGTTTTCGATGGGACGCTCGGCAAATACAAGGGGCCGCCCATCAGTTTAAAATTAGACCCTACAGTACCTTCCATAAGAATTAAGGCTAGGAGGGTGCCCTTCGCCCTCAAACAAAAAATAGAAACCGAGCTAGACAAACTAGTGGGCCAGGGAGTATTGGAACCGGTAGAAGGGGGACCCTGGGAAACACCTATCGTCACCGCCCTCAAACCCAATGGGGACGTGAGGATTTGTGCCGATTACAAAGTGACTCTAAACCGAGCTTTAAATCAGCATGCTTACCCGGTCCCGACAGTGAAGCAGGTCCTTGCGACCATCCAGAACGGCGCCATCTTTGCTAAACTCGATTTAGCGCAAGCGTAACAGTTACCAGGGAGGCAGCAGATGCACAAACGATAGTCACCCACAAGGGGGCATTCCAAGTCAACAGACTGCGATTTGGGATAGCAACAGCCCCAGGTATATTTCAAGAAGTGATGGAGAGGACCTTGAAAGGTATACCTGGGGTGTGTCCTTACTTTGATGATGTATTGATAGCAGGGGAAACTGAGGGAGTTTTAGCTGAGAGATTGGAAAGGGTACTGGAGAGATTTAGAGCTGCAGGGCTCAAATTAAAAAAGGGAAAATGCTCCATTGGAGTAACATCCACTGAGTTTTTAGGATACAGGATTGATGCTCAGGGCATACATCCAACAGAGGAAAAAATAAAAGCAATCAAATCAGCCCCAGCACCCAAAAATAAGATGGTTACAAGCATTTTTGGGTCTCATAAATTTCTATCACCCCACAAAGCTGCCATAGCAGAACCACTACACAGTCTACTAGACAAAAAAGCCACATGGCAGTGGCTGGAACAACACAAAAAAGTTTTCAAACATTAAAGGAGATACTATCTAGTAAGTCCACGGTCACCCACTTCATCGAGGGGAAGCCAATTTGTTTAGCATGCGATGCATCACCATATGGGGTGGGGGCGGTGATCAGCCACTGGGATAGTAACGGGGAACAAAGACCCATAGCATATTACTCCAGAACCCTGACCAAGGCAGAGCGCAACTACGCACAAATTGACAAAGAGATGTTAGCAATTGTGGCAGGAGTAAAGAAATTCCACGATTACTTATATGGGAGGAATTTCAAGATATTCACTGACCACAAACCACTGCTAGGTCTGTTCACAACGGACAGACAGACTCCACAAATAATGTCCCCAAGGATGTTGAGATGGTCAATATTCCTATCAGCCTATACATTCTCCATCCAATATAGACCGGGGAAAGAAATGGGTCATGCGGATGCATTAAGCAGGTTACCTCTACCAGACACAGACACAGCACCTGTGGGACAAATCCTCACAATACAAGAACTCCCAGAATGCCCCTTGACAGCCAAAGACATTGCCAACGCCACCAGCAAAGATCCAGTGCTAAGCAGAGTAGCAACTTGGGTCCAAGGGGGGTGGAAAAGCAAAAATTTGGGACCACAATTCCAGGCTTATCTCAGGAGAAGGGACAAGATGTCATCACACTTAGGCTGCCTATTATGGGGAAACAGGGTGATAGTGGCTGAAAAATTAAGAGAGAAGGTCATCAGGGAACTACACAAAGGGCACCAGGGAATAGTAAGCATGAAAGCCCTGGCCAGAAGTTACCTATGGTGGCCAGGGTTGGACAAGGCCATAGAGGAGAGTAGCAGGGTGCTATCAATGCCAGAGGTCCAGGCCAGAACAGGCCCACGCACCAGTACACAGGTGGGAGGCAACACACAACCCCTGGTCCCACATACACATAGACTACGCGGGGCCATTCCAGGGTCAAACTTTCTTAATAGTGGTCGATAGCTATTCCCGGTGGTTAGAGGTGGTGGCTGTCAAGAGCATGATGTCAGCTAAGACGATACAGGTTCTGAGGGGACTCTTTGCCACTCATGGGTTACCTGACGTAGTTGTGTCTGACAATGGCCCTCAATTCGCCTCTACTGAATTTCAGGACTTCCTCAAGGCCAACTGGATTAGGCACGCAGCATCGGCACCCTTCCCTCCAGCAACAGATTGGCAGAGAGGAGCATGAGGACCACCAAAGATGCACTACGCAGGATCATTGTAGGTGATTGTCCCCAAAGACTGGCCCAGTTCTTGCTGGCACAACACACAAAACCGTGCACAGCAATGGGAAAAAGCCCAGCAGAAATGAGGTGGGGCAGGAGACTCACAACCAAATTAGATAGGCTCCACCCAGATAGGGCAACAGCGGAAACTGAACAGGACTGCACCGCCTGATCATTGAATATTGGGGATTTAGTGTGGGCCAGGAACTACGGTCAAGGGGACAAGTGGACACAGGGAGTGGTGGTGGACAAGCTGGGCCCACTATCGTACATCATAGAGGGGGAAGGGAAACGCCAGGTCAGGAGACACATTGACCAACTCAGGAAAAGGGCCCCAGAGAATACCCCACCAACACACAGAGAAACCCAGCAGCAACAAAGTAACGCACAATACAAACCACTCCCACTCCCAGACACCCCACCTCGACCCAACACTAGGGGCTTAGCCAGACCAACAGAGGCCGGGGCACCTAGGACTGTCACAACTGGACCAGGGTCACCAGAGCCAGCCACCGAGACAGTGCAAAGAGAACTCACCAGAATCTCACAGCCAGCGAGTCACCTGCAGATGGGGCAACAGCCAGTGCCAACGAGGCCGGTCCAGGGGAGGGAGCCGAGGCCGGACAGCACACCAGGTAGATATCCTGCCAGAGCACACAGACCTCCAGCATACCTAAAGGATTATGTAAGGGAATGAAGCAGAGGAGCAAGTGCAACAGGGTAGAGAGTAGACACAATTGGGGGGAAAGGGGTGTTCTGTACACACCTCTCTGGCCACCTGATTGGCTAACCTGGTCGGTGGGAATTCCTGGACACCGGGTTGGGTGACCAAGGCAAGGCAGGAGATTAGAGCCAGCGGGTTGGCCAGCGTCAGGTGGTCTGTGGGCATATTAGGGGCAACCCGGGCAGGCAAGGCCAGTTCGGCCACGTGCACCAGAAATAAACAGAATAAACCAGGACCTGTCTCCGTGACTTCTGTCGCCGCACCTGACACAACACTCTTCTTAAAAATTTCAAGTGATGGAGCACCCACAATTTCTAGAGGCAAGCTGTTCCATTGGTTAATTGTCCTCACTGTCAGGAAGTTTCTCCTTAATTCTAGGTTTCTTCTCTCTTTGATCAGTTTCCAACCATTGTTTTTTGTTCTTCCCTCTGGTGCTTTGGTGAATAAAGTGACCCCCCTCTTCTATGTGGCAGCCTCTCAGATACTGGAATATTGCTATCATGTCTCCCCTATTTCTTTTCTTTAGACTAGCCAAACCCAAGTCCTGCAGCTGTTCTTTGTATGTTGTAGTCTCCAGGCCTTTGATCATCTTAGTTGCTTTTTGATTTTTTTCCCCCCAAACTCTCAACATCTTTTTTGTGATATGGTGACCAAAATTGGCTGCAGTATTCCAGGTGTGGTCTTACTAGGGTTTTATGAAGTGGTACTAATACTTCATGTCATCTTGACTGTATGCCTCTGTTATGCAACCCAGTATTGTATTAGCTTTTTTGGCAGCTGGTGCACACTGCTGGCTCATGGTTAAGTGAGCGTCCACTAGGACTCCAAGGTCCCTCTCACAATCACTGTTTTTAAGCCTAGTCTGTACTTGTACCTTTGATTTTTCCTGCCTAAATGTACGACTACTTTTCTCCACATTGAAACTTATTTTGTGGGATAGGCTCATTGTTCAAGTTTGTCAAGATCTTTTTGCATCCTGAATTGTTTCAGAGACCTCTCATATACTGACCTGTTGTTCCCACTTCAAGTCTGAGCCTGGTGCTGATGCTTATGAAGAACACCAGACATGAGGTGCAGGTTTTGTTGTCTTTTATTGAAGCGCTCCAAGAAAAGGGATCCTGGCCCAAATGCCAAGGAACCTTGAACCAGAGTTAAGAAATCTTTATTCTTTTTCATTAAGGCAGAAGGCGGGATAAGGTGGGATATATAAGAAATATTATCTAATAAACATTTTAGTAATGATCTAATAATTATTCTATTGGTCTCTACTCAAGCCTGGGCTAATGAGTTGCTGTTATCTAATACATATTCTATTTGCTGCAAGCCATCTCTATTTCTAACTTTTAGCTGAGGGCCGCAGGATACCTAACTCTTTACTTTATCAGTTTTCTAACCACCAAGAATTATTACAAGCTTTACACCTGCATATTCCCTGTGAATAAGCATTCTTTGTTCTTGCCAGACAAACTTCACAATTACAGGCTTCCCAATCTCCTTTCAAGTATATGCCATAACCTTGCTTTGTTTTGCCATCCTGCACATCATTCCCCTTCTTTGAATCTGAAAATGATTTAATTTTCCAAGATTCACCCAACACCAAGATCCGTGTACTGAGACCCCATAGTTTACTTACAGGTGGAAAGGCAAAGTGGAAGGCACTGTAATCACAACAGGTGATGAAGAGAACAATGACTATAC
>JAKJMR010017716.1:672568-696554 GCA_024449315.1 Daboia siamensis | reverse complement strand
TGTCTGTAATATACACACAGCATTGTCGTCCAATTAACACACACACACCTCTTTTGGATGCCAACACCATTTCTAGAGCCAATCCATCCTGAATTATTTGTCATGTAGCTTCTTATTGCTTTGTTTTTCATCTAGCTCATCATTCCATCTCTCTTTTTTCACTCAGATTATCAGAAAGTTTTCATGGTGCATAAGATTTGCATGACTGAATGAACATGACATAAAATAAATATACTAAAGTTACAATTCTAAATTCACCTGGTATTGTTGAGTGATGTTCACTTTGTTCTAGTTTTGCATTTAAAAATTTGTAACTATGCTGCAATGAGCAAACCTCGTGTAACAAAAATTTGTAGCAAGATCTTTTGGAAGACTGTTTTTATGGCACATTTTTAGGTCCTGTTAATTCTTAGATTTAAAAGAAGGAAATTGGAGGGTGCCCTTTATTCCTAAATTGTGGTTAGTAATGGATCTCTATTCTTCTGATTATTTGTGATCCGATGGAGGCTGTTCCATAGGGATTATCTGTCAGATTCCGTTTGTTTTGTTGTATCTTTAATCATTTTTTTTATTTTTTATTTTTATGATTTTGCTTTTTTTCCTTTTTGTTGTGTGTTTATATTGTGTACTCTACAGAGTCACACTGTTTGAGTTAGATGGTCTTATAAATTCTGAAAATAAATAAAGCCAAAATGACAAAGTACGGATTCACATTGCAAAAGCCACCAATGCCACATAGAAGTGGAGGTAGAAACTGTGTTATGGCCCCCTACACAGATTTATGGCCAAAAGCAACAGGATACCTGAAGAATAACTACAGAAAGGAAATACATAAGCAGCATTTCTGAATAAGCCCGATGGTGTTGCAAACATGTCATGAACTAATTCAGGAAAATAATAATAATAATAATAATAATAATAATAATAATAATAATAATAATAATAATAATAATAATAATAAGAAGAAGAAGAAGAAGAAGAAGAAGAAGAAGAAGAAGAAGAAGAAGAAGATGGAAGGGACCTTGGAGGTTATCTAGTCCAACCCCCTGCTCAGGCAGGAAACCCTATACCATTTCAGACAAATAGCTGTCCAGTCTCTTCTTAAAAACCTCCAGTGTTGGAGCATTCACCATCTTTGGAGGCAGGTTGTTCCACTGGTTAATTGTTCTAACTGTCAGGAAGTTTCTCCTTAGTTCTAGGTTGCTTCTCTCCTTGACTAGTTTCCATCCGTTGCTTCTTGTCCTGCTTTCAGGTGCTTTGGAGAATAGCTTGACTCCCTCTTCTTTGTGGCAGCCCCTGAGATATTGGAACACTGCTATCATGTCACCCCTCACTTATTAGCTTAATAGCATTTAGGACAAAGTAAACACTGCCAGGGAAAATGATTCTCTTCAGGACTGAGAATCTTCAGATTACCTTAAGTCACTTTCCACAGTCAAAATCAGAGTTTTTTGAGACTTCCACAGAAAGTTTTGCTTTTCTTCAGCAGGGAAGAAAAAAATGGCAAATGCTTTTAAAAATTACGATGATTTCTCACGTTTGTATGCGTGTATTTCTGACCGCAGTGAGCTGGGAGAACCTTTCCTCTCCTTCAAAGTTCTCGATGACACTGCTAAAGTCGCTAAGGTCCCTAGCCAATGGCGCGGTATTATTAGTGCAGCAATGGCGTTTTGGCGCCATTCCCTTAATGTGTGTTTCTTATGGGCAATAAGCATTCTTTGCCTCGAGGGGAGACTGGATCCTTAGGGCTTTTCCCTTCCGCAAAACAACTTAACCTAGCGGCGTCCTCATAGGGCACATGATAAATAACCAAGGAGCTGAGGTGGCGGGAAGGACCAATAATTTCGGGGTTGCAGGCCGAGGCCTCTTTCCTGACTTTCTTGCAGGAGACCCATCGCCATAGCTTTGATCGAAGGCCTTGTTCCTCCCTCCCTTCGTTGTGTTCGGTTTTCCTTCGCTTTCCGCCCGCTCCTCCCATGGGGCTGCTAGAACCAGCCGGCTTCTCTCGCTGCCATGGCAACGGCGCCCTCTTTGTGTTTTCCTCAGTGTGAAGCAGCACTGAAGCCTGAATTGCCGAGCCTTTCGGAGCCATGGCTTCCCCGGCCCTTCCGGAGGTTTTGCCGATTCTCCCGGTTCCCTCGTTCGGTGATAAACAAAGGCATTTTTCCTCTTCCTCCAGGCTGGATCGCCCTTCGGACAGCAAGCTCAGCAACGGACTCGAGCAGGTGAGAGAAAGGGGCAGCCATAGAGATTGAATTCCCTCTGCTTCTGCCCAGTTCTGGGACCTCTTTTTTAATTGTTTGGGCCGTTAGCCGGGGCTGCCGGGGCCCAGGCGAAACGTCCTGTCAAATGCAAAAGGTGGCAGTCAAAAGTGCTCTTGTGAGTTTTCTACTGCACCTATCAAAGCAGCATTTGTTGCGTTAGAAACTGCCTGAGAGGTATTAAAATTTCTTGACAGTTGAAATAATTAATCAGTGGAACGACTTGCCTCCAGAAGTTGTGGGTGCTCCCCACACCTGGAAGTTTTTAAGAAGAGGTTGGACAGCCATTTGTCTGGAATGATATAGCTTTCTGCCTCATCGAGATTGGACTAGAAGACCTCCAAGATCCCTTCAAACTCTGTTATTCTGTTATTAACAATAGCTACCTCTTTCTTTCTCTCTCTCCTGGGATTGTTTCTGGTGAAAACACTATCCACGTTCTTCTCTGAAGAGACCCAAAGCAGACAATAGATAGTGGGGAAAAAACGTAGGCAAGGGTAAATAAAAGTGTACTTTTATTTTGTTGGGTATGATTGTACTTATGCAGGGTACAATAACACAAAGGGGGCTTTAAAAACATGAACTAAAAGTAACAAGTCAGAATGGGCAGGATGATACACAAGCAGATTGAGGATCAATACTGATTTATTTGTGAGACAGAAACAACTACAGGTAATCCTTGATTTATAACTACAATTGAGCCCAAAATTTATGTTGCTAAGTGAAACAGTTGTTTAGTTTTAGTTCATTTTACAACTTTTCTCACCACTGTTGTTAAGTGAATCATTGCAGTTATTATGTTAGTAACATGGTTATTAAATGAATCTGACTTCCCCATTGATTTTGCTTATTTGAAGGTCACATGACCCCTGAATAACTGCAATTGTCATAAATATGAACCAGTTGCCAAGCATTTGAATTTTGATCATGTGAGCATCAGGATGCTGCACTGGTCATAAGTGTGAAAAATATGTCACTTTTTCAGTGCCGTTGTAACTTTGAATGGTCACTTGTAGGTCAAGGATATATATATTCACATAGTCAGCCATACCCTTCTGAGATTCGAACCTGGGCCGACTACATCTTAAGCAGTTGTTTTAACCCCTAGGCCACAGGCTCACTCTCTCTCTCAGTCAGCCATATAAGAACAAATAAGTTTGAAATGATCATATCTGTTTCCCTTTATTCTTTGTTAGCAAGCCAAAAAATTTACACACGTATGTATATGTATATGTATATATTTACAAATCCTCACAGGACTTCATTCTAAGCAAAGAAGCCTTTTATTTTTTAAACACTGAGGCCATATCTTAAGGTATTATAGCATTAAATCTAAGAAAAACCTTTATATACCGTATTTTCCAGCGTATAAGACGACCCGGCGTATAAGACGACCCCCTACTTTTAAGAAGATTTTCAAGGTTTTTCGTCTTATACGCCGGAAAATACTTGAATGAAAATGAATGAAAATGAATGAAAATACTTACATGCCCTGTCCGTCGCAGAGGAGGCAAAGGCGCGACTGGCCCCGCCGGCCCTCCTGCTGCTCCCGCGCTTCTGCCGGCCCCCGAGGTGCAGCGTTTCCCAGGCGGCAGACAGCGCCACGGCCGGTGCCCCTCCTGCTTCCCCCCCAGGACTTGAACTTCTCCCATTCGGCGCAGGGCAGGGCAGCTCCGCCCGCCGCCTCTTTTTTACAACTCATGTGCCGCTTCCCTCTCACTGTCGGCCGAGGCGCGCTCGGCCCGGTCTCTGATCCCTCTTCCTGGCCGGCTTCCCGCCCTGCCCCACATGGAGCTGGACTGGGCGTGCAGCCTCTCAGTGTGGCTACTTTTCCTGGGCAGCCTGGCGGTGCGGCTCCTGCGCTCGGACCTGTTGCTGAGCCGGCAGCTGCTGCTGCGCATGGGGCTGCTGGCTGTCCTGCAAGTGCTGGGACAGGTCGTCCTGCCGCTGCCCCTCAGCACCACGCTCATGGCGGCTGCCTGCTGGCTCGTCTCGGCCAGCACCGCCCGGCGGAAGCGCATCCCCGCGGGGGAAAGAGCGGTGCTGGTGACAGGTGAGTCCGGCGGGCGCGAGGCCCTCCCCTTGGGCCAAGAGCCGACGGGCAGCACCGCCTTCGCATGGGGAGAGCCGCCCGACACTCCCGCCCAGCCATGTCCCGGAGCCGTGCCGGAAATAGCTCGGTTGCGCGGGGCTGCCCGGCTTTGCAAGAACGGGGACGCTCGACTGATTTGTTTTTTTTTTCCAGCGTATAAGACAACCTGGCGTATAAGACGACCCCCCAACTTTTAAGAAAATTTTCAGGGGTTAAAAAGTCGTCTTATACGCCGGAAAATACGGTAATCTGAAAGTGCTACTTTCAGGCAAATGCACATGAATATAGCTGTTTAGTTATTCTGGGCCCAAGTGATGAATACCTGAACCTTAAAAATGGCTTTCCAAGTTGGATTGGAAAAATGAATAGGAGCCAATCCAGTTAATAACAAGGTAACAGAAGGGACCTTGAAGATTTTCTAGTAGTCCAACACCCTGCTCAGTGATGAGATGTCATTTATAACATATATTTAAACTACACATAACTGGGGTTACTTTAACATTGTACAAAACTAAGTAATTGGTTGTTCTTAATCAGTTAAGACAATTTATTTTTTTGTAAAGATAAATGTATTAGAATAGAACAGAACAGAACAGAATAGAATAGAGCTGGAAGGGAACTTGGAGTCTTCTAGACCAGCCCCCTGCTCAAGCAGGAGGGCCTATACCAGTGATGGCAAACCTTTTAGAAACCGAGTGCCCAAACTGCAACCCGAAACCCACTTATGTATCATCGGGTACCAGGTGGGCGTGCCCCTTTGGGTAGGTGTGGCCCATTAGGTGGACGTGGCCCATTGGGTGGGCGTGGCTGCGGTGGTAATGGCAGACTGGGTGGGACTAAAAAGTTCAATCAATTCCAACTTTGCGAGATCTTTTTTTTTCCCGCAAGAAGTTGAAATTGATTGATTGATTGAACCTTTTTTTTTTGCACATGGCAGTGGAGGCCTAAAGTGAAAAGGTTTTATAAAACCCAGCTGAAGGCGTAGGACTGGGGCGATGGTGTGCGTGCCCACAAAGAGGTCTTTGTGTGCCACAGGTTCGCCACCACGGACCTACACCATCTCCAACAAGTGACTGTCTAGTCTCTTCTTAAAAATCTCCAGTGATGAAGCACCCACAATTTCTGGAAGCAAGTTGTTCCACTGGTTAATTGTCCTCACTGTTAGGAAGTTTCTCCTTAATTCCAGGTCGCTTCTCTTATTTGATCAGTTTCCAACCATTGTTTCTTGTCTTGCCCTCTGGTGCTTTGGAGAATAGTTTGACACCCTCTTCTTTGTGGCAACCTCTCAAATACTGGAATACTGCTTTCATATCGCCCCTGTTTTTTTGTGTTTTTTTCTTTTCTTTGGTTTATCATAACAGTTTCATTGATATATTTTTAATTTTATTTTTATACTTTTTAAAAACTTATATCCCAGTTTTTGCCTTCTAGGGTTTAGATTAAAACATAAAAAAGCAATTTTAGTGATGTTGTGGATGTAATATAGAAACACAAATATATTCAGCAAACTTCTGTCGATGAAATTAGAAGAAATGCAAACAAAGTATGTAATCATTTGAGATATTACACAGAATATTTTCTAGATATTAGACTAAAAGATGTGTTTCTCCAATAATTATAAATTTTTCCAGTTTACTTCCATTTTGACCAATAAAATATAACCCCAGTGCAGCATCAATGTTTAATTATCCGAGGGTAGCAGGCCTATGGTATATGGAAAATACCAGATATTTCCAGTGACATGTAATTTCTTAGACTTCCATTTGTGCGTCCCAATAAAAGTCTGAAACAGCACATTAAGTTATGGCTATTTAAGTTTTTATCTTTTTAATGTGACCAAAAACATTTTTATTTTATTTATACTTGTTACAGCTGTGATATTTTGTAGTAAAAATATATTAAAATGTTTTAGTTGCTAGAATTATTTACTAAGAACTTTTGAAAAACTTTGTTTTAAGATTAAGTACAACAGAAAAAAATCAAATTAAATTCAAGAAAGAAAGAAAATAGAAAAAGAGGTTTGAAACATATTTACTCACATTATTTTGTGCTAAAATATGGCAGAGAGATTTGCCTTTGATTACATAGAGATCAAAATATTTCAGTGTTACTATGCTAGAATAAGTCTTCTGACAGCATGAATGAAGAATTTAACCATACTTAAACAATATAGTTTGGTCATTCGCATTGAAGTACAAAATCCAGCTGTTAGAGATGACATCAATCTTGCTCAAGTACAGGTAGTCTTTGAGTTATGTCTGAAATTGGGACCAGGATTGCTTTTGCTAAGAAGTGCATTCATAAAGTGCAATGTCTTGTGACCACATCATTTTGGTGTATGAACAGCCTGGGTATACGCAAACATGGGAAGGCCAAAGAAAAGTGCATGCTATTGCAAGAGGGCTGGAGAAAGAGGTTGGAGGGGGGGATGCTTGTGTGCACAAGAACACTAGATACATCTGTAGTTATATCACGGGCTTTTTATAGTTTTACCTCAAAATAAATTCTGATATAATTCTTGATAAATGAAAAAAATACAGTTCAATTTATAGAATATTAAAATCTGTTTCTGCCATTAATAATAAAGAGCAATTCAATATTTTAGCCCCATGCTTGGATTATTGTAGATCTTCAAGTGTTTACTTTCTCAGCTTAACTTCTAAGATTTTACCTAGAATTGCTTCACAATTATCTCTAAAAGCAAAAACCATTTTCTTTGAATTTTGCACTGAAACAATATGTAAAATTTACAAATACAATTTATTGAAAGTAAAAGAAACAACTTTCTTTTCAGAATTTATAGGTAAACAGGCTAGGAATGGAAGAGTTGTTACATTCAACAAAGTTACTAACCGTTACAATCTTATTTAAATTAATGTTTAAGGGAAATCACTTCATATATGTGGATCTTAATCACGTGATCAAATTGCTTGAAGAAACCGACTCAGTAAGTATATTAGACATTATAATAAGCATAAATCTTATATCTATTTATTCAAATAGAATTTAGAACTAATAATATATTCTGTATATATTATACAGAGTGCTTAAAGAAATCCAGAGATTCTTATTAGTGCAGCATGATTGCAAATGCATATAGCAAATGCTGTAGTTATAGGATTATGCTGGCATGGTACCTTTGTCTTGCTTACTGCTTAAACCTGGTTGACATATTTTCCTCACAGCTAAACAGAAAGCCACAACACATACAAAGCAATGCCAGTAACACATTAAATCTTCTGTCTCATTGAAGAGCAAAGTGTTTGCAAATATTAAATTCTGAACATGTTATTCTCATTCACTCTACTTTTTTTTAAGATTATAGAAGAACAAATCCAAGCATGTCAGAAGGTTGCAAAGCACTATGAATATGGAATTGTATCCTTTTTGCTTGTTTTCTTACATGCAAAATTAGAAGCCAAAAACACTTCTATTCCATGAACAGAAAAAGACAAAATAATATTTTTCTATTTTACATTAATACAGTGTGCTTATTTACTAAATTACATTGTAATATAATTTTAATAATTATATTAATTAATATTACATTATAATCATTATATAAAATAAAAAATATATGAATGAAAATTGGACTACTATTTTCAATTTTTTTATCTATACTACACCGATCTGGCTGGAAAGGGTCCAAGCTAGTAGGATGTGTTAAATCTTCAAACCAAAGCTGATCCATACAGTTCATAATCTTAGTACTCTTAATATTAACGTATAGGCCACAAAAGAGCATCAGCTTTCTAAGCTAATGTTCTTTATGAATGTTTTAATGGGCTCCATGTCAACAATGCTCCCAGTATCTTGTACAGTACACAAATCTTCCTCTGAGAGCTATTTCAGGAATTTCTCATATGCAATCTCATATGAAGAATTTCATTTAAATTCAAACTCTCCATTCTTTGCCTAAATGTCCAGCATTCAGTAGAAAATCACTGAAATTAAATTTCTTCCACTGACAATATTGTAATTGTATCAATTGACTTGTAATATAATATTGCATATTCTCTGTTGTTTGAGTACATTTCTGTGAAGTGGAAAGATTACTGATAAAGCCAAGTTTTTCAACTTCCTTGCTACATCTTAAAAATCTGTTGTGATATGACTATAACATTATTTGCCATTTTACTTGTTCTGATCTATATTAGCAATAAAGCAATAAAGGATTGTGGACTGGATACATCTGGACAGTTGCTATGTCACATTTCTAACCTATATTTATAAGCAGCAAATTTCACAGGCTGGTAAGTCCAGTCAGCACATGTTTATTCCAGTTCTTCATTCTAATGAATTTGTCAAGTATATGTTGAAGGACATAGCTGCGTCTTCTCTGCTCTTCAGGGTTTCTCCTTCCTATCTTCTGTTCTGCAGTTGTGTTTGTGAATATATGTGTGTGTGTGTGTGTGTGTGTGTGTGTGTGTGTGTGTGTGTGTGTATGTATATACTGTATATATGTGTATATGTGTATATGTATATATATAGTAAGTAAGACAACAGGAGCATGCTAAAATAATTTGGCAGTGCATGATAGGAACTTATAAAGAAAACAATTGTCCATGAAAAAAGGAATCATACAAAGAAAAATGCTCAGTGGATAAAGGTCACAAAAAATAAGATATATAAAATATTCTAGGGCCAAAATGAAACAGACTCAAAGCCAAAGGCTAGAATATTTTACATATCTTATTTTTTGTAACTTTTAACCAATGAGCTTTTTCTTTGTATGATTGTTTTTTTCATGGGCAATTGTTTTCTTTATCAGTTCCTATCATGCACTGCCAAATTATTTTAGCATGCTCCTGTTGTCTTACTTACTATCTTTATGTAGGCTGTAAATCACTCTGATCCACAGTTGGTGTTTTCAGGTACACCACTGCAATTAGCAGTTGCTATGGATGTTACCTTTTCAGCTCTCATTGTGAAGCTTAACACCAGACCATGATAGTCATAGCTCTCCAGACATTTAACTCTTCTAATTGACCTAACTTGGCAGAAGATTACCAGATATGAATAGTTTAATTTTTTTATTGCTGACAAGAATGAAATCTTATATACAAGAAATGATCTGCCCTGCATAGTGCAGTCAGTGCTTTATGGTTCAGGGTTCTTATCCAAATTAACAGTTATCTGGTCATAACCATGAGAGGCAGCTGAATTATTTTATAAAACTCTTCTTATGAATCTGAGTGATGTTGCTTACTGACTCCCCAGATTTATCCTTTATATTCAGCTGAACACACAGTTTCATAAAACTTCCAGTTCTGTGATCATTTCCTTCTTTTCATTGTGTGTTACTCCTGTTTATTGGCAAACTCCTACTTGCTTTCTCTGTTCAGCTGCTTGCATTATCTGTTAGATTGTGATATAGTTTTGATATATAATAGTAATTTTAAATTCTTATGTGTTTATAAAATCTACTATATATTGTGTATGTATAGTGCAGAATAGAATAGGATCTACTTCTGCATATTTTATGTAGGACACACACTCATATATGTAGTTATTTTATAATTGGCAATGGGGGAACATCTTACAATCTAAGTTTATTTTGCTATTATATAACCAATATGATTAGTTTGAATGGCTGATATAACCATTAGAGCTGTCTTTCGCAATCTGGCACACCCCAAATATATTACGGTTTGTGCAATTCTCAGTGAGTTTAATAGGCTGTTGTCTGGGAGTGATGAGAATTGTTTCTAAATTATTTGGCAAGCACTAAAGATATTTTAGAGTTCAGATTCTGCTCAGCTATTTCCATTATTTTCTAAAATATTATTTGGAGAAAAGGGATCGGAAATTACCGGTAAGTAACTATTACTATTAGAATTCTGCCACAATTGCCAAAATGAAAATTGTTAATTTTACAACTAAAGTTTGGAGTTTGAGTTTCTTTGTTTTTTAATTTAAAAGGTTATGCAAAATTTTGCTTTCTGTAACCATTTTCCTTGATTGTTACATTATAAGCCTTTGAATGATTTAGCACACATCTCTAAAATTCTAAATTTATGTGTGGAGAAAATTCAGCTGGACAATGTTTTTATAGAAACTACATGTGAAATTCTTAAATTATATGGGTAAGTACTTAATTAATGCTTCTGTTTTATTCTAATATTAACCAGTCTTCTATTTTTAGTGGCCAGAAATAATATGCATTTATTTTCATTTTAGCAAAAGCATAAGGTGTAAGATTTAGAATGTTGTAATTATAACTTAGATATCGGGAAACATATATCCCACAAATCTATGATTGTGTTAAATAAACTGAGCAAAGATTATAATGTTACATTTCATTCAAAAGTAATTTGAAAAAGAAAACCCTCAGTGATTTTAATATTTCAATTACAAAATTAAGATTCATATATATAAAACATTTATCTAAATTTGTGGGTACAACCTTCATATAAAATTAATTAAAATATAAGTAACATATAAATCAATAGAAAATGTTTCTCTTATATTAGACCCCATACTTTTATTAACAGTTGCAAGTATTTTAATAGGTTAAATAAATTCAATTAGCCCAACATCAAATATCTAGGAACTCAATCAGTTATTTCTGTTTGTGGTCCTACATATCCCACTTAAACAACAATTGTGTGTTGGTTTTCCTGGAACATATCCAATCATTCTTAGTAAATATTATGGATCTTAGTATATCCACTTATTAAAAGTGCTAAAGGCATTCTCAGTCTTGAATTTTTCAGATGTATTGTGATTATCCTTAAGTACATTTAAGATTATGTCTATGCTTTCTCCTCCACTTATATTTTTTAACTTTGCTGCCACATAGTGGGCATATACACATTCACTTTTATAATAATGTGATTGCAAAATCTAAATATTTCATTGCTATTTCCTGAAGAGGAATGAACCAAAGCTTATTACTGTATGTTTGAAACATTTTAGTAACATCAAAATATCTTTTGATATTTTTCTTTAATGCTTTTCATTCAGATTGTCCTCAGAAGAAGACGTCTGTACTATTTTAGAACATTAGGCTAAGATTGGAAAAGCTCAGGGTCAAATTTATACTTCTCTAAATCTCAAGCTACTCAATAATATTGGGCCAGTTGCAGTTGGTCAGCCTAGTCTATTTTATAAGATGGTTGCAAAAGAGAAACAGAAAGCAGACAGTGGAGTTCTTTGTATGTTGCCTCGCCTTAGGGAGGACAAACAATATATATATGAAATAAACAAGCAAATATATAGGCAATGCTAATTGCATTACTTTCCAGATGGACAACCCCTTATCCTGTAAAATGTTTACTGAGAATCAGATTATCTGTAGGCTTCTCCCTTGGCAGAGTTACTTCATATTGGGATCTTTCTATAGCAGGGGTGTCAAACTCAATTTCACTGAGGGCCGCATCAGCATTACGGTTGCCCTCAGGGGGCTGGGTGGGTATGGCCAGGGTGGGCGTAGCTAGAGTGGGTGTGGCCTACTGGGTGGGCGTGGCCAGCTCTATATCATTGGCATCAAGGGTGCCTATGGGGGCCTGGGCAGGAGTGGGACAGATCTGAGGGTCTCTGGCAGAAGGAGGGTCTCTAGGCCAGGGCCAAGGCAGTGGGGGCCATTCCCTCACTGTTTCCAGGATGGCTTCGCGGGCCGCATGAAACCACTTTGCGGGCCGGATCCGGCCCCCGGGCCTTGTGTTTGACATGTCTGTTCTATAGGATCTGGTCAGCAGGGTCATTGCTGGCATACAAGACCATCTTGGGCAGAATTGTGCTTAGTATCCCACAAACACAATCTTTTTAATATTAAAAAATTATTAAATGTAATTATGATTATGTAAGGGCCTCCTTGATCATCGATTTTGGTGGACAGTATAAATAAAGTTGGTGAGTCTGTTGTTGACACTGTATTTCCTCTTTTTTAACTTGCCATTGATGTATCCCTCTTATGTTGCATTCTTCTATGGCACACAGTTTATACACCAGATGATCTTGCTGATAGGCTTAATTTCCACTTATTTCAGTGTATGGAATAGCTAATTTTCATTGTTAGAAAAAGTAATGATATGAAGTTCATTTGAGAAAATGATATTTATTTCTTAAAGGAAAACTTGACAATACTTCAAACCTTAATTTTGTTTGCTCTAGGATTTCTGAAAATTAGTATTCAGCAGTTTTATAGTTAGTCCTCAATTTACAATCATTTAATATTTAAAAACCATTTGAAATTGCAGTTGGTTTGAAAAAAATGATTTACAGCCATTTCTCGCACTTTACGTACCGGCATCTTGACTTGTCCAAGAGGTTCCATCTTTGGTTATGGGAGGAGAGGTGTTACCTCCTGTTGATAGGGCATACAACTTAGGCATCCTCCTGGACTCACGACTCAGTTTTGAAGATCATATTGGAGTCATGGCCACGGGGGCATTTGCCCAGGTTCGCCTGGTGTGCCAGTTGCGCCCCTATCTGGACCGAGATGCCCTACATACGTTCACTCATGCACTCGTTACCTCTCGGATAGATTACTGCAATGCTCTCTACATGGGGCTACCCTTGAAGACCACCCAGAGGCTCCAGCTGGTGCAGAATGCGGCCGCGCGGGTAGTGATGGGAGCATCCCGATACTCCCATATTACACCCCTCCTGCGTGAACTGCATTGGTTACCGGTTGTCTTCCGGGTGAGATTTAAGGTGCTGGTATTTACCTTTAAAGCCCTACATGGCTTAGGCCTGGGATATTTGCAGGACCGTCTGCTGCCGGGGACAACTTCCCATCGCCCAGTGCGCTCACACAGGGCCTCCTCAGGGTGCCGTCGGCTAGACAATGTCGGCTGGCGACCCCCAGGGGGAGGGCCTTCTCTGTGGGAGCGCCAGCCCTGTGGAACCAACTTCCCCTTGAGCTCCGGATGGCCCCGGATCTCCGGTCCTTTCGCCACGGCCTCAAAACACTCCTTTTTCATCAGGCTGACCTGGATTGACGATGGGTTTTTAAAATGTTTTAATTTTTAATTGTTTAGCTAATTTATTTTGGGGCTGTTTAATTTTTTTTTAACTTTTGTATTGTTTTTATTGTTGTTAGCCGCCCTGAGTCCTTCAGGAGATAGGGCGGCATATAAGTCCCAAAAATAAATAAATAAATAAGTAAATAAAATGGGCATGTGATCAAAATTCAGACACTTAGCAACCAGCGTGTATTTACAACAGTTGCACTGTTGTGAGATCACGTGATTATCAACTACTGCCTTCCCAGTAGGATTGAAAAGGAAAACCAGTATGTTGGGGGGGGTGTCTGTATTTGTTTAATGACCACATAATTTGTTTAACAATTGTGGCAAAAATATTGTAAAAACAGGTGTGCCTCACTTAATGACCATATTGCTTAGCAGTGTAAGTTCTGGTCCCAATTGTAGTCACAAATTGAAAATTATATAATGATTCCATACGTGTGGTGCTTCTGATGTTATAAAATTTCAACTTGCAGAAGCTTAAACCAATGTGACCAATAATGAGAAATGCTGAAAATTGTTTTGCCCATCTCTTTCCCAATTCCCTTCAATCAGATCATTTATGATAGAGAAAAAGAACTGTTGCATTTCAGTTGATTTTGTTGGCATTGTTTATTCTCAATAATAATTCAACTTTATTGACATTACTGTTGCTTTTTAATATTGAAACAACAAAAAAAGAAACAGTAGCAAAAAAGAACTGAAAGGACAATGGACTTTCAAGTAACAAATCAAAATATCTTTGTCACTCAAAGTCATCAGAAATTAGAACTGTCTAGAATAGCATATAAGTTCAGTAAAAATGAATATTATTCATGTGAGTATATAAACAATTGTTTTTGTAAGATTAAGATCACAGAAATGAAAGTTGAATATATAATGCATTGTAATTTGCTGTATTTTACTTTCAATGGGGCTTACTATATAGCATAAACCTAGGCAACCTCGGCTCTTTTATGACTCATGGACTTCAACTCCCAGAATTCCTGAGCCAGCCAAGAGCCAAGGTTGCCTACCCCTGGCACAGACAGTCTAAGCCAGGCTTGTAAATGTATTGAGGGGAGAGGGGCACATTAATACATTAAAAATCAGCTGTTTCTTGCCCTTATCTTTTGGAGCAATCACGGTAGTGAATTTTCTTTTTGATAAATGCCAACAGCTGCACTAGGGTGCTTTACAGACTGGATGCATCCACAATATATATGCTGTATGTATATTTCTAGATTTTGCTGTACTTGCAGAATCAGATTCATTTCCCTTTTATATTAATTATTGAATATTGTGAATAGCACTTCTTTCAACAGTAAATAGAATGGCAAATAGTCACTATTAATTGTCAAACACCCAGTGAGGCAGTAGGAAGATTGCAAGTGCAGTCTTTGCACAATTGTAAGAACTCCAGAAGTGACCCTCTTCCCACATTAAGCTCTATATAACCTTAGGTATATGTTCCCAGATTCAGATTGGCAATCTGGGATGATTTCTGTGTAATAGGCAAAATAGTGAGCTTGAACCTTACATATATAGGTCTGGTTACTTGAGCCCGATCCTATTTAAAGTATCCATCTGTTACATCTCAGGTATTAATAACAATGCACAATCTAGACTGGTACATTATTTAAGTTTATTTGTTTAGACAAAATTTTGGTCCCACTTATCGCCTGGCCCTCTCCTGATACGGAAAAGAATATGTGCACCCGGATCACCTTTCCATTTTATTATTCAACAAGCTGTTATGCCTTTGACCAATAGCTGCTTAATTCCTCTGTCTGCCGTATCCCCAAAGGACTCAGAAGGACCCGGGTATAAAGTCACAGTGAGAAAGTGGCTTAGACTTTCCATCTGCTACCCCCCTAGAGGTGAGAGACCTATGGGGGTATGCCTTTACCCTGGGCGTGTATTCCAAGCCGCTTCCCAGATCAGGCCTATGACCGTTGTGAGAGGACGGTGGCTGACCTGTTCTGGAGATTTATCCAGCTTGAGTGGCAGTGGAGCTGGTTTGACGGTCTGGATAACTGCCCACCTTCTGACTTTAAATCCTCCTGATCAATCATGGGATAGCCTATTGTTGGACCTTATGAATCAATTATGGCTCGCCTTTGTTATGCTACCACGGACTTATTCGCTCTCAGGGGTGCCCCCTCTTCCTGGGTGCGACCCACCTCTTTCTCTACTTCTCCTCTTGATGACGGACCCAATTGTTGGGACCCTGAGAGATGGTTGGGCAGGGATAGGGGCCTCCGATATAAATCCAATAAGAGGTCCCTGGTTTATTTTTTAGCTAAATTTTTTGTGGGGTTAGGGAGAGGGGAGGGATTACAGGTTCGGCTGGATACTGGGGGGGTGTCCACCAACCGCTATTCAGGCCAGACCTGAGATTGATCACGCCGAGATGGAGCTTTTGACCCCAAACCCCAGTGATGCCCTCAATGTGATGTCCCGTTGCCTGGAAGCGGTCCGGATCTGGATGGGGAGGAACAGGCTTCAGCTCAACCCTGACAAGACTTGAGTGGCTGTACGTGCCGGCATCGCAGGAAATTCAGATTATTCCATCTCTTACTATGGGGAGTGAGTTATTACCCCCCGTAAATAAGGCTCGCAACTTGGGTGTCCTCTTAGATTCACAGCTCTCCTTAGAAGATCATATAGGAGCTGTGACTAGAGGGGCCTTTGCCCAGGTTCATCTGGTGCGCCAGTTGCGACCCTATCTGGACCTGGATGCCTTGCGTACAGTCACTCATGCACTTGTGACCTCTCGTTTAGACTACTGCAATGCTCTCTACATGGGGCTGCCCTTGAGAACCACTCAGAAGCTTCAGCTGGTACAGAATGCAGCCACGCGAGTTCTTTTGGGGGTCTCCCGATACTCCCACGTTACACCTCTGCTCTGTGAGCTGCATTGGCTTCCAGTTGCCTTCCGGGTGAGATTCAAGGTGCTGGTGATGACATATAAAGCCCTACATGGCATGGGTCCGGATTACCTACGGGAACACCGATGCTGCCGGCATCAACTTCCCTCCATCCAGTGTGCTCCCAGAGAGAGGGCCTCCTCAGGGTACCACCGATCAGAGAATGTCAACTGGTGACCCCCAGGGGGAGGGCGTTCTCGGTGGGCGCGCCAGTCTTTTGGAACCGCTTACTGGCTGAACTCCAGATGGCCCCCGACCTTCGCTCCTTCCGGCGTGATCTAAAAACTTATCTATTCAAACAAGCCGGCCTGGTCTGATGGGTTTGGGGCTTTAACACCGTTTTTAACTCATTTACTGCATTGGGCACAATTCATTTAATTTTAAATCTTATATTCTGTATTCTTATTTTTATTGCCCTGTACACCGCCCTGAGTCCTTCGGGAGAAGGGCAGTATATAAATCAATCAATCAATCAACCAAACAAACAAACAAACAAATAAATAAATAAATAAATTTCTATTTTACTTTTCTATTTAATACACATTAATAGGATATTCAGGTTTATTATGTATAGTTGGCAGATCTACAAAATGTTAAAGTAAAATCAGTAATCAGAAATAACATGCTTTTTTTTACCTTTTCATGAAAATTGTATTTATCATTATTCAAGTATTTGTCATTATTTCTCTCATGCATCTGTAATAATTGATACATTTAATTCTGCAGGTTACCATTTTACAAAAAGAAGTTATCTGATGAAGGAAAGTATGCTAAAGAAGTTCAAGAATCAATTGCACAATTGGGTAATATTAGATGTAGACATACTTTCTTTATATAGCTTATGACCACAATTTGAAACAGTTATAACTCATTGCATTTATAAATTGAGGCCGTGGGGTGATTGGACCCAATTTTATGAGATTTTTTTGCAGGAATCATGAGTGAATCATTGCAATGTTAAGCAAATCCATATTCATTTAAAAAAAATGCAGTGGTTTTAGTACAAATCCATTCTTCTGAATTACGCTTTTCACCAGAAACTGACAAAATATGCTAGAAACTGGCAAAAAACCATCATAAATTGTGTTCATATGAGCCAGAGACACTGCAGCTACTTATAAAGGTGAACTAGTTGTTAATTCACCCGAACGGAGAGGCAGGTGATGGCATTTTACAATAGCCATAAATGCTTTAAAGGAGGTACTGCACCTATTTGGGACCCATCATATTTGGAATGATGTTAAGTGATCATAAAGTGAGGATTGTACATCTTTCTGTACAAGAACACTCTTGATATATTCCATAATTGACTATTTTGAACTTACAGCACATTGTAATAGAAGGAAATTTGTTGAGACATGCATTTCAAAGAAGATTGCCCAAAGGAAATAAATTATTTGCATCCCACAAATTATTAAGAAAGGCTGTGAGCTATGCTAACTGGGTATCAAGGAAGCAGTAATCCAGCTCATCTAGGAAGCACCAAATTGGAAATGCCAGTTGTAAGAGAATTTGCTTCTATTTAGGATTTTCCTAAATATTTTCCAATATTTTCCTATCAGTACTGATGATAAAAAGTGCACTAATTAAACAGATCATAACAGTTGTAATTTAATAATGCAGTTGTTAAGCACATCTGACTTCCCCCATTAACTTTGCTTGTCAGAAATTCCCTAGGGAGATTGCAAATGACAATCCCAGAACTTGGGATGCTGCAATCCTTGTAAATACATACCAGTTGCCAAGCACCTGAATTTTGATCAAATGACTGTGGGGAATGCTATAATAGTCATACATGTGAGAAATGGCCATAAGTTACTTGTTTAGTGCCATTGTAATAACCCAGTGATTGTAATTTGAGGAAGGGAGGAAGGCGGGGGGGTGGGGGGAGAGAAAGAATAATATAATTTCTTCCTCCTTAGAGCTGGAAACAAAACATTGTAACAAAATACTGAAGAAATGCATATAACATTCATATAATAAATAAAACTCATGCAACAGAATCAGTCATAAAAGTGTATTACAGTTTGCCTGTTGTTTCAGGTTACTTGATCAGAGTGCCATGTTCTCAAATAAGAATACAAATATGTAAGTGTATTATTAGCTTTTACCATGCTGATCTATCAGTAAAAGAATTTGAAGGTAAGAGTTGTTTTATATTTTGATATATAATTGATATAAAATTAATCAGTTTATACAATGTTAAAAATATGAACAGTCTATACAGTGAATAAGAGCAACAAGCTGATTGAGGGAAATCTGTAACATCATGTATAATACGGATGTTTCATATGAAATCTTATATGGTTGTCCCATTCTGAAAATGCAAGTAGATAAATAGATACCACTTTGTTGAAGGTAGCAGCTTTCCATGCATCTTAGCATATAGTCATGCTGGCCAATGACTACAGAAATTGTCTTCGGACAACATTAGCTCCCTCATCTAAAAAATGGAGATGAGCCAGCCCCCTAGAATCGGACATGACTGGACAGAGGAAATATTTATCTCTACAATATATTTCAACCATTAGGCTTCAGATGCTTGAATGAAATGTCATACAATATACTGGATGTGTGATGAAGAAAGATTCATGCAACCACTCTTTCTTTGCTATGGAGAAATAGCTTATTTTGAATAAAACTCTGAATTAGATCAGAAATACATTTACTTTTGTTTATAATAAAGTAATAAATTTAGTTTTACTTTATTGCACTATTGCATTCTCATATCTTGTTAAATCTAATTATTTTTAAAGAAATTATTGTGTGCATTTTAAATGTAATAGATCAGCCCCATTGAAAATCCATGTATTTCCAGCATTGATGCATTGTTGTTGTTGTTGTAAGCTGTGAAGTCGTGTCTGACCCATCGCAACCCCATGGACAATGTTCCTCCAGGCCTTCCTGTCCTCTACCATCTTCTGGAGTCCATTTAAGCTCATGCCTGCTGCTTCAGTGACTCCATCCAGCCACCTCATTCTCTGCCGTCCCATTCTTCTCTTGCCTTCAAACTTTCCCAGCATTAGGCTCTTCTCCAGTGAGTCCTTCCTTCTCATTAGATGGCCAAAGTATTTCAACTTCAGGATCTGGCCTTCTAAAGAGCAGTCAGCGTTGATATCCTCTAGGACTGACTGGTTTGATCGTCTTGCAGTCCAAGGGACTCGCAGGAGTCTTCTCCAGCACCATAATTCAAAGGCCTCAATTCTTTGGTGCTCAGCCTTTCTCATGGTCCAACTTTCACTGCCATACATTGCAAGTGGGAAGACCATAGCCTTGACTATACGCACTTTTGTTGACAGGGTGATGTCTCTGCTTTTTAGTGTGCAGTCTAGATTTGCCATGGCTTTCCTTCCCAGGAGCAAACATCTTTTAATTTCTTGGCTACAGTCACCATCTGCAATGATCTTGGAGCCCAGGAAAATAAAATCTGTCACTATCTCCATTTCTCTTTAGTTCTTCTTCACTTTCTGCCATTAGAGTGGTATCATCTCCATATCTTAGTTTGTTGATATTTCTCCCAGCAATCTTAATTCCAACTTTTGATTCATCTAGTCCTGCCTTTCTCATGATGTGCTCTGCATATAAGTTAAATAGGCATCTTTTGGCTTCCTACTTTAACATTCCAATCCCCCATGATGATAAGGACATCATTTTTGGGTGTTAGTTCTATAAGGTGCTGTAGGGCTTCATAGAACTGGTCAATTTCATCCTCTTCAGCACCGGTGCTTGGGGCATAGACTTGGACTACTGTGATATTGAATGGTTTGCCTTGGATTCGAACTGAGATCATTCTGTCATTTTGGGGATTGTATCCTAGTATTGCTTTTCCTACTCTTTTATTGACTATGAAGGCTACTCCATTTCTTCTGAGGGATTCTTGCCGCAGTAGTATACCTGATGGTCATCTGAATTAAATTCACCCATTTCTGTCCATTTTAATTTGCTGATACCTAAGATGTCGATGTTCAGTCTTGTCATCTCTTGTTTGACCACGTCCAGCTTTCCTTGATTCATGGATCTTATATTCCATGTTCCTATGGAGAAAAAATCTTTACAGCATTGGACTTTCCTTTCACCACCAGACACATCCACAGCTGAGCGTCCTTTCGGCTTTGGCCCAGTCGCTTCATTCTTTCTGGTGCTACTAGTACTAGCCCTCTGCTCTTCCCCAGTGGCATATTGGACGCCTTCCAACCTGAGGGCTCATCTTCCAGCGTCATAACTTTTTGCCTTTTGGTACTGTCCATGGGGTTTTCATAGCAAAGATACTGGAATGGGTTGCCATTTCCTTCTCCAGTGGATCAGATTTTGTCAGAACTCTCTGCTATGACCTGTCTTGGGTGGCCCTGCACAGCATAGCTCATAGCTTCATTGAATTACGCAAGCCCCTTCGCCATGACAAGGCAGTAATCCATGAAGGGGATTGATGCATTGGATAGTCATAATATTTATAATTTTATCTTTCTGCAAATATGCAGCTCATCTACAAAATGGCACTCCTTGATTTCTAGTATCACTAATGTTTTTGATTATTAGTTCTAATATGAAACAATTAATTGTCATGCTGTTTAATCTTAATAATAAGGTTTCTCCTATGGCTACTATTTCTGCATAGAAAACAATTATCTGCACATTATTTGTACATAGGAGGACTACATTCTTGTAGTAGCACTGTGCCCTCTTTCTGGGGTTAAATCCAGAAATCTGAAAGAAAATACTACTAGTGAGCAATTTTTCATAAATTGGATTTCATATAATTTAAACATTTAGTGGTGTATGTGTCTGGAATAACAACTCTTATCCCTAAGCATTAGTTATCCTCTCTCAGTATAAAAAAATCTGAGTATCATAGAAGCATAACTCCATATTTAGTGCTAATCTAACAAATCATGGAATATGGTATTCATGGAGAAGGAATTTTAATAACTGTTCCATAAATGCCAGTTTAGCCTTGAAAGGGAAGAAGGAATAAGAAATAACATTGCCTTGCCTTGACTCTCATTTGTATAAGAGGAAATAGAGAGAATATCAGGCTTTCAAGGTTGTGTTATATCTTTCAATGATAAAATAGAGTTCTAATAATTTCTCTCTTAAAGGGCTAATAGCTGTATAAATGAATCATATATATAGGACTGCTGAATTAACCATGGTTTACTTTCAGCATTATGTTTACATATATCCCCCTCTCCATTATTATCCTTCATTCTATAGGAATAAACAAGCTTAATATACTACTTCATGTTTAATCAAAACTAGTAATACAATCAGAAATAATAGCCTAATTAAGTAAAATACACGTTTGTTTATTCTGACAATATTTAATTATCAATTCTAAAATTCTGTAAAATATTTATTAATTTGTTTATTTGAAAATTAAGTTAATTGTTATTGTCAGTGATGTTGATGCTTGGGAGTGCAATATGGTAGTTAAGGTGTTAAACTATGTATAGTCCTCAACTTACAACAGTTCATTTAGTGACTGTTCAAGGTTACAACGGCACTTTAAAAAATGGCTTAGTTTATCATAAATTCTAGGAGGACAGCAGGATATAAATGTAATGAATAAATAAAATCAAAAACATTTTAGTTTGCCTTAAAGTAATTTGATGGACTTCTTCCCATTTTTCTTAATACAGGTTATCAGCCTACAACTGCAAATTATAAAAAGCAGATTGTAGAATTTGGAGGTTTAGCAGAGACTTTGGTTTTATCACTAACACTTGTTGAAAATCAACTTTCTGAGAAATTATGGATCATTAAAACTTTACAACATCTTTCTATTTCTGGTTAGTATGATTTATATTTTTAAAATATTGTAGCTAATCCTTGTCTATTTTACTCTCTTTTTCAGTAAAATACTGGCAATTCAAAGGGAGCTAATTATGAGTATTTTTGTATTTCAGAAGCAAATTGTAAACTTATGATGAAAGCTCAAGCACCAAGAATACTATGTTCTCATCTGAATGACACTGACCCCTCTGGGCAATTATTATTCCGTTCCTCAGAAATCCTTTGGAATTTATTAGAAAAAACCTCCAAGGACCAAATTATTGACCAGCTCAGTAACTTGGAATGTGTACAGTTAAGCAAATATATAAAATACTATATATAAACCTAGATTTTTACATGCTAGTTTATAAATTAGAAGCTGACATTTTTATCTTGTATTTTTCAATACTTTAAAAATAAAGTAGAAGAAGCATTTTTTTACTAATGTTTCATTCTATTTGAATTATTGATGTGAAATAAATTATTTTATTATTAAAATAATGAAATCAATAGATTATGGACTAACTGCTACCTGCCTTTTAAACCTTTGCTGTGTAACATTTATTGGTTTGGTGTGTATTAAACCAAAGAACAAAAAAAACCCATGACATGACATGGAGATGCTACAGTGACCACAATTTAGAGGACCAGCTGTAGCTGCCATTCATCCAACACTGTCTTAACTTTGAACAGACACTGAATAAATATCTTTTAAGTGAGGACTTAAGTGTTTAGAATTTTAATATCTAGGAATTATATTTTCAATTAGAAAAAGCATAGATATTAAAATATAGAATTATGTTTTCCTTAGTGCTCTGAAGGAAGCATTTACTAATCTACTTATACATGGTTTCCGCCATTATGATCGTCAGTTAAGAAATGATATTTTGGTGATAGCTACCCTTGTTGCTCAGAATCCAGGAGCTCCAATGATCGTATGTATTCTTGGTTTTGAATTTTGGACACTTAAAAGTAAATATTGAGAATTAGATACATCTGTTAACATCATAGTGCCAGCTTTTTTAGTATAGCATAGCCTTTCTTCCCTAAAACCCATTTATGTTAACTTGATGTTTTTTTAAATAATTATTTCTTGTCTTGCAATTCTATACTATAAAGAAAAACATGCATTATATTTTCAGTGATGGCAGTAAAATATGGCAAGCATAATAAAGTTATAAAAAAGATTTATTAATTGATAGTGTTTCAGAAGTTGTGACACAGAAGTAAGAAATTAACTACTGTGAAAACAGAATCAATACTGAAAAACTTATAGAAGAGATAGGAATCTTCTAATCTTGACTTTTCCTCTTACCTTAAAGTGAGTTTCAAATTTTATACCTGATAGATGTTGCAAAATATTATTGGATCAAATATAATGTTTTTCTTTTTTTCCCTTTTGTCTGTGTGTGCTTTTACATTAGTACTTTTATCCTGTATTAAAAATATACTTTCTGTATCATATTACCATATTTCCGCTACTGTGCATTAGTTTACGTATTAATATTATAGATCTGTTATCCAGCTGTTAAAAGGTGAGATGAATTTGCTGTATACAAAATGGCTAAGAAAGTGCAATATTGGAATTCAACATTCTGGGGGCACAAGCAATAGAACACAGCCAAACTAGAGTCTTGGACTTTAAAAGAGCTAATTTCAATAAACTTAGAGAGACCATGGGAAGAATTCCATGGATGAGAATCCTAAAGGGCAAAACAACTCAAGAAGCTTGGGAAATTTGGAAAAGTGACATAATAAAGGCCCAGTCTAGTACATTACCACCAAAGAAGAAAAATAACAGCTCTGAAAAGAAACCAGCATGGCTGCATAAAGAACTCTGATAAATTGAAAGATAAAAAGGACAAGTATAAGAATTGGAAAGAGAGGCACATAACTAAGTCAGAATATCAGCAAATAGCCTGTGCCTGCAAAGATAAAGTGAGGAAAGCTAAGGTTCAAAATGAACTAAGGCTTGCGACCAAA